>VYZM01016394.1:88290-116270 GCA_013398915.1 Dromas ardeola | reverse complement strand
TTCTGTGATTCTGTGACTGTGCTATTGCAAGAACTGTGGAATACGGAGTACTTTAAATGGCAGTAGGATTCCACTTTCACTTGAAAAATGCCTCAGAAGAGAATTTATTCGTTGAAGTGTAACTTATCATCTTAATCTGAAGGGTACTTGCCATTTCCTGTGGAAATGTACAGATTACGCACTGGACAGTGCCACCTTTGGGGACATTAAGCAAGTTCTGAAGTGTCTGTTTGATGGGTCTTTATGCCAGATCTGGCAGTACGTTACAGAGACAGGCTGGATTGGTAAGTCCACTATATAGGATCAGCTAACAAATTCTCAGGGAGAGTGGGCACTGGCATTGCCTTTGGCATTTTTTGCTCTTTCTGAAGAACAGTGGTTTTTTTAAAAGCTTTTGGTCTTTTGTACTGATGTTTTAAGGGCTTGTTGGAAAGTCATGGGGTATTTTTGTGGGAATACATTGGAGGTTGGAGACATCTCTGTCCTTTCCTTTCTGTTACTGTGTTCCTACGATATGTGCGTTAGCCCAGGTAACAATTTTAGGAAATCATTACATATATTTATCAACTGTGTAAGTTGTCATGTGTTGTCTTCATTGCATGTGCTTTGTGGTCGAACATGAAGTTTCCGCCAGTATTGTGAAGAAGCATACTTGATTCTGAGAAAACATGGAAACCTATTTATTACACTCTTTGCACTGATGTTAACTGCAGGGCTTCCAGAGCTAACCTCTGTCAAGGACATCCAGTATCTCAAGGTAAAGTAAGATTTACAGCTCAGCAGGACTCGGCATTTTTCCAGTATGTGAATTTTGATTCTAAGATGAATACCTCTTAATTGTTTTCCATTTCTCTCAAGATTTCCGCATGGTTCTCAAAGCTTTCTTTCTCAGCTCTGTGGAACAAGGTCTGTAGTCAGTCCTAGCAGTCAAAGAAAACTAGGAATTGTATGTTCCTCTTAACCATTCTATAATGAGATCAGCATCCCTGCATCTTAAGTGTAGTCATTTCAGGGGTGTTTTACGTCTTGGCTCATGCACAAGCATAGACCTGTAAAGGTGAAAATTATTTGCTTAATTCTTCTTTATTTTTAACTTTAAACCCAGAAAATACCACTCGCGTATTGCTCAATGAGTAATAGGTGAAAAAGTGTCAAAACAGAAGAAACCAGAATGTGGTTTGTGTTGAAAGGCAGAGGAAGGCCTTAACTGTGTTTTTTAAAATTCCTAACAGTACTTGTTTTCCTATCGCCTTAGGACTCTCTCGCCTTAGGGAAGAGTGAGGAAGAAGCACTAAAACAATTTAAGCAAAAGTTCGATGAAGCACTCCGGGAGAGTTGGACTACTAAAGTGAACTGGATGGCTCACACTGTTCGAAAAGATTACAGATCCTAGAAGATTTTTGCATTTGCACTAAGCTGAATGTTACCTTGATAAGTGTTTTTAAAGGCGATCTGTAGTATGGACCGACAGAACTTACTTCAAATAAGAAAGAAAACAAAACAACGACAAAAAGAAATGGGCTGAAAATAATTCCTGAGTCTTTTGCACTCTGCTTCTGAATGCTTGATTCCAAGACTGTCTCTACAAATAGTGAACATCCTGGATAATCAGTTCCTGCTGACTTTGCACGCTGAGAGCTACTAGGCATTTTTAAAAATTCTTTGGTACTTTATGGAGGTGTAAATATTTGTTTTTATACGTTAGGGTAATGTACTCTAACATACTCAGGAGGTTTGAAGACCTCTGACAGAACTGTTCTTTGTTTAAAGTGGGGACTTGAAGAGTAAATTTTTTTATGTCCTAATCTGGCTAAAAATGACCATATTGTGTATATTTTTCATATCAACTCTGCCCTAGTGGCACAGATGCATTAATTCTACTGTAAGTAGCAACCACAGTATCATTGTACTACAGGGAGGTGGTGCTTCTTGTCAGATACGGCTGCCGAAAGTAGCTATTTGTAAGATGGGGAGGGGTGAGAGTTGGGGGGGCGGGGGGGAGAGACATTTGAAAGCAATGCAGTGTCCAGATGTTCAGGGTTGTGCGATTTTGTTCCTCTGACATAACACACAGAAAAGAAGCCCTTCAGTAAGAGGAAAGTTAGGTCAATTCCAACCATGTCTGAGAATCCCCCATTGGTAACGGTCTCCCATTCGGCCTCTGGGGCTTTGTTTTCAACTCCTGAGGAGGCACGTTTATTTCACGTTCAGCAAGAAGCTCCTTACAGCCTTCCAGTGAAATTCCTATCTCGGACTAGTTGTGCCATGCAAATGTACTGACTTAAGTGTGGAAAATTTTCATTAAATACACTTCACATAGTGGTTTTTAGAGCATACATACCAAAAACCCCAAATGTTTGGAAAAGCAAGTGTTTATGGGAAAAGATCATTCCATAAAACACCAATGAGAAGTCATTAATTTTTCTTTCTGTATTTATTAAAAGCTTGCAGTAATGTTGCTTTACCAAGATATATATGTTGAAGATGGTTGCTGAAGAAACTGGATTTGTTTTAATTTATTTAGTGAGGTACCAGGCTTTTAGGTGCTTAAATGGAGAGCAAATTTGTGACGTGCAATAGGGAACTGCTGGTTAAAAGATGTAACATACTGTTTCTGGACATCAGCAAGGTAGACTTTAACTACTGCTCGTTCTCCAAGAACACTGGTAGCTCTCAATTCTTGTTGACATTTGAAAGAGAATTAAACATATATATTTACTTTTTGACTAAACAGTTGTTTTGCATAGAAATGTTGTTTTATGTAGGAATTTAATTAAAGGTGGTTTTACTTTGTTGAGAGTGATTTATTATTTCTTGTTGTTTTGGGATTTTGTTGTTCCTTTTAAAGGTCAAGAACCTATCTGGAGCCAGGATGGCATTTTATGTAGTGCTTCGATTCCCTTGTCCTCACCCTTGGGGCTAAGCTGTCTGAAAAGACCTCTGCTTCTACAATACTGTAAAAGTAACACATGGTTTGTGGTTTGGTTTGGTGGTTTTTTGGTTTTTGTTTGTTTTATAATATAGTAGCATTTTAAGTGTGCCATGACCCTTTTTAAAATGTTTTTAATTTTTAAAGCAGATGGGAGGAAGAGTAAAAAGAAACTACTTTGCAGGTGACAACTCTGAAAAAAGTAATTTCATCCTCAGCTAATTCACAGCACATAAATTTGCATAAGTAATCATTCCTGGAGACATTATAAATTTCTGTGAGACAGAGTATTTGGACATCTCTGGTATGTCGTCTTGCTGAGGGAGACATAACCTTTTCCAGAACTCGAGATAAAGTTGGCAAGTTCGCCTTGGCTGCTTGGGGCTGATGTGCGAGGTATGTGGTGGGAGGGAGCATGATGGCATCTTTGTATCCGTAGCTACAAAGACAAGTCGGTTCCAAGTTCTGCCCCAGACTTCTCATGAGACTTTGAACAAGTCATTCAAAGCTGTCCCTTGGATTCCTTCCTGCAAAAATGGAGGAAGTAGCATTGGCCTCCAGATGCAGAAACACCTTCCCTCAATTACCAGCAGGATATTACACAGAGTAAAGATGTTCTGTGTTATGAGATTTTTTGGGATGTGACTTTTATGCAGGTTGTACTTGAGATGGGCGGTGTGATTGCCTCACCATCTTCTTTGAAATGGCTAGTATTTAGAGATGTTAGGAAATACTACTTCTGCTCAGTATTTGTATTGGTTAATAGCCCTGGAATGGGCTATGTTGTATTTGATTGTCTTTACCTTCACTGCATTTACTCTTGGCAATTTATTAGCAAGTATGGGGAAAGAAAGTTAGAGGCTTGTTAAATGGTGTATTTTCATGTTTGCCAGCAAAAGAGAATAATACGTTTTCATTGTGTAAATTGAACTTAACTTGGTCTTCTGATAGCTGAGAGGATAGCAGGTCTCACAAGATGCTTTTCCAGGTCGACCTCTCAGGGGTGAACCTTAGATGAAGCAGTGTTTATAAGGTCATCAAGGTTAATTTTGTGCTACTTGCATGTTAAGTTTTGAGTGGAGTACTTCTTTCCCTGCGTTCCTGTCATCCGTGCTACAGCTTGTAGCATACACATTTTCTTTCAGAAAATAAAGGAATAAATGAACTGCTCTGTGAAAAGGAGGAGGAGAGACAGTCTGTCGTCCGCATTTTGTCATCCAAGAGGAGAATACTGGAATTCTGTCACATCAATCCATTAATTATTTCTGTACTTACCTCCCAATATCCAGCTATAGTATTAAAGTGGTAGGTTAATTTGGGCTGAGTGGGATCATATTTTTTCCTTTTTCTGAGCCATTATTCTAGACCACTTGCAGAATTCAGAAGGCATCAACTGGTCAGATTACAATATGAGAGTTTAAAGATTTTGATCATAACAGTGAGTAGAAACATGACCTTTTTAAATGTGGAAGCTTTGGAAAAAATGTAGCTCTATGCGGCTGTAGAAAAGAAACGTAAGCTACAACTGTGGTATGAAACACCTTCAGTTCAGATGGTCTTATCTTAATTACTTTGCTCCAACTCTGCTTCTAATTGGGTCTGCACATTTCCACTGGAAAAACGACGTTTCTTCAACCAGTTCTGCCTTCGTTGTATCTGACGGGAAGAGATACCTTGACACTGCTTTATAAACAACAACTGAAAGTGGGTATATGTAGCATATAGATTGTATAAATTTGTTCTGTTTTTCTTTTGATTGCATGATTACTTGATGTGTTTGCTTTCTTTACCTTGTACCATTTGATTTGTGACAAATGGTGAGAACTGCTGCTTTTACACTACTGCTTGTCCTGCATTTGATTTCCAAGGAAAGGGAGCCCATGGATTTGCCCCTCGCCAGTGGAGTTGCCTTCACCAGTTCACGTTCTAGCAAATGCCCTTTGCAGAGCCAATTCATATATTTAATATAATAGAGTCCAATATTCCTCTTTAATTTTCTAAAGCAATTAGAATCAGATAATTAAACACTACGGGCTCTTAATAATTAACATGTCAGGCTATGATCACAGCTTTATTCTTTAGGAATGATTTCAAGCCTAAATCTTTTAAGTATGTAATCAGTATTTCTGTTATTATTCTTTCACAATATATTGTATTAATTTAATTCTGTGTCTGAGCTGGCTTTAAAATCTAAAACCGAAATCCTGTGCTCACGTAATGCATTCCAGTTTTTGGCAAGCTTTCTTAAAATAATTTTTAAAATAACTTTTCTGGCGTAATACTGCCGAGAGATGAGGGAGCAGAGCTGTCTTGGTGGAAAGCAAGTTTTAGTAGGTGCTGCCATATGAGACGGCAGTGCTGCATCGCTGTTCGACATCACCATTTACATATGGCTGTGGGTTTTCTATAGGCAAATGTGCCCCATTCTGGCTTGGCTCATGAGATAAAAGTCAGACTAAGCTCAAGGTAGGGGTTTTGTGGCCTGACCACAATACCACACTGACTGCTATTTCCAGTGCAAAACCGTTTTGTTTGAGGCACATCTGTCTGCCACTGACTTGGTGGATACAGTCTGGGCATAAGGTTAGCAGTGAAATTATTTCTGTAGCTGCAATCATTCACAGTTAAGACCATAATCATAAAATCTCAAGGGATTAAATGGCCGCAGGAACTGCTGATCTTTCATGTTTTGACATGTCAGTTCAGAAAACTAGCTTTGCCTTTCCTTATTAAATTTGTGTAGATGGCGTGGATGTGAAAGCTTCCTCTGACATTGTCTGTGGGAACAGCGTGCGTAACCTCATGCCCACGTGGGTCACTCAGGGAGCGCAGCTAAATGTCCCTTAGTTCAGAGGCTGGGGGGTCATCAGCGCTGGGTTTTCTAATGTTTCCATGGGGACATCGGGGACTTTTTCGTCTAAATCTGAGTGCGCAGAAGGAACAAACGTGGTCTCAGGAATACGCAGTACCAAGCAGATCTCTGAAGCAGATTTCAGTAGCCAGTCCAGGAAAGGTGCAGTAATTTTGACGGCTAATGCTACTGAGAAAACTCAAGTACTGTGCCGTTTGTGCTACCTCAATGCGTAATAAAAATCTTCTAGTTATTTTTTCCAAGCATGACTTCATGACTGATCAAGAATAGGGCGTGTGCTTCTGCCAGTGCTGACCAGGGAATTTATTCACCCTGCTTGTATTACTAGCTGTTCTTCAAACAGCGTAGCAAAATAGCATTAACTGTTGGTGAAGTGAGGAGAAGAAAAAGCATTTTCCTTTAACGAGCTGAATTTGCATACTACTATTACTTGGGTGCCTTTCCAACCTGATAGCCCACGTGAGGAGCTTGCTGTCTGTCCTCTAGCAAACCACAAGGGAAAACACCACCAGTCAGATGCTGATGGAACTTTACTTGTTATGTCACCTCTAGAACACTTGGCTAAACGCCAGCTCAAGTATGTAACCTATTTTAACAGGTTTTAGTGGATTGGACTGTCAGATTTAAAATAACACTGCTGTGATGAGCTAGTCCTTCATTCTTTCAGTCTGTCACCTTGTTTTTCCTCAGGTGATTGTCTGGAGAAGTTTCCCCTGGAATTGCTTGATGAAGAGGCATGGGGATGAATTTATATTTCTTAAGTAATGTGATGGCTTATGCTTGAGAAACCTGTGAAGGATCACAGTTTAAGAATAGCAGTCATAGAGGAATGTAAAAGGTTAATTCTGATCTGCCAGACATCGTTTGGCTTTTATGAAGCAAATGAGCGGAAGCGACAATCAAGCACCATGGAAACATGGTTTCTGAGGGATTGCAACCCTGTAGTGCAAGGATGTTTGTAAGATCTAATTTTTGGCTTTGGAAGTCTGTGTTTGGGCAGAAGTCTGGGCACTTGCTGGGGGTGCCCAGAACCACAAAAGTCTGGGCAGAAGTGAGGAAGCTGATAGAGGTTCATTCCCATTTGTGAATCCTGCCTAAGGTTTTCCGCAATGTATCTTACCTAACAGGCTTTGCCCTGTGAGCATTCTCTGGATGCGCGTTTGTGATCTGACCACCTGTGTGACACGGGCAAAACAGCTCATTCTAGTTTCTGAAATTGTCTCTGTACCTCCTTTGCTTAAGGAGCATTGAGTGCTCATTTGACGTATCACAAAGGGAGCTGAGCAGTATTGCTCGGGATACTCTGGAGTGTGGGAATGTTGTATACACGGCTCTGAATTCTTCCTGTTGAAACTGTTTTCCTTGGGGGGGACGACCAACAGAAGAATGTCTGACATAGCTCAGTTAAAGTATTCCTTAGGGATAGGAAAAAAAATCTGGATTCCAGTCCCCTTGCCAAACATTCATTGGAAGAAAAATGGAATAGCTCCAAAAGGGGAGCGGGAAGAACAAAGAGAAAGTCCTTTCCCCTATGGACTAGTGGCTTGGGAATTTGGGAAGAGGAGTGATGAAACAAAGGTCCAAGCTTCCCAGCCCGTGTTCTGTGTGCTTGGCTAAATAAAAGATCCCTTAATATCAATGGCTATGGGAGACACAGTCTGTTTAGCCCGTTCCCTAACAAATAGCAAGGAATTCATCCTGCATATACAGTTGTGCCAGCTGGCATGGGAGGAAACGATACATGCTGCTCAGCTTGCGGTAATCTGCTCCAGAGGCTCCTTCTACCATTAACTTGCATTTATGAATTCCATAAAGGTAAATAGTCTTGCATATGCCTGGATCTTAATGCCACCCACCGTCTACCGTTGTGTCTTGGCTAGTCACCGTGCTGCTCTCCTGATGGTCGCTGGGCAAGTCCTTCCATGTACTGTGAAGGAAATGGAGATGGGCAACTCAAGGTGCGGATTCCACACTGGTATGCTTTAACTTTGAATACGGTGTTATTTGGTGCTGTACTACACAGATCTTAAACCCAAAGAAGGCTTTAGTACTTTGCGAGTTGCAATCATTATTGCTCCCTTTAAGGAGAGGTGCTGGATCATAAGTTAGTAGTTGAAAGTCCATAGAAGTTCAGAAATTCTAGAAGGGAACTGGAATGTGATCTGCAATTTTTGTGGCCAGGATAGCCTCTAGAAGCCCATTTCTCCCATCAAATTGCATACCCATGCTAGTTAATTTAAAAATAAAAAGTTTAATATTCCAGACCACAAACAACACTGAAACATACCTAGACGTTACAAGTAAGCGTAATGCACCCAGTGGTTCTGCATTTAATACTCACTTTCTCTTTTGCAGCTTAATGGGAAAATCTTGCTTTCTCAAGAGGAAAAAAAACTCTTTGAAAATGTTTCTGAAATGATTCCCTGTTCTTAATAGCTGAGAAACTTTTAGCTCCTACTTACAAATCTTTTTTTGGCAGACTTTATGCTAGTTAAATTAGTGAACGTGCATCTGCTACATACAGTAAGTATGAACTACAGTATGGTTGTAATTGCTGACGCTGCATACATGTTGCGCAGACTGAAGATCCATTCAGCCTAAATGGATCCAAGCTTTAGCATTTTGGACATAGTCAGGCACTGACAAGGCACCCACACCACACCTTTAATCACCTCTATGTACTTGATTTTCTGCAATCAGCATACTGGAGCTGGCGTCTCCTCCCCTGTCGTAGTGATCAAGCAGGCTGTGGGCAATGAAGCTGCTTTCTGAATGCAGTGTCTCACATTTTCGGCAGACGAGGATTTCACATTTTGGACACATTTTCCCAGAGTGTGGCTGCCTTAAAGAACATATTTCCTCCCTCGCTGGCTTCAGCTTTTTGGAACCTTTCCTGTGTAAACATCTCCTCTTGTCTTCAAAAAGTTGACTTCTTCCCTGAGGGCTACAACAGTCAGAAAGAAAGGTGACAAGTTTAACCTGTACACTTCCTAGATGAATGAGATCTGCAGAAGCAATTAGTGTGTGATTTATGAACCCTTCCTGAGGCTATACCTGTGACACACCAGGAGCAGGTGCAATGCGTGGTCACCTCCAGAAAGCAGGAACGGACAGAAAAAGGAGAGTCTGTCACTGGTGCTTTGATGGCAGTGATAAGCCATTACATTTAGAACATAGAATTATTAAAAGGATTGTCACCGTTTAAACAAAAACATAAAAAAATATTAAGTCAACTAGCTAGGTAGGAGCTTTTTATTCAGTTCTTTCATGCGCAGCTTTTCTGTGTGTGATCGTGGCATGAGCCTTGTGTTTGCATGAAAACAAATTTCATACAGCTCTGTGTATCTAAATTACAGGCTTCAGACATAGTAGACCTCACCTATATTATCTTAAAGGTTCTTTTTCCACTTGCATGCACTAATAATTATGCTGGTTAGTAGATAAGCCCTATATTGGGCTATCCTTGAATAGAGATGGAAGGGGTGAAAGAAAAGCACTCTTGATTGCATTATATACCATCATATTTTGTATAAAATATTACTTCAAAACGAAGATACTAACCTACAAAATTCCTTACAAGAGCTTGCAAATCAGTGCTGAACTGTAGAGATCAGCTGATTTGGCTACACCCTGTGAAAGTTCTGTAGGCCCTAATGACTTGAATGATTTTAAAAACCACTGCTATGCAATGTGTGTGTAGAAATACATCCAATGAAGTCTGAAGACTGAGTCTTTCCATTAATGTGAGTACCGTGGGAGGAGGATGCTATGTTACTATTTTGGGTTTTTTTAGATCAAACTGGGAAAAATCCATATTCATCACAAATAAGGATCAAGGAAAGCATGATTTTACTGCTTCAGTTGCACTTCTCTGCCTCCCAAATGCATGTTTCAGTGAAACTATGGACAACAGAGAAAATTCACAGCTGTAATTCACTAACTGCTTGGATGTTCGACTGTGTTTCCAGTCCAGTTCCTCAGCAGTACAGCAAGATAAATCCCAAAGCAAAGCCCTCAGTATTAGTTGTTCTGCAATTGGATCAGTCCAAGAGAAGAATCTGGCGCTCGGGATCATTTCTGGGTAGTGTACTTTAATCTTCTGTCGAGCTTGTACCAGCTGCCGTGGCTATCAAGCTTAATGTAGTTAGCTGAGTAATTGCTGAGACTTGCATGCACTTCCTGCTAAGACGGTAATTTCATGTAATTATCAAAGACAGACTCTTTTTAGGAGATCTGCATAGAAAACAGTTCTTGTAATGGATGAGTAAAGACACTTTTTGGAAACTCCTTGTGATAGCATGATGCATACACTAAGTTTACCTCATGTTAAGGAAGTACAAAAGCCCCAAAAGAGGATTTCTAATCCCATAAGAATGATGATGATAACTCAAAGCTAATACATGCACAAAGCAGAAAGCTCAAACTCTTTTTTGCCTCTGCCTTCGCTTTTTAACTTCGGTTAAAAAGAAATAGTTTTGCATTGCTTGTCTCTTTTTTTTTTTTTTTCCACCCCCCTTCTATCTGAAAAGTAGTAAGCATAAAGGCACTATTATAGGAACAAAAGCAATAATTATGCTCTGATTCAAGAAACTTGGTAGCACTAACTTTGTGGAACAGTGATTTTGGGTGCTGCCCATAGGTTGCCACTGTCCGTTACACCATGATATTGGTGCAACAAAAATGGCAGCAATGCTATTCCTTGAAACAGTGTCCTGAGTTGTCCCAACCGGCAGCGCTTGTGTGTATGCAGAGGAACAGAGATGCTGCCCCTCCAAATCTCTCTTGCTGGGTGCGAGGAAACATGAGAAAATGATTATAAGATAAACATGCAGACACACAAGGTCTGGAGACCTTAGTTTCATACCTGCTTCTGCCAGTGACTTGCTAGTTTTTAGATCAAGTTGTTTAATCAGCCTGTAATTGTTTCATTGTTTGTTAATACAGCAGAGCTAACAAAGGTGCCTGTGGCTCTTTGAAAGCTGCTCTGGAAACATTTATAAGATTTCTTGGTTAAAAATGTATACAAAATGTAATCTTGGATGTACTTACAGTTTATGCTTAGGAGATCCAGAGAACAGGCTCAATCCAGAAAATCTCTTCTTAAATAGTCGCTCTCGCTTTTTTCGGCTGTGCTTCCCATCTCCTGTGCTTTCTTCTGTGAGGTCCTTCTTTCCTTTGTGCCAGTTCATTTTATCTGTCATAACAACAGCACCTGCTTAAAGGAAAGCAGAAGTCTGAGTAGCTTTTTGAAAGTCTCTCCCTTACTGTGTCGCACCTGATGAAGTCTGGATCTGTTGCTCTACAAACCTGTAAGTGTCCTGGTTACGCAGAAGGTTTGGTCGAGATCAGTGAGCAGCCGCTTTCCATCAGATGGTGCAAATACCTGCTTTGAAAAATCCTGCAGACACAAGGCGACTCTGGATATTCTTACTCAACCACTATTCCACGTAATTATGGAAAGTGGGCTTGGACATTAAATATAATAAATATTTTCTTCTATGTGCTCTCTTTCATGATTAGGCTAGTTGCTGAAAAACAAGAGAGGAGGCGGCTCATTTGATAAAAGCGAAGAACCAGGAGCCAATGAAACAGTTTTGCGCAGAGAACAGAAGCAGTGAAACAAATGTGAGATGGAACAAACACTGCGAAGCAAAAACCAGAACCCTGAAAAGATGAAGAACCAACTGGGGATTTTAGTTAAGGCTTGGAAATTGTTTCCTTTTTCTTTTGATAAAGCAGTTGATTAGTCTGCATTTCCGCGTTGCATTGCTTTGTCTCCAAGAATTATCCCTTTGGCCTCTCTGATTGAATTAGTCTCTCTGCTCTACGTTTTATGCTTAGTAATTGCATTAATTTTCGGTTGCTTGACTTGGAGGGTCGCGTTCACCCCCTCCTAATGACTGGAAGTCAGTGTCTGTTCCTACCTGTTCAAAATATTTTCCTCAAATCATCTAAAACAAGTCACACAAAGTTTGTAGGCTTAAAAACAAATTTGACAGCCATTTTGAACTACGCACTTTTCTGATTTTACTCTTCATCTTCTTCCTCTCCCTCCCACCCCACCCCCAACCAGCCTTTTAAGGACAGTTCTCTTTAGCCGGTTCTTACTGTAGGATATACACGGGCAGCAGGGACTCACCGTGCAAATGCTTTGCAAGATCATGCCCTGAAATGGTTTTTCATTGTGTTACAGTTATTTACCACAGTATTGACACACATGGACAAGAAACTATAAATACCTCAAAGGAACAAAGAGTGACACACCTTGCTACTCATGCTTGGTGACGAGACACCCAGCTTTTCAACAGAACCTAGGTAAGTTGGACCTGTTTCTCCCACAGAAATGGCAGAAAAGAGTGTTTATGAAAGAAATTACAAACAGGTCATTGACCTGTAAGAGGAAACTGCCACTGAAGAGTTACTATGCTGTTAAGAAATGAATAAAATTTGTGAATGAAAGAAAATTACACACCTCACAATTACAGACTTCTCTTCAGTTTTTAATTTGTGACAAAATAACCTGCAAGTTCAAGACCCATTTTAGGCATACAGTGGTGCTGAGGTGAAGCTTTGCAGAACAGACGAATCTGTGGCTAATAAAATCCGCAACCGGGGAGGCAGGAATCTACCTTATCTCCGAGAAGTGAGCTTCAAAGGCTTCTCGCTGCAGGATCTTTCAGTACTAATTCCACTTGTTTAGAAGATCAAGAGGGGAAAATGTAGCATTGAAAGTACAGATGTAAGTATGTGGAAATTGGTGACAAAGAATCAAAGATACACAGAAGGGATCATTTCTAAAGCCTTTTAATCAATAATTTTTAAAAAAAAATTACTTTGGACATATATTGTGTAGTATTTAATTTCTGTTCTTTTAAAGACGAAGTTATCTGGCTATGTTGAGTTTCCAGTGTAATTAATTCTAATGATGAAGGGGGAATTCCTCCTATACTTTAACTATATGTTTAAATGTGTTGCCAGATCAGAAGATTTAAATACCCAGTATTTGAATAATTGATTTCTTTGCCTTGCCTTTGTTGTCTGCTTAAATCTTGTGAAACTTGACTACCGTTGCTTTGAATATATTGATTAATTGCCCTCACCTTTCTTACTTAGTAATACTGGAGTTTTTTGTTTTGTGAGTTAAAGTAACCAATAATAGTGTTACTGGGGCTAGCTCTGAGATTTGCTTTATTATGTGGTCAGTCTGTAAACCTACAGATTACTTAATGACTCTTTAAAACAGAAATCCTACATGTAGATCTGGGAGAAAATATGTTTCCTTCAGATGATCGTGTAACAGCAATGGACAGCATTTTCAGGAACCTCAGTGTTGTATGGGTAGATTGTCTCTAGTTAATTATAAGCAAGGTCTAGTACCTTCAAGACTTCAGATGTCAAAACTGATTTGCACTGATGCCTGTTGTTGACTGCTTTAATTGCTGGACTACCCGAGCAGTGCATTGGTGTCTCTGTAACTGCTTTCATATTTATAAATATGATTTCAGGACACAGTATGAATTATGGATGGGGTAAAAAAAATGACAACCCAAAAATTTACAAAGGAGACTGATAGATTTCCCTACCCAGGTCTGTCAGGCTAAAGATGCAGGAAACTGTTTTCCAGAAATGGAGCATTTCCAAGGCCATCCCTCCAATTGCAGCAGCACATGGCTCTCCTGACCCAGCCTGGGGTAGAAGAACCAAACAGCACAAGAGGTAAAATCTTTGTGGCAGGGACTGTCGTGCAAACATATAGGGCAAAAGATGCCAAGCAGGAAAGGAGGTCTGGAGAGAGGAAATTACGTGACTAGCACTTGGGAAAGATTTTGCTGTGTCCCCAAGATACAGCTTTTCTGATCCAATTCTGTGTCTTAATTAAATAAAATTTAAGCTGTTTGAACTAATTCTGATCATATTATTTTTTGCCACCACAGGGTGTCTCTGCATCTCTTCTTACACCAAAGGCTTTGGTAGCCTTTAATGGCAAACTGCAATCTCAGGGGAACGTAGGGTTGAAGGAAAATGTCCCCCAGGTTAGGTGTGGATTTTCTTCAGGATCATGAGCCTTCTTGGACTGGAATGGTGATGCCTTTATTAGCTGGTAGGAAACTCTACTTTAGCAAGGCCATAGTCCAATGATGTTCTTTAATTTGGTTTTGAGAGTTCTCCTGTATCAGATCAAAGAAAGCTGCGGCCACATGATGTGGTGCACCAATCTAGCTTAAGCTCGTTCTGCTCTATGGCTACAATGTCTGAAGCGTTATCCCCGTACTGGCACACTTCTGCTAAAGCAGGCAATGTGTCTGCCATTTTACCTTTATGCTTATGTGGGTATTTTCTCTTTCAATCAGGATAAAGCTGGAATGAAGTCAGCATAAACACTGTGTCATGTGCTCTGGATAGTTTGTATATGAAAACTGTTTCACATTGGGTTTGGGGTTTTCCAGGATTTTTTTATGTCTTAAGGGCTTTGGTCTGGCATCGGTAGTTACTTGTTATACCCTCCATGTAGTCGGGACGTGAAGTGATACCTCAGGAAGGTCTACATAGTGTGTCCTTCTGTCCCGGGAGCTCCTGGCCACACTAGCCATGCATGACTTTTCATTTCCTCAGTATTCAAATGTGGTTTGGGTTTTAGGACTGAGAAAATAACGTACCTGGTAGCAAGTGGTCCCAATATTGGGCTTAAGTCTATGTGTGGGTGTTGGTGTGGCTGTATGCTATAGGGCTATCATATAAACATATCTTTGTCTATGATATCTGAAATGTAAACTGTCCTCTGGAGGAAAGAGTCATGGAGGATTTCCAGAGGAGAAATGCTGAGCTAAGTGGTCGTGGATGGATAAAGTTTAAAGCTAGTCAGGAATCTTCTGATTGCCATCTGCCTATGTCAACTGGTTGAAACTCCAGCTTTTCATAGGGAAAATCCAGTTTGAAGTGTTTTTTACTTCAGGAAAAACATCAGGAAAAGTTTCCCAGGGCCAGTCTGTTACTAGTGCGATATGTGAGCAAGCCCTTAGTGATGTGATCAAACGTAGAAAGCTAAGGCTCAAAGTGCTGCCCTAAGTGATATTTATTTATTAATGTAAATAATTAGCTTCAGTGGAAGAGACAGAATGACCCTCCAGTGGCAGTAGGTATGATGAGTCTTCAATGCAGTGAGCAAGCTCTCAGACAGCAGAGGGAGAAGGAAGAGAGGTTCCTGTGACTAAGTCACTCTGAGGTATTCCACCCTTCCTAAGGGGCTGGTTCCCCCTCAGAGATGTCGGGGGCTTGTACCTGAATCAGGCTGTGGTGGCGTCAGAGCCTGGATTTAGGCAACAACTGAGCATCCTAATGCCTGGGCTATGTACCAGGCTGTGGGTGTTGCTGCGTTCCTTGGTTACTTTCGTTCTCTGTGAAAATAATCAAGGGGTTGGTAACAAGTTTAGAAATTGTGACTGATGCACTGCCCACCCCTAGTACTTGTACCTTTGCCCGTTGCTTTGAGGAACAACTCACATTTTCTTTGCCTTCCGCATGCAGAAAACACAGATTTGATCCGATGACACCAATGTACTTTGTTACCAACAGGCACACCAAGATCTGAGGTCTAGATACTTATAAAAGCTCCTCAGTGTTCTTGGTAAGCCCTTGCCTTACTTGGGTAGATACCTGATTTTAAAGGCTTGTTTTAGCTGTCACTGAAATTGGTGGAAAGTTAGTGAAGGCAGTGACTGGTGGAGTATCTTTTTACGAGTAAAATGGAACAAGGTATCATTGGGGACAGCAATGTTAAGTTCTCGCTTCTTGAAAAACAGATTGCATAGACTTCCTTCTTCTGTGGCCTCCATTTAGACTATGTGATTGCCTTGGTTTAAGTCCAAAGGACCATGTTCTGCTTCAGAAGTTTTCTTCTGTATAGGGACGGGGGGGCGTGCAAGAGAAGTGCTACTGTTAATGAAGGGGATTCAAGGGGGAGATCGGATGCCTGGACCTAAATTGAGCGCAAGGTGAAGGTTGCAAGCACTCAAAGCCGGGAGCATAGAGACTTGGCAATGGCTGTATTTCATCTGAGACACAACTATGGAAGAAGCAATGGTTGCTCTAGTACCTTATCTGCCTCTGATTTTGCTCCGTGTTATGGGTAGGGATTACAATCCTGACAATTTGCTTTTTTTTTTTTTTTCATTCTCAAGTACTCACCCATGACAGCACAGATTGAAGTGCAATACCTCTCATGATTTTCTTCTTCCCCTGCCTTTTTTTCTTTTTTTTCCCTTTCCCTCCACCCCCTTTCTCTCTAGAGAGGAAAGGGAGAAAGGTGGTGGTGACAGAAACACAAAAAGGTTTTCATCTAAATCACCCCCAAGCCTCCCGGCTGGAAGGAGCCCGGCTCCGGTAACCACACCCCAGCGAGACGTGTCCTGCTCCGCACGGGAGGCGGCGGGATGCGGAGCAGGAGCCAGAGGCTCCGTTTGCGTTAGTCACTCCAGGACTTTCTCCTGCCTGGCATGAGGGTGGGGAGGGGGTACCTCTGTGCCTTGCCTCTGCTTCCTACTCTGTGATGTGAGGCACAGGCATGCTCAGTAGCCGGTGCCTACCCCTCCTATCTCAGCAACAGTGCCTACACTACTAGAAGACCGCTTGCAGCAGGAGCAGAGCCGGAAAGCCATCTTAGCTGGAGAGGGAGGCAGCAGACCCTGAGCCGCTCGGCAGCCGCTCCCCTGCACGCATGTGAGTACCGGGCAGCCCTGCCCGGCCCCGCAGCCCCCCGCAGCCGGGGGTCCTGCCCTGCCCGGGGCTGTCCCACGCCCGGCTGCTCCGCAAAGAAACGCGGGCGGAAAGTTCACAGCCGCGGCGGGGGCGGGAGAGTTGCTCTGCAGACTTCGGGGAAATCGCTGGGTGTTACCCTGTTGCTTCCGCGGCCGCGGGGGGAGCAACTTCTGCGACCCGGCGTGGGGTCGGTGTCTGCGGGATGTGCGGCGCGATGAGCGGGGGGGTGTGTGTGAAGGGATGGGAACGGGGATAAAATGTCTGAGCTGCCGTAGCCTTTGTGGACGGCATCCGTGCAGCTGCAGGCGCTGAGGAAGGATTTCCAGGGCGTGGGGCTTGTTCAGCCAGCCGGAGCCCGTAGCAAGCAGCATTAAAGTCTAATCTCTCTGCTACTGCTATTAACCTGTGAGCACTTGGATGTGGCTCTCACTGCTGTTTATCCGGCTGCCAGGCAGCAGTGGAGAGGATTATTGACACGTTTCTAACTCGGATTAATACTCAAAAGGAAATGCTGGGCCAAGATCCTCAACAGGTTCAAGTCAGGATTGTTTGATAGCCTGAGTCACTCAGCGCTGCTGATCCACAGCTAATGGGTCCTGTTTATTTTCACTGCTTAATGAAATGTTCTCTCTCAAATACTAGCTGTCTGATCAATTCGGCCTCACCACCTCCAGTACCAATGGCTTCCTGTCAGCAGTGCTTGATAATAATCTGTTCCTTCTTGTTTGCATCTCTTCAAATATCTCTTCCAAGTCTTTACATTCAGCATTAATGACAGCATTAGCATTCTCTGCTAGGCAGTGATGAAACCCACAAAGTCAATTCTGAAACGAGAAGTGTGCTGAGGTAAGTAGGAATTGATCCAGACCCCTGTTCATTCACAAAAGAATTCAGGTAGCTAAATGCATCATTTTACTATCGTCTCAATTGCTCATTCCCAGTGACTCCTAAGGACAGCCAGAGAAGATGTCTAAAACAAACAGTCACTCACATCTGGTGTATGGGACCAAATATTGGTGGTATTGGGTGGTCCTGGAAGAACTGCAGCTGGGTTGATACAGACAAGATGAGGAGTGGAAACAGTCCTGGCAACCTATGATTAAATTACTTTTAAAATATTTCCAATAACCAACCGTTCCTCATAAGGGTTTTCAAAATAGAGTCTACATTCACATATTCTGAAATATTGGATTTTTTTCTTTAATGCTGTTTCCTATATAATATCTGGGACAATAAGCTTTTGTCCATGTTGTCTAAAATGTTTCCAAAGCAAGGAACCCTTTGTAAGTCAAAAAAATTGCTATCTAAAAGAAGATTCCTTATGTAAACACTGAACTCCATCTAGCAAAAGCCAGTTCGTTGTAAGCTTCTGTTGCCTAGTTTTGTTTATATCAAGAGCCAAATACTTTTATTTGTATGTGACTTGTTCCTCAAGGATTAATACCAGAGTTTGCTGCTGCAGTATTATACAATCTAAGCTGTTCAGACACAAAGCAATAACTCGGATAAAGTTTAACTTAACCTGTGTATATTTTGGTGCCAATGTATATAGGTGTTCATGAAAGCATTTGTAAATAAAGCAGAAAGGGTGATGCTAATATAACTTGCTCATACTTCTTCCGTAGGGGACTTGCATGAGACTTCTGGCAAAAATTAGAAGAAAAAGGGAAAGCAGTTTTTGTCTATTTTGGCAATATAGACTTTCAGTTTGATAATCGAAACAAAGCCAAGACAAATAAGCAGCTTGTCATTGGCAGTGTCAGTTGGCTTCTGTTTCATTGCCAGCTATTGTAATGAAAACTTTTTTTTTAACATCTGCATGAATATCGTGTCCCAGTAGCTTCTGAGTTACTGATGAACAACAGAGATAAATGTGTGTTAGCTGCTGACTTGTAGCAGCAGCTATAGTCCAGTTCACTGGACTATAAAAGCTAATTGCCTGTGAGCACCAAATAGTCTGTGGAGGTTCTCCTGCTGTGACGTCTATAGAATGTTGCAAACATGGACTCTTCTCATGTGCGTATACAGACATGCACGTAAGGCACCATGCTGTGTCTTCAACTGGTGTGAACTAGTGTCAATAAAGAGCTCCCTCACTGGGTCAAATGACAGCTCCATCTGTCCTAGTGTGCCGTCCCCTAAAGCAGCTTGCAGGGAGCGCACAGGGAAGAGTACAAGAAAACAGCAGGTATGCAGTGGTATTCCCAGAATACTTTCCCAGTTTCCTGTGATTTAAGGCTCAGGGAGTGTCTGAACCTCAGGAGAGTTCTTTGTATTTCATGACTGCCAATTGGTGTTGGTGTTCTTTCAGGAAGGTGTCCAGGTGCTCTGTGTGCGGTGTCCGGTGGCAAGGAGATCTACAGCTGGACCATGCAGGGTGTGAAAGCCGCTTCCTGTTGGTTTTGAGCTAGCAGGTTCTGTCTGATCTTACTGTTATATTGGAAACCAGAGAACAGTGTTCCTTATTCACCATCTTCTCTGTGATTCATGGTTGCGTATCACCCTGGCAGACCTGCACTGATTTACCTCAGGTGGGAATCTGTCCCTGTGGTCTCTATGACAGTGAGTGCAATCCAGGGCAGATAAGACACATTCAGCTAACAAACATCTTTCACCTTGGTGCAGGCAGAGGAGAGGAAGCTGTGACATAAAAAGGTTGAATGAAAGGAGAAGGATATAAGAGGGATCTAAAGCAAGAACAGAGAAGGGTTGCGACATGCTATGGCAGCTGTGAAGACTTTTCCAGGTGTAAGGGAGAGCACAGAAACTTATTTGGAAGAGGTATGAGGAGCAGTGAAGGGAGATGAGGAGAAGAAAATGGCGCTTCAAGCTGAGGGGTTTTGTTCCTCTCTGGAAAATAGACTAACAGCAGCAGGTGAAGTATATAGTTTTGTTTCTTTTACAATGGTCACATTTCAATAGGTAATTGTATATAATAGGAGCTCATGGCATCATGTCATCTGTTGTTTACAGATAGGTCAGTGACCAGACAGCAGGGTGCCTTTGATTACATTAATCCAATACAAATGTGCTCTATTGCAGGGTACAACTTTTGTGAGACAAGCAGCAAAGCAAAGCACCTGGCTCTCCCTGGGGCAGAATTACCTCCCTGTATCTCATTCCTCGGGTAGCAGTTAGAGCTTTCTAAAAAAAAAATATCCTTCTGCCTGCTTTAGAGCAGCAAGGAGCACATCCTGGAGGGGATGGATGGGATTAAAATGGTTCCACCAGTTGTAATGAGTCTGTTCTGGTTGAATGTCTATTCAGTTGCTCTGAAAAGAATGGCATGGCTATGGTCTCCTGCTGTTAGTAGAGCAGTACTTAGCCCTCCTTTTGTGGGCATAATTTTATGAAACTTGGCAAAATCTCCTTACCCTGCCCTTCTCTTGTAATGATCAGCAGTGGCAAAACGATTTAGTGCTGTTCTCTGCACAATCCTGATCCACTGCTTTCAGGGAGTTTAGTGGCTTACAAAAGTGCGTACAGCCAGTGCATATCCTAGCATAGCCTGTATAACCAGCATGAAATGGAGGGGTAAATTTTGTAAGTGGTGCAGGTGTTCTGTGCTGGTAAGTCTCTCTGTTCCCTTCGAAATACATTCCAAAAGAGCTCCAGAAATCCATGGTGTCAGGAAGATTTGAGTCCACTGGAGATCTTGGGGCTTCACATCTGGTGGCCAGCTGTCTAAGACCCAGAGAAGCTAGGTTCAGTCTTGACATTTTCTGACGTTTTTTCCCTCCACTACAGTCAGCCAGTGGTTTGAGGGTCTGGCAGTATTGGTTCACACAAGTTCTGTTCTCCCCTTCCTTCCACCACCCTTCTGCCACCAGCTGTAGG
The DNA here is from genome assembly GCA_013398915.1 of Dromas ardeola. Classification (NCBI taxonomy): domain Eukaryota; kingdom Metazoa; phylum Chordata; class Aves; order Charadriiformes; family Dromadidae; genus Dromas; species Dromas ardeola. The sequence continues at coordinate 95,877 of VYZM01016394.1, read as the reverse complement.
ATGCAGAACACATGGAAGATTCTCACTGACAGCTTTAGCCAAATGTTTATGGTGCCCTGGAAGGAGCAATACAGTCTGTCCTGAATAAGTTCAAATTGACTGAACTGCTCATTTTAAGCAATTATGACTTAGAGAGAATATCCTCTCACCTACGTCATTCAGTACTCTCTACTGTCATTATTCGTAGCCATTACCAGCAATTAACTAGGCTGGTGTTTTTTAATGATGCAATCCTTTTTTTCCCTGATGTCTGTACTTGAACCTTCTAAACTCTTTTCCATTATCCACTGAACAACCACCAAATGATTGCAAGGTGTTGGTTTTTGTTTTTTTTTTTTTAACTGCTCAGTTATGTCAACCTTATGTTTTTCTGTGTAAAGTAGTAACTCACTGAAAAAGATCTGCCTGAACATTTGCAAGTAAGTGTTTTGTCAGTTGCAATTATCTTGCAGGTTCTGTACTGGGTGAAATAATTAGAATGGAAGTTCCTGACCAAATTATCTGAATTACCTGATCTTGGTCTCTTCAGATGCAAAATTTAATGAGAAATATGCAGAAAAATGAAAGTATTTCTATTTCAGAGTAAATGAGAGAAATTTAATTTATCAGATGTTAACTTACACCTGCTGGTACTCAGTATCACAGATACTGGACTCAGTATCACAGGGTCAAAAGAGGAGTCTTCTAGAAAATAGAGATTCTCCTACGATGACGTTGTAAAAGATCAAAACCACATTGTTTCAGGAATTGATATATTTGTTTGTTTGTTTTGAAAGTATATTCTCATCTATTGCAGTGCTCGCTAAATGTAAACTGGTAAACGTATTGGAATCAAGTGCTGTCACTGCCTATTTATACATCAGAGCTGTAGTTTGCTTGTGTTTTGGAAGCATCAAATAGCTGACAGTTTGTATTTGTGAGGAGTCAGTGCTGTAAACTTCATTGGAGTTTTTATTATTATGAACCATGGCAATACCATGCAGAATGGAGACAGCCTTTGCAAGATACTGGAGACAGAAACAGAACTGATGGGTGGTGGGAACACAGCAGAGGCTGTGACATGTCCTGCTAAATGGTGTCCTTATGCCGGAGTCTTAAGTAGGAAAGGAAATGTTCACAGAGTTTACAAAACTCCTTACGTGGTCTACGAAAGAGTTGAAGAGAGGAAATACCATGATAAGTGTCGTACTGAACTCTTGTTAGTGCCTGATGCTGGATAGATGCTGATTTTCTTTTAAGATGCTCACACTAGATCCAGATGGGAATTTATATATTGAACTTTTACAATTTTAATTGGAAAATGAAATTGAAAAATTGAACAGTATTAAAAATGCAATCATTGTAGGTAAAAGGGTGATTTATTTCCCATTCTAGATGCAGGAGAATGTGCCATATAATATGAAATTATCAAAAGACTTTTTTATGTTCTTTGAAATGAAGTTGCATAATTTGGTTTTAAATAAGGACTGTAGTGCAAGTGTTCAGGAGAGATGTTTTGCAAACTGGTTTTGGAGATGTTAAAAAATCTGACTGGACATTGTCCTAAGCAACGTCATCTAGTGGGCCTTTTGTTTTAGCAGAGGGTTGGACCAGATGATCTCCAGGTGTTCCTTCCAACCTCAGCAGTTTCGTGATTCTGTTTGAAAAGGTCAGTCAAATTTGAATATGTTAGTTAAACTAACATTTGGCTGTTTCCCAAAAATTCAAGATTTTGACTTTTCATTCATGATAACTTGGTAGCATTTTCGTCTTCAACCTGTTGGTAGTGGATGTTGCAGAAATACCTGTAATAGAAGGGGAAAACATATGATATTTGGGAACGGAGGAAATGTGGGAGTTTAAAAAAAATAATGCTGATCATTGGAACGCATTAATAAATTTGGCTTGAATATAAAAGTTCATATTCCTCCCACAGAGAACAAAACCCAGGTTCCCTGCAAGCGAACTTTCTCATCTTTCATATTCAATGCAATCTTCTCTAGCTTGGTGCCTGCTTCCATCTCTACACCATGTCTTGCAATAGCTTGGTAGTTTGGAAAAAGCTATTGCTCTGTTCTTCTGTAAATGCTGTCTCAGTAGTGCGGAGTGCACATTTAATAAAACGATATGTGCTTATATCAAGTTACGGTGTCCAGATCCATAACAGAGGAGAAGCAAATCTCACTGTCACATGCAGTAGACTGGAAGAGAGAGGAATTGCTGATAGTAGGCAAGGTTACCAAGGAGTGGTGCGCTGACCAAGTCTGGAGTTGTGACCCACTGCTACAGAACTGTGGCTTCTGTAGCTCAGTTTGTAACTTCTGGAAATGGTGGGTTTAATCCCTGGTTTATCTAGCAAGATGGTGGCAGTTGAATTAGCACAAAGGACTGTGTTTCTTCAGGCATGACTGCAGACGTGGATCCCTCATCGGTGGAGCTGTACAGGCACTCTGTGGGCAAGCTCAGCAGACAGCGCTCCTTGTATCCATGCTGGTGGCACATACCTCCTGCTTTTGGGCTGTCAGAAGCAGGACAGATCCTTAACCCAGCATCTTCCCTGCCTCTCCAGATCTCCTTCCTCGGTCTAGATTTCATGTGTCTCTTGAGGACGTGAAGAGGGAATTTCCCCAGTGAGCCTTGTGAACTGCACTTCTTGCTGGAATTAATCTCTGAACCCTCAAAGTGAGCAATGCACCCGAAGTACTCGGCTCTACTGAAACATGGTTGCCTATGTAAGAGCAAGTGTGGATCTGTGAATGAAAGGACTTGGGAATTGGCTCCATAGCCGCCTCAGCATCTCCTCTGCACCCTCAGAAAGGTCAGGGTGATGACTCTGGGAGGTGGGAGATGTTGTAATGCACAAGTTGCCCTTTTAGACACTGAGGTCCTGAGTCAGGCAATGTGCCAGCATTTTAGAAATATATGGGTCCTGGTAAAGCTTTCCTAGAAACTATGAAAATCATTAATTATCCCTAAGCCCACTTGTTATCTACTTCAGGTTAATGGTTAGAAATTACATTTGTTCATTTGAATTCACATACAAAAATAGCTCCTCTTTATCATGCTAGTGAATCTGGCCCTACTCAGGGCCTTAATTACAGTGTGCTGCAGTAAGGCAAAGGGCACTGCTGCTTGGAAGCATAAACCTGATCTGCTGTTATCCCCCAGCTGTTGGCACAGACTATCACATGGGGTAGTGGTTTGCACGTTATTTTGGAGTTTAGAAGGGAATTCTAAGACTGGACACTTCTTACTGCTCTTGGTGATCCTGAGCAACATTGAAAAATAAACAAAAATATCTCTCTTTCTCACGCACACACTTTTAGGTTGATCTGTGGGAAAGATTCCTGAACTCCAGCTAGGTTTGCCGACATCTCTGATAGAGATTGGTCCCCCCTTCTCTTTCCTTCATGTGTCTCCAGTAGTATCCATTTCCAGCGTGTGCACAGAGAGAATAGCTGCACCCAACAGCTGTCAGCCATGGTGACAATTCAGATGGGAAAGGGGAAGGGAAGCAAAGGAACAAAGAGCTTTACTCAATAGCAGCAAAGCCAAAGTTGTCCTCTAACCCTGAAAGACATAGAGTAATTTATGCTATCACCAAGCAGCTAAACTGATTGGCATGGCACTTTGTGCTGCCGAACATCCCGAGTGGGATCAAAATTTACAAAACTGTTACCGCAAAATAATTGGACTTGCCTATTGGAAAAAATGCAAAGATTCCTAAATTAGGCATCAGATTGAGCACCAATAAGCAGAACTCTGGCAGAATGACCTTGCATCCCTTGTGTCGGGTGAGAGTGGTGGATGCTGCAGCACTGATTTGCTAGGACTGGTTCTGGCCAAGTATTCGTATTTGCAGGGGACAGTTGTGTACAAATATAGCTTTGTTTGTTTTCCGTCACAAGTGCACTGAGTGCCAAAGCAGTCCTTCCAGAAGGCTTTGGGTATCTGGTTGTTTCCTGCCCTTCAGAAGATGACTGAGATTTGATGATGACTTATAGCCCATCAGCTTATCCGAGACTTTCAAGGCAGAATTCTCTGAGCTGGTGTCAGCGCTGCGGTTGAGAGCCTTTCTGCTGATTGGGATCCAGGGAGAGCTCAGCTTGAGAGTGGGTACTGCCAGGATGAATCAGCAGATATCTTCCTGGAAGCAATCGACAGTCTGGGTATCCCAAGTGTTTAGCAGAGGTCCCACCAGGCTATAAAATTCTGCTTTTGAAATGTTTGACTTCTTCTTTCCAGCAAGGAGCTGTACAGTCATTCCCTGACAGCTGTGATATTGTCTCCCACACATATGAAGATCACACAGTGACATTTTTCAGCAACTTTGTTTACTAGATGATATAAATACAAAAATATTTCAAGCCACTTAACATTTTGATGCTTTTCGCTTTGCATTGAACATTTTAGGGAGAGTAGAAGAGAATGGAAAGGCAGAATATGCCCCATGTGTCTTGGCATGTTGACACTGACCTGCACAGTTTTCATGTCTGTTCTCAATTGTTTCATGTACATGAAGCACCATGGTCTCCTGTATTTCATCTTCATAACAGATGCATAGCTACAGCAGCAAGGTTAAAGCAAAGACCCTTGCATTAGCATGTTCGTTGCCCTTGTGACAATCAGTTTTATGCAGTTAGCTCTAGGGGAGAATGAGCAGATTTGATTTTAAGTTCTGCGCAGAGACTGAAATGTTTCAGCAGTAGAATGATCTCCTAACAGAAATTGCAGCTGACAGGTGCTTTTCTTGTTCAACCCCCACCTGGCAAAGACAGTTACGAACTATACAGGTTGATATTTTCCTTGTTGCTGACTCCCAGATAGCTGTTTGCTGAGGATCTCCTTCACCACCATGGCTTTAGGAATAAAGCCTGTTTTCAGTCCTGACACCCCTCTCCCAGCCCTTCCTATTTCATGAGCAGTCTGGGTGGTGAGACTTGTCATGCCGAAAGAAGGCACTTTGACTTAGACTAAAACATAGCAATTACAGAATCAAACCATCTCTGTATTTGTGTGGAGGAAATGAATCAAGAGGGGGCCTGTGCCTTGGGGAAGGCAGCACTGGACCCAGAGAGAAGAGCAGAGTTCGTGTCTCAGCGATACCCTCCATACTGTGCACTGTCAGTGAACAAGAGGTACCAAGATTGTACCAAGATTCTTGGAGGAATCTGTAGTTCTCGTAGCAAGTAAAAGAACTTCAGAAACCTTAAATTTGATTGCACTGGATGGTTGCTAGTATTGAAGTCCCTTAGAAGATTAAGTGCTACTCAGCAAAGGGAAAAGGAGTCCAAGAGGTCATATCTGTTTAGAAAGTTAAATCCAAAATCCTCAGAGGCAACATGGCTACTGGCTCTAGATCAGGCTCAACTCAGTGCTAAATCATTCTGTACAACGTGTTTTCACTCTGAGCTGATGCACTAGCATCGCATAACTTGAAAGAAAACACTAAAAAAAGTAGGAAAAAATCTAGTTCAGAAGGTAACTTGCAATGAATTAAGCATTATGTACTTTGCTGAGTGAACCTGAAAAATCCCCAAATATTGTAAAACATTTAACAGCTTAACCAGTGACTTGCCAAATGTTCATTTAATTTAATTTAAAACTGCACTCTGTTTGTTTGGTTTTTTTTGTTTTGTTTGGTGATGGTACGTGTCTCTGGGTTTCTTCTAGCATTGCTTGTCATAGGACAAAATCTGGTTTACAGCGAAGGCAGCTGTTCCCCCAACTTGGACGAGAGAAGTTGTGCTTCAGTGTTTGGATACATGCAACCATTTGCAAAAGTCCTCTAGTTGAAAGGACTTTTTCTCAAAGGCTTGTGTTTATTTCTATAATATTTGTTTTGCTTTGAAACTGATTGTGCAGGCTGCTTATGGGATTATGCATGTAAATAGCAAAGGAAGGTACTTGATAAGATTTCTTCGTATCTTCAAAAAAAAATTGTGATTTGGGATTTAGGATAAAAAAAATGAGAAACTCCTCTTACTTGAAGGGTGGTGGGGTAGTTCTGTGAGTAACAGACAGAGGGTAGCCAATTGGTGAGTGTATGGGGAAGAGGAGACAAATATAGGTGTTTACACTTGCAGCTTGCTGCACCGAGCCAACATTCAGTCTCTTGACAGCACAGTCACATAACAGTCTCCGGCAGCCAGGTGTCTTAGGCAGTGACTCATATGCTGAATACAGTTTTCTGTTGTTTTCACTGTGGTCCCTTGTTAACCTGCAGATGGCCTATTTTGAAATCTGCCTTCCCCTGCAACTTCTCCGTGGTGAATGTGACTTCTCTGCCTGAATTTGAGACTTTTCCCTTCCTGAGATGGCTTGGTTACAGATTGTTTATAGATTTACCAACCAGCATGCATCAGCTACAGCTCCAAGTGACAGAGGGCTCCTAGCCTAACTTCCTATGGAAATGGCATTCCTTTGAGTCTGTACTGGGGTAGTTGTGTGCATTTCGAGGCTCTAACAGCAGAAACATATCAAGCAGGCTGTCACTGGTGACAAGAGACAGGATTGCGGTAATTCCCTTGTGTTGTCAAATAAACAAAGGGAATCCCTCTGCTCTGAGCTACAATTTCCTTTAATTTGGTCAAAGTAGAATAATTTGTGTTTATTCTTCTCGGCTGTATCTCTGAGAGAATAAACTAGGCAAACTTGGCTTCATTCTTTTATAACAGAGAAGTGTGGTTGTAGGCTGAGGTCAGAAGAAAATTAATTTAGAATATGTGAGGAACTAAGGTGAGGGCTTTGACTCTTTCTTATGTCAAATAGAACTTTTGAATTTCAGAAAAGCCTTTGCATTTTCTGTTCCGACAAGCTCCAACCTTGCAAATCCTTCTCTCAGGAGCAGTACAGAAAAACGAGAATTGTCAGGATGGAGAATGCATCTTTTACTTTAATCTCACATCTGAAACGGCAGCATTATGGATGCCTCAGCATTTGCAAAAATACTAGGCACATGACAGATGGTGTGACCTCTGAACAGACCAAACAGCCCAATACTGTCTCATAATGGAGACTTGAAATTTTAAGCAAAATTTTCTCTCTCCCAAACTCTTTTTAATTAGCTGGTAGAACTCTAGGTATTCTTGCTATGTACATGCAGTGGTAGAGAGGTGGTCATGCTAAGCCATCCTCTCCCTGTGCCCAGTTAAAGAACTTTTTGGATGAAGGTTGACTGACTTTGTACTGAACACGTACACTGGGAGTGCAGTGAAGAGAAATAGTGTCTCTGCCCTGCTAAAAATGAAGCAACATGATAAATTTCCTTATATTCATGCAAAAATTATTACCTGGGCAAAACTGTTGCTTCTACTGCTAACCCATGTCTGTCAATGAGCCCTATAGCAGGGCTGAATCAGGGAACACATGTCTTTGGGATGGAATAGATTGCTTCTGCCTCCTCCTTACTACAGCTACAGAGAGACTGTATGAAGAGGACACAAGGATAGACTGGGATGCACAACCCACTGCTACATTGGACATCACACTGCCTCTCTGTTGCAGAGAGGAGGAAATTAGTGCTGTCTCTGTCTTCCTGCCTTCAAAGTGGAACAAAGGGAAGATACTGTAGTTGGCTCTCCTTTTTCCTTAAAAAAAAAAAAAAAA
>VYZM01016394.1:30816-88249 GCA_013398915.1 Dromas ardeola | reverse complement strand
AAGAAAAAAAAGAAAGAAAAAGACTCAAGGACTTTGTTTAGTTATCTTTAATTACTAGACCTCTGCCCAAGTAATAGGAGGTGTTTGGAACTGGGAATTCCTTGTAGTTACTGCCATAACCAAAATAGGGTTCTTTTCAAGGAGCCTTTACTCTTTACTTTTCCAGAATGTAGCGCATTTTGTATTTCCAAGTACAGCATAGATTTTATATAGAACTTGCTCTTGGGTATATTCAGATAAATGCTCAGGATGCTTAACTCGGAGATCAAAAAGACAAGTAAGCTGACCTTACAAAGATTATAAGAGAATATGTTAATACTCTATGAGAAGTGTGAGATTTCTAGGTGAGAAGATTTTCAGCACAGGAACAAACACCTCTGCCTAGGAGCATGCAGACTTTTTTAAAATTGCTGATGTTTTTAATGACAGATGCTTTGTGCCGATGTGTGTAGAGAATGTCCAATTTAGATGTTTCCATGATGCTGTGCAAGAGCTATTCTGCATATGAACATTATGATGCAAAGCACGTTATATTTCACAACTCAGTGTTTTGCTTTGTCTTTAGAAATAAAATCCTGAGAGGCTGGTATTTTTTTGCACGCGTGTGCATTAGATGGGTTGGTTTGGGACAGGCAATTTAGTTTGTTTATTTTTCAGACTATCTAAAATGGAGAAGCTGTTTGACAAATTAACACATTGGAATTCAGCCTCTTGTTTTTGGGGCCTCGTCTCCAGTCCACTGAGGTGGTTGTTGTCCCACTTCAGGCAACCTGGCTTTGGAGAGTACACATTTTTTCCCAGTAGTACTTTGCTTTACACAGGATGTGTTGTGTGGAGATATCCTTTATAGCAAATTTAATGACAACAAATCAGTAACAACTATTTTAAGTCACGTGTCTATAGCATCAGAGAAATAGAGAATACATTTCATAGAGGGACAGTGTGTGGCTATTGACTGCACAGGAACTAGCCCGGTTCATAAAAGCCGAAGGTTGTGGACTGCATAATAAACGCTAGGTAGAAGAGGATGCATGCAGCATCTGTCTCATTCTTTCTTGTCCCCATTCTGTAATATATATGGAAGTAAAGCAAAATGATTCTTGAAATATAGCAGTAGTTCTGTATCAGCCACATACAATTGGCTAAAATCAAGAGAAACGTGTAAATGGCCCATAGGCCCTGGATCTCTCACATCTGGTACACCAGAGCAGAGCAACAACATGGATCAGACATCAGGCAGTGATTTGAAAGTTCATGGGAATGCATAAGGTTGAAAACTCCTTGAAGAGAGGTGTGAGAGATTTCCCTCTAAAAACACCTGTCTGAAAGACAAAGCTTTTTAAGTTGGGGAACAAACAGTGAATTCCAATTAGGAGAATGGTTTTAATAGGCTAAAACCAGTCAAAATACCCCTCTGTGTCTTAAAGACAGTGGTACTGGCAACTTCAGCACTGCACAGATTTGCACCATGTAAACACTGACAAGTGAAGCAAAGAAGAATTAAAATCTTGTTGGAAAACTAAGACAAATATAGCCATTGTATATATTTTATGGATTTTTATTTTTCCCCTTCAGAATTAGCAACTGTTAATGGGAATTAAGAGAGAAGGCAGAACATCCTGTTTTAAATTGAGTAGCGTAAGTGAGTAAAAATGATTTACGTAGTTCTCTTACATACTTATGATTGTCCCAGAGCTTTAATGAATGTCTTCCCTTTGCTGAAGTCCTCCAAATTTGTCTCGCAGAATTGAATTAGTGTGGGATTGTGTCTCCATCACAATGCTCCAGAAATTGACATTTTAAAAGTTAAAACTTCTGTCCTCTTCCTGAATGTTTCTTCTCTCAAAGTACTAGGAAATAAAACGGCCTGCAACAACCCTTACTCACTGTTTGTCTGGGAAGGTGGCTTCAGGGTGGTGGCTTCTGCTATTCATCATTCTTTGTAATCCCTGCAAGTGTGCCTGGTGTTTGGTAGTACACATGATAGTAAGTACCAGTTAAGTGATGAGCGAAATGACGGAGCAACAGGTTGTAATAGTATGATGCTGGTAGAAGGAAAGATGTTCTAGTCCAGTGAGGCTCACGTAAAGTGGGTTACTGGGGTAAGACATAACCACCCCTTCCTTGTTCGTTCTTTTTTGCCTCTTTCCTCACCTTTGATCTGTGACCAACTCTGACTACCTTTGACTATCTTTGCGCTTCTGTAACTACTCTGCCTCGCAAAACCTTTTGTGGAGAAAATTTGCTCCAGCAGTGTGTGCACAATGTCTGTCTTTAAGATCTTTTTTCATCAGAGGCCACATCTTATGTCATCAGGAATATACTTGCCTGACTCACTTCTAATTTGAAATTTGATTTCTTCAACGTTAATAAATTTTAAAAAAGAAAAAAAAAAGCAGTCATGCTGTGACATGTGAAGGGAACAGAAGCTATGGACTGGGGAAAATACCTTCTCACTAGAAAAGATCTTTGAAGGGAGAAAATAGATTCCCTATGGAAAGATCAAAGTACAGGAAGTTAATGGATTCTGACAAGGTAAAAAAAACCAAACCAACAAAAACTGGAGAAAATAGTAAGTTCAAACATAAAAGAGGGAAATAGGAAAGACTGGGGTTTTTTGTTGGAAATAAAGGATAGTTAGATGGCTAGCTAAGTACTTGAGATTATATGTTGTAGCTAAAGGGCAATTAGTGGAAATAGGGATTTTTTTTCCTCATGCCTGGCACAGCCTCAATTTATGTGGTGTCAAGGTCGCCTTGGAGTTGCAGTCCCAAATTCCTGCTCTAATGCAGTGCTCTGTGCTGGTGACTACAGCCTAATGCATCCTGTAGTGCAACCAGAACCTCTCAGACTGACGCAAGACTGATGTAATTGTAATAACTCTTAAAGTCACTTTAATAGTCTGATTGGGTCCTGCTAGGGTCAAAAATATATGGAATTTATAAAAGAAAAAAAAAGGCAGAAACCCTTCTGGTGAGCCAGGAAATGTTCATGGGTGACAAACTCCGGAAAAAACTTTTGTTCAGGTTATTTTTATCAAAGATCATGTGTACTGCTGTAAGTATCTATGTGCCTTCTTCATTGCTGCAGTGTTTGATGCCTCACAATCATATAGAAATAGAAACAGAGAACTACAGCTAAGGTACAAAGACAGATCCTCAAAGATCTCACTCGCAGTAGCATATACATCAGTGGGAATCAGACGTTTGAAATGCCTCTCAAGAAGCTGGGACCAGGTGACTTTGTCCAAGGCTATGCTGGGTTTCTGTGCCAGAGCACCTCACTTCTTCCATTTAGTCACTCATCCTTCCTCCAGTCCCATAACAAAGCAGCAGTCCCAGTGGACTTGTGCCAGTGCTTTACATGCACCATGAGGTTCACCTGCACTAATTACAAAGTAAGTGTTGGATCTACCGAGAGATACTTGGCCACTCAGGACTTATCAGTAGGTGTTGCTGTTTGCCCCTCTGGTTTATTTCTCTATACATTTGAGCAGTTGCATCTCCACAAACCTGCTGGTTGTTTCCTGGATTGACAGTGATGTCTGCATTGAGTGAGAACCCAACGTTTGTTGCCTGCCCTTCTTAGCAACACCCAATTGCCCTCTGTCTTGGTTCAGTTTCTCATTTGCCTTCCCTCTTGTCTTTCTGTCTACCAAAGTTTATTTTGAAAAAGGCAGTAGATTTATGTAGTGACTGGAGGCAAGAAAAGTTTGCATATGTGGGACACCTCTGCATTGTTGATCTGGTGGAGAGGTGATCAAAACTGGAGTGTATTTACAAGTGCAGTGTCTTGCCTGTGACAGTATTCTACGAGACAGGCTAGATGGGGTGAGGGAGGGATTAAGGCTAGTTAAGGCTAATTCTAGTCTCCCAGACCTCCCTCCTTCTTCATACTGACTGTGCTTTGTGTGTGTTTCTGTGCTGTGTGATTTTATTTTATTTTTTTTTACTTCCAAGAAGTGGCTGAACTTGATGTAGCAACTGTGTTCCTTCCTGCTCATAGGCAACTTCAAATTAAATATATATTTAACTAAATTAAAAATAAAATTGCAAGCCTTTCTTTTTGTGAGACAGCTTCACTTTGAACTAGAAATTCTTTTTCCTTGTTTTACAGCAGCTGCAAGAGCAGTAGTCTCTCTTGTCTGTCTCCATGACAAGAAAGAATTACGTAAAGGAGTGGATTCCAGTGGGTGCATAGTCCAGAAGGAGTAGAGCAAAATGAATACAAAATTCAGTTGTTATAGCAAAACACTTTTATCATCTATTCTTTTAAGGTCTTGTTTAGTTTGGTGTAGTACAGACCAGAGAAAAAAAAAGTGATGGGAACTAGATGCAGCAAGACTGGGCTGGATAGAACAAATGGGTTTGATTAGAAATGTTATTACTGTGCCCATCTAGCAATGAGAAGATAAGAGACCTTGACCTAAATATTTGATATTTAGAATTCTTGATAATAGGATGACAACAAAATTTAGAAGCAGTAATTGAAGGACAGCTGCCATTAGGTGACTTCTGTCAAGACCTGTTACAGTACTGGGGCCTTTGCCATCTCTGGGTATGAGGCCCATGCTTTTCTTTTCTGTGTCATGAGAAAATTGTGCAATTTATGTTATGTCCTGCACCACGGTTGTATCTTTTGCTTTTGGTATCTAAAACAGGTATTTGGAGTTGTGGCGCTTAACCAAACTCTGTGGCAATTGCTGCTTACCAGTTATACTCTGGGCCTATACAGATGCGTGCATATAAGAGCTAGTAGCCTGATAATTAGCAAATTCCTTAACTCCTTCAAAAGCAACACACGAGGATGTTGAACAAAGGCACTTTTTCTTTTTCAACCATCCATCTTAGTCCAGCAGCCAAGTTTAGATACTGGTCCTGAAAATTTCAGATTTCAACCTTTATTTTATCATATTTCACTTCTACAAAGTGGTAATCAAAGTGGTGGCCTTTTGACACATGCTTTTCCTGCCAGGCTCAGATCAACCGACCTGCTCTATGAAGTAAAAGGGAGTGCTACTCCCAAAGACCATTCATGGGTACAAAAGTGCAGTGTCTCCTTCTCTTCCATCTCTTTCTGTTTCCCAAAGCTATGTATGGCTTTTCTGTTGTATATTGCCAATTTTACCACCAATCATTTCCATTTCAGTGCTGATGTATGGAAGATGATAGCATACAAAGCATTGCTACAGTAGGGTACTACTATGAGATGATACTGGCAATGCATGCAATTAGCCATATTAATTTCTTCTCTTCTAATAGCTTGGAAGAAACATACGGGATCAGTGAGCAACAAAAGCTCAGTTTTCATTTGAAAAAGGAAATAGAGAATGATTCATCCTAAAACCATACGCTCCAAAGGAGGAAGATTTGAATTACTAACAACATATCTAAACGTGATGGGTGCTGACACCTCATCTCTTGTATTTTTACTGCCATGGATCTTCTTCACATGCAGTGAGAGAATTTACACTACAGGAAGTGTTAATGGTTTCACGCTTCCTACCCATTTTTAGCTGCCTAATTTATGGAAAGCCATTACTAGGTGAGTCACTGCTTTCACAGGATTAGTGTGGCTGAGATAGAGCTTTGAGTGTTTCTTTGATTTCCATATTTGCTTGAAAGGAACAACAGACCCACATTAAAACTGTTAGTGTTTGGTATTACAGTAGAGTTCAGAGTCTCTGCTCTACTTGATCATGTACAAATATTGTAAGAGATGTTCCCTGTCCCTATAAGCTAACAACTTAAACAAACAAGAAAGAGACTTATCTACACGATAGATGCTGTGAGTCAGGGTGTCTCATTGTTCAGAATTTGTGCCTAATTGGATGGGAGTTAAATATTTGCAAAGATTACAAACAGAAGCAATACTAGGAATCTCACTATAAAGAACTGTTCATCCTGCAATAGGTACTGCAGAAGCACATTTACTCTCTAATTGATCTTTAGAGGTTTTGGTTAGACATTCACAAGTTACAAAAAATAACAGGCAAACCCTGAGGATCAGGGTTTGTCCCTAATAGTAAATGAACCATGGGTTGAAATACATTTGGGCTGTCTGTATCGTGAATGTAACAGGAGAAATGCAGTGTGTAAAATACTCAAGCACTGAATAAGGTGTAGATTTCATAGCCAATACACTTTGTAATAAATAATTCAGAAAGATTTGTTCAGTTTAGAGAACAGTCTCCAGCAGGCAGTAACAGATAAAATTTAAAAGAAATCTTGAATTGATTTTTTTTTTTTAACTAACTTACTCTTCTATAAAGCTCTTAACTTGTTGCAAAAGGTGTGTTACCTATTATGAGACTTTCACCCAGTTAGAAGCTCTTAAACAACTGCATAGGTTTTTTCTGCTACAGATTCTCTGTACAGGTCTACCTCCAGAGGCTGTTTGTTTCAGTTATACATAAGTTTCTTAATTAAGGAGCCCGTATCTCACTGCACAGCACATATCAGGTAGTACAACTATCAATCTGTAGCTTCTGCATTTGCCTTTGGTGGCAAGTCTGTTGTGTGATTGAGTCAGTGTGGACCTGCGGCTGGGTTAACCTTGAACTACTGTTGTAAAGAAATGATAATTTTTGGGTGCTATCTGTAGATAATAATGAAATGAAGCATCACTAGTTGTCCCTCTTTGTTTTGCACTGGAGAGTTTGTGGGGGATGAAACTGGAGAAATGATGTTACAAGTAATTTATTGCTGAGGGTTCTTTTTTTCTCCCCAATTTCTTTCTAGTCTGTCAGCTTCTTTTTTCTCACACCAATTACTCTGCCTTAAGAAATTACACAGCTTCTCATAATAGTGCTTGAGGATTGGTATGTTTGCTTTATAAATTCTGAGGCAGATCTTCAGCTGCTACAAAGTGAAGTAACTCTGAAGCTACAAGCTTTTATTCCAGCTAAAGGTCTTTTGTATATGATCTATCCCTTTTTTCCTAGGGTTTTTAAAATTCTTGAAAGATTTTAAGAACAAAAGGAAAAAAGTAGACTAGTGAATGATACGCATAAGGTTGGGAGACAATAAGTTACCGGTGGCTTGTTAAATGCTAAGTTGCAGAAACTAAATACAGATCGCATTAATCAATTGGTGTATATACATGTCTTTATCTGTACCCCCATGTGTACACTTTTGAAAGGGGTGTTAGTAAATAAATCCCAAATGACCTTTAAAATCTGTCATCAAACTGATCACACAAGAATGGTTAATAAGTAATGTAGGCAAGTACAATAAAACATTCTTCAACTACTGTTTTGCAATATAAGTTTGTGGTCGAGACAGCAGCTCATTGGAATTGACTTTTATAAAAAGATTCAAAGTACTTGGAGTATTTAGAATTGAACTGTTCCATCATGCCCATCCAGTAGGATGTTTCTTAATGTGAGTATGTTTGGACTATGTATCACTCACTGGCCGTGTATGTGGATTTTCAGGCAAAAAATATTTTAAATTTTATTCTGAAGTTAAATCAATACAAACATTTGTGGTGAATGCTTTTATTTGTACTTCCAAAACACTCCACATTTTTCATGTTCTTATTTTATTCAGGGCAGTTGAGTGACTGAATGCAGTGTCTTTCTCTACTGAAGAGCCACACTGACATGACTGAGGCATAACACGCGTTTGAATAACAGTAGCAAAAGCAGAGGCTAAAAAGAGGTGTCCACATGCAAGGCTTTTAAATGGTTCTGCCTTTGGCCTGCCTTTCCAAGCAAATGCAGTTTGTGTGATTGCCTCTTTACTATTCTGCCAGACTTGATAGAGTGGTAAAGCCCTCATAGATACAATTTCCTAAAAGCTGTCGGGAAATCAGGGGCTAGGTAAAGATGAGGCCCAAATTATTGTTGCCAGCTGAGGAAAACTCAGTAAGAGAAGCTCAGGAGCTCTTGGTTACTGTGGTTGGCTGTACGCAGGGATGGTCCAGACCTCACCACACCAGCAAATGTTCTGACACTCTCTAGAAGGGGAAAGGGTGGAGACGAGCTAGTGGATGTGGCAGGAACTGGAAGTATTACAAGTTAGCAAGTCTTGCAAGATGGTAAGGGTGGCAAGCTGGAGATATTTTGGTGACTGGGGAACGATGTAGCAATTTTGGATATGAAGCCAGGCTTTCTTAGTTTGATTCCTCATGGAACAGTTCATAACATAGTCTGCAAAGGTTGCTTTTTAATGAATGATATCATAAATCAGGGAATAAATGGAGTAAATCTGAATATTGCTGATGTTTTAGACCAGTAGAAGGGATAAGACTCAGTCTTGATATCAATAAAAACTCATTGTGGACCCTAATCACAGAAAAGGCAGAAACTGTATACAAAGTGAAGAAGTATGATAATACACCATGGCTGTTTGTTCTATAAATAAATAAGCCAGTGGACTGGGTATTTGTCCTGCTTTGATGCATTTCGTTTCCAAGCAAACTAACATACAAATGATAAAAATAAAGCAAGCCATTACTAATACACTTCTTTTGGCACCTTTACTGAAATCTGTTTTTTCATTCTGTGATGTGTACCGCAGAGAAATTTGCAAGTGAGTCCAATACATATCTTCAAAGTAATAACCGACAAGTCAATAAAAGCAAGGATTTGCAGACTCAGACCTGTCTCTTCTTTCTTTTGTTTGACTCAATGCATTCATACAAGGTTAGACGTTCTGGAAAGTGTCAGTGTTTAATTGATACAGTCAGAATAGTTTAATGCCTACTTTACTTGCTGCTGCTTATAACTAGATCAAGCAAAAGTTCTTTCCTTTTGGACATTGATAATTGTTTCCAACTGCACCACGACACACCTAAAATGGTAATATGGAGCTATACACTACTATTTAAAGCCCCTTAGACATTGCCTGATGCATTGTGAAGTTGTGACAGTAATATTTTACTGTAATTGCTTTCTTAAGATGATAGAGCACTGCAATTGCTGTAATTTTTTCAGTATGAGTTAAACCAAATATGTGTGATTCAGGCATATTTGCTTGACAGAATGCTCTGAATTTACATGATTAGAAAGCTCTTCATATTAAATGCAATTCATCAAGGCATTCTTCACAAGTAAAATGCCTGTGTCAGATTGGCCACTATTTCTTTGTGATGGTAGGAGAGTAATCTTACTCAATTCAAGAAAACAGTCTCTGAACTACCTGCACATGTCATCAGGTTGGTAGGTAAAGAATGTCTAATTAGTTCCAGATGTAAGACTGCATGTGCAAGATTCAAGGCTGAGTTGTTCTTTCAAAAAAAAAAAAAAAGTACAAAGTGGTACTGAAAACAAGGCTTTTTCAGAAAACCAGCCCCTTCAAATCTATTGAATCTCATGAAATGTTAGTCAAAATCATAATAAGAAAAAATGCTTAGCGAAGAGTGTTAGAAGGTTCTTTATCATTGCAGTATTGTTCAGGAAGGTTGTATATAGAAGTATGCAAAAGGTTCTCTGGAATGTTGCCATAAAACATAGTTATGTGGTCTCAAGATATCAATAACTACTTACAAACTGTTCTCATGCTAGTTTCAAGCTCCTTGCAGAAGTATTGGTATTAACCCACATAGGCATAGATGGTGCATTAGATATGATGGCTGCTAGGAATCATGTGAATGCAACACAATTGTTGCAACTAGTAAGAACTTGCATTTATTTTTAAAAAGCTGTGGTACCATGTAATAACTCAGATGTTTTGATGTTTTTGGAGTCCTGATTCTGCAAGAAACTTACTGGAGAGAAACTATGAATTTGGTACAGCTTTATCCAGAGAAGATTATAGCAGAATGCAAGAGTGGAGTCAAAAACTAGACAGGTGCTCCCTTGATAAAAGGAGCTGGATCATCTTTTTTCATTGTGTTTACTTCCCTATGTGAGCACAAAGTGAAAAAAAAAACCTGCTTGGCTGGATGAATGTTGGTGAGATTGTGATAATTACAGGTTCATTATTGGAAACACTGATTGCTGTTCTTTTGATTTATGAAAGACTTAAGAATCTCTGTGTTTAGTGACTTTATATAAAGAGTACATGAGCAAAATAAATAGAAAGAACAAACACCTTTAAAATTAGCAACATCCCAGAAGATGAGATTGTTAACAAAATTGGTTTTTTTTCTGCAAGTTACAGATTACCTTTCATTCCCTTGGATGTAGCAGTGTGGTGAAGATTAGCATAATCACCAAACATACACTTTATCCTAAATTTGATTTAGTAGTTATTAAGAAAAACCAAATTAATTCAAATAGAGGTTGTTGGGTTTTTTTCTCAAATGAACTGCAGTTTGAATCACAGACTGAGGCCAAAATGCCATTAAATTCTGACTTCTTGTATCGTGTAGCTCTATTATTTCACAATTTACTTTTTAAAGTCATTACAAGTTTGTTTGAATTACAGCAAGGATTGGTTTGTTGATGTTCACATTTCTTTATTTGGAATCTAGCCTTCATTTAAGCATTTGAATTGATAATCAACTAATCTTAGACCATTATGTTTTTGTTTGCTAGATTGGAGAATAATCTAATGTCTAGCACGTCGCTGAGCTCTGATGGTCACCGGTTTTGAGTTTTTGACACACACGCACACGCTTACTTTCATGCATACATATACGTGGAAGTACTTCAGTCCCTTTTAAATAGCCTGCAGAACAAAGTCCTGCACTAGTAACCTTTATGATTTTGAAGTGAATCAATACTTCAAAGTTTGTTATTTCTTTGACTTTTCAATCTGGAATTGCCTATGAGGAGTCGGCGCATCTAACAATTTTTTTGAAAAATAATTTGTAAGTAATCTCTCAGAATTGTTATTCAGTGGATTACTCACAAGCTGTTAGTTGTTTTTACTTGAAATCTGATGGAAAAAACTGAAATGTGGTCTGTTCATTTAGGCTGGATTAATTCTGTAATTTTCTCCTCAATTTGAACACTGGAATCAGGCTTCAAAATCTGTTTTCCCAATAACTTTGTAGTTTATCTTTCTGATAATATTCGTCTCAGTTAACTCATTCATTTAAATATTCACAGACAGCATGTACTGCAAATTCTAATGTTTTTATGAGTATATTATTAATTTTTTTAGGAAGTTAGCCAATTCTAATTAAGACTATGAAACTGAATCAACTGAGTTTTAAAGAGAACAGGCAATGAGAGAACTCTGTTTTGATTTGAACAGGTCCCTTCACAGGTTAACATGTGTTTTGCAAAAGATCTCTTAGACACTTCCGCCAGAGTCAGTGTGATTTCTACCAAACTTAGCAAGGAAAATGACTTCTGTTCATTTCCTGTACTAAATTGCTCTATAGACGTTCAGCCACTCTAGGACTTAATGGATAAAATAAAGCGCTTGCTGTTAATGTTTTCATACAGGCACAAAGATTCTTCATATTCACAACTAACAACTCTCTCTTTCCTAGATATTCTAGTCGCTCAGCGGATTCATGATTGAGGGGCCTATGCTACAGATACGCTTTGGCCAGTCCTCACTTACAGGGCCTAAGATTAATATTGCAAAGCATACTTGCAAGGATTAATGGCTATATCTGGTGCCCAAGGAGCTTTGCTTGAGTTAAAAGTGATAAATGACCCATCAAAATGTCTGCTACAAATATAATTGGGAAAAAAAACAGACAAGGCTGAGACAGACAAACCTGTTTCAGATCTGAAGTAGGAGTTGGTCCTGCCTGGAGATAAGGCGATGGTCAAGATGAACTCCCGAGGCCTTTTCCAGATAAACTTTCTGTTTTTCATTATTCTGTTAGGGGGGGTGAAAAAAAAAAGTAAAACCTCAGTCAAAAGGATGTCTCCTGCTGGAAACACTCCTAGTTATGGCAAAATCTGTTGCTTACATTGGGAACTGACTGACCTTACGCTCCACTTCCCTTTTCCTTAGTTCTCAAAATTTTTAATATCAGTCCAAAGCCTAATGATTTCATATTGCCATCAAAATAAAATCTCATTTAATTATTGGCTAGTTAAATTTAAGGGAATACTTAGAGGTATGGAATGCTTAATGCAATGTGTCAACTGTGCATCTAACATATAGCAGTCTTCTTTCTAGGCTAACACATCTATCGATGAGAATGATAAGGCATGACTTATAATTGTAACCTTTTAAAGCACATATTTATTAAGTTTTGCTGCATTCAGTGACCATTTTGGTTATCAGGAAGCACAATGATTCTGGGGCTGTGCATTGTCAGGTCACTAATCTCCATCCTGCACTCAGCCTATCAGCCACATGAGAATGACTCACTCTCTGCAAACCTCCAGTTGCTTAGTAGCTGTTTGTAATGTGAAAGAGAGTTGGGAAAGTAGTGGTGAGGTAAGAGGAAAAGGGCTGGAAGGCAGTGTTCCTGGCTGCCTAAAAGGAACTTGTGAATGAGGGTATTATTTGACCTTCTAATTGATGGGGAATTTTTCTGTTTCCTCACAGATACAAGGTGCATGAATTTACATGCTCTCCCCCTCTCTATTCTCTGCGGTATCCAGGAACGTTAGTCATACTTGTGGGCCTTTATTGTATGCTCTTATTTATTTACCACCGTGGTACCACTTTCTCTTTTAGTAGTATCTCTTTGTTACCTAGGGAACTGGTTACAGCCCTGCACATTTCTTCCTCTGTTTGGTGCGTCATGATGCTCCTGTATGCCATACATAAGGTTCTCAATAGTGTTTGAAGAACTGTAAGTCTGAAACCTGTTGTGCCAGGCCTGCATCACAGCACTGGCACCAGCATGATGACTCAAATAAGAAAGGATACAGGAGCCAAAGAGGAATAATAATAAAAAAGTAATAGCTCTATAATGCATTGAATCTTGCTGTAGATAGGCTGAATTTGTTGTGGACAGGTGAATTTAATTCCCAATATTTAGTTGGGATAGCTGTAGAAAGTTATTTAGCTTTTTTATGCACACAAGCTGCATAAGTAACATTTGCTTCTAAACTAAAGCATGTATCTGTATCCCAATCATAATAGCAGGAGGTGATACTTTGCCCTTCAAGGGATGTGACACAGCTGGAAAGACAGAGAGCTTGAAGAGTAGCTTTGGGGGCAGGAAATGTTAGCTATGGGAATGCTTCAGTGATCTGACTTTTTCTTTGTAATATGAACAGAACTTTATGGTTGATTGTAAATGGCTTGCTTTCTCCCAAATATGATTCTCACCAATTTCTTCTTCTCACTTGAATAAATACATGGACAGTTCAAATTTTGATTAAGTCTTTGACTTTTAAAGCATACCAGGTTTAAATCTCAAACATTTCTCCTCAATCCTAATGACGTTTTTGTTTTCAAAAAAGGAGATGAGGAACAAGTGGTTACTTTTGACGTGTTGTACAAATAATTAATTTCAATGTTTCAGATGAATGCTAAGCAAAATAGCAATACTCACGCAGCAGACATGGAGGAGACTGTTTCCATTTATCTAGAGAACCCCAAGGGCTGCTTATAATGATGCAACTCACAACAGATTTTCAGCGAAGTGTCTAAGCATTTTAACAAATAGCAAAAGGCAGTCTCTTGAGTCTAACAAGAACAAAAGATAGAATGAAGATAAACTGGTCTTTCCTGAATTAGTAAGTTTATAGATTTATTTTTGGGGAAAAAAAGCAAAACTGCAGTTCAGTTTCTGGACTGTAGCAATTTGCGAATATACAGGTGTGTACAATGTTGATTTGAATATCTCAACTAAATTAGAGAAACAGATGCCGTATCTCAGCCTCAGCATTGATCCACAGAGTATGTCTGTAAGCTTCTGAAATCACACTAGGAGTTCTGGAAATGTGATTTAAACACAGGTCTTTGTACAAAGCAAAGATGTTAATTAAAAAATATCAGAGTTTTGAGAGAAAGACAGATGGTAAGATAAAGATGGGAGCATAGTCTAAGGGGAAACTACAAGATTTTCAGTGATCCCATAAGGATGGGAGTCTGAAGAATTTAGGAGAGATGGCTGTGATGATGTAGACAAATCTTACTTTACACATTTAAAGTGCTTAAAACATGTTTCAATATGGATTGGATAATTTTCTTTTAGGCAGTATTTAATGAATTCACATTAGTTTGCCAAATGATTTATTTGGCAAAGTGGTCTTTAAATATCTTCTTTAAAAGGTCTTTAAAACTCTGGGTTTGTTGTATTCAAAATGTTCTGGGGTTTTGGTTGTTCGTTTTTTTTTCATTCAATGAGAGTTTGAAATGAGAAGTTTCCTTTTATTGCTTTAATATATTTGATTGGTTAAACGGGATCTAGTTTCAGTAATTGATGGATGCCGAAACTGGGGAGAAGAAACATTGGATATGAATCATAACACTGTGGGAAGGTGGAGCACCTGTGATAAGGACACCATCACTTGCAAATGATAGCAATGTTTCATGACAGCTCTTCAAGAAGTGAACATAACATTTTGTGAGAAATAAGGATGAAAGTTTGGCTTTACGTACAGATACTTTTGCTATTCTCTCTTAACACTTGTACGTACTGTGTGACTGCTGTTTAAGTAATGAATATGTTCACTGTAGTTCTTTTGGCCAAGTAGCTAGAGAAGTTTTAAGCTTAGTAATCCTCCTGATAATTAAGCTTTAATATAAGTAAGGATGGTAATTACTCAATAAAGTTCAGTTGTGATGAAACTGCCACTGAATAGATGTATATAGCAAGGCTACAAAACAGTTCACTGCTGATGGAAATGTGGCTTCCTTTCAGCTGTTTTGTTGTTGCTGGAGCTTTTTTAATTAAAAAAACCCCAACATGTTAATAGTTGATTTCCTTCTAAAGTGCAACAAGAATGCTGGGAAGTAATTTACAGGCAAATGGAAAGCCCCCAAGCCTCCTAGGTTTTAATTTGGGTCTCCCAAAAGACAGGCACAGAAAACATCCTTGATCCAAAAAATATTACTTAAAAGTAGTGAGAGCATATCAATCTTAACATTCCTTTGAGAGTCTTCCTTGCTCCTCTGTATCAGAGTTAACTTTTAACTGACTGCAACCAGCAACAAATTACAGCAGTTTCTTCTGCACCAGTACATGAGTCAGCGAGTAGGGGATGGCTGAGTCAAACTCTACCCTGATCTTTCCCTCCCACTCCTTGCCCAGCTGCTGCCTGTTTACTCCTTTGGGTATAGCCTATGATCCTGGAAGCCTACACAGAAAGTTAGAAATAGTGGATACTCTCCCTCCTCTGCATGAAGTGAAGTCTAACTCTAAGGTGCCACGTCAGCATGAACTTCAAGTACATCAGCTCCTGTTCAGAAACAGGACTTGGGACTTTGCTTAAAGCTGACTATTTCCACTGAACTGTGTCCTTAGTGATTGCTCTACAGGTTGAAAATAGAGGTTTGTGAATCTGGAATATCTGGCAGAGCAGGATGTTTAACATCAGCAGCTTGTTCAAATGTACTCTGGCTTTAGAGTCCTGAATTTTTTAAACATTTCTCTAGCAACGTATTTGGTATTTATGTATTTCCCCTGTAGTTTCCAAGACAGATTGTGTTTCTTCTTTTTATTCCAATATGGAGAAGAAAATGACAGCAATTATACTGACTACATTTTCATTCTATTTATTGCTTTATTCTTGATTTTTTTTTAAGACATATCTCACTAAGGCAAGGAGCGAAGCTTTGTTCTGTTAGGCTTCCTCTCTCGCACAGCCTGGTATGCTTTGGCGATTTTCTGCTTTAATCCAGTGTTGTTTCAGTTTGCTATCAGTTTTCTCTTTCCTTAATTTCAGATCAGTAACTTAGCACAAGAAAAATAAAGGCTTTGTGTCACCCAGGATTTTATTTCTCTGTTCAATCTCTTCTTTGTTTTTGTGTTTGGTTGTGTTGGGTTTTTTTTGTGGGTTGGTTTTTTTTTTGTTGCCTTTTTGTGTGTTGGTTTTGTTTTTAGTTTATAAACAGGAGAGTTCTTTTACTGGGCATTAAAAAAAAATTACTTTAATAAAGTTTTCTAGGAAGAAAAAAGCAACTCTTCCTATGATGGTCAGTCTTTGTGTTATTTTTCCAGGTATGTAAGGTAACCTCAATGTTCAAGAGAGAGCTGTGGTAACTGGAGAAAGGCTGCTACCAATGCACCTTGCAAAGTCAAGAGCTCTCAGGGATGGAGTTGAAGACCGCATCAGGTCAAATGGGCTAGATTAAGATAAAAACATATGGGGCTGATGAAGCATAAGGAACCTTTTTTTAAACAAAATTCTGGTATTTTTTGTAACTGTATATTCATTTACCTATACCTTTGAATCTATTTGAAATTGGCAACCCATGCTGAGCGCTAGATTTAATCTATATACAACTAACTTGAAATAGTAACCGTTTTGTGACAAAAACAGATCACAGAACTGATCTTTGGGCCAGTTTTATTGCCCTTAGTGCACATCATAACCCAGACACTCAAGGTTAACAGAAACTTCAAAAAAGTTAAAAATAAATAAAAAATAAAACAAAAAGCTTGTATTCTTTCAGCTAATGAAGAGAAATTACTAGAAGAGCCTGAAACCTGCTAATTCTGAAATCTTGTAAGAAGCAATAGAAGGTACAGTCAGTACTACCTAGGAACTAGAGATAATACTTCCTTTTAAAAATTGGCTTTTAGTGCAATACAGTGTTTTGGTATTTTTCTGTGCAGACATTGCACTGAAGATAGTTTTCAGTTATTAACTATCATGAATATTTCATGTGATGGTTATTCCACATATTTTTACTGAACTGTAATTTCTATCCAAAAGCAGCCTGATGCAAAATAAGAATTTAAACAACCAAAATTTAGAAAACAATAAATTACATTTATCTTTTCTCACAATATAATGTTCACGTCAATATAAATATTGAGAAAGTTTTTTATAATTGCTTACACCTGTATTTGCTTTCATTCTCTAATTAAAATAAACCTCATTTAGTATAAAGATTACCGTTAGTTTCAAATCAGCAAATAATGAGAATTAACCCTTTTCTAAAAAAAAAAAAGGGACTAAAACGGACTAAAGTCAGTGGTCAGTCTGAGGAAATGATCTCAAAAGGAGATTATTTACTTTAGAGTTGTTTGGTTATTTCAATTCTCTGTATAACCTATATAGATTTGCAGTCCTTGTAGCTGTGAAAAAATATATGTAATTTGATCCGAGATTACCCAGATCTGTGGCTAGTCTAATGCAGAGGTTCGTTAAGGGCAAAGTCCCCTGCTGATCTGAGCAGGACAGGAGAGACTCCCTGCTCCAGCGTGCCTTGCTGGCAGTAGGTGAGCAGAGGTTCCACATGCAGCAAGGTGCAGTGGGGCTGCCCCACAAGCTAACCAGCTCCATTGGGTGCTCAGTAATATGGGTCCCTTCCTTCCCTCTTGCAGTTACTCTCAGAGAGATCTAATTTGCTGCACTGCCTCTCTGGGAAGATGGGAGATGGGGAACCCTCATTTACTGCCACTGCAGAGGCAAGTGCTATGGTATAAAAATTAAACCCTGTTATCACAGTGTGTTAGAGCCTATATTTCGTTAGTCTAGTCTGGGTCAACACAAGTCCTATCTGGGGTTTAAGTAGCAGACTGAGCTCCTGTAAGAGGATCAGATAGGTTACAGGTTGTAATGGTGACTGTCTACTTGGTTGTCTGCTTCAATAGTTCCCTACATTTTTGTTAAACCTTTCTTTTGTCCAATTAAATGGAAGATGAAACTGGTCAACTGGGATCTAAAGACATGTAAGAATTAGTTTGTATGTGCAGGCGCTTTTTTGCATAAGTGATCACTTACCGCTAGCGTATGTTAGACGGTTGGCTTCTATAGTTTAGTTCTGAGTTTTTGTGAACATAAAATGTGTACACTAACACCCTGAGTCATCTAACCCTTAATCATCCTTCAAGCAAATCCATACACTACTCTGCAAAGCTTGATCAGTGGTTAACACATGAATCAATATCCTTGAATTGTGTTGACTTTATCTTAAGTCTCAGCCTTTGCAAAAGATGACAGCAAGGAGAAAGAAGGAGCTAAAAAAATCTGTAGTGTTGATATTTCAGAAAAGGAATCCTGCCTTGTGTTACTTTTCTGACTAACAGAAACCCTGCCTGAGTCACTGCAACTGGTTGTTGTGAAGACTACAATTTAGATAAATTATGGAAATAATGCAACGCTTTCTGGCAAATTCTTATGTTTGTCACAAAAATCATTTGGCTGAACTAATTGGCTTGATTTAAAATTCAGGTGCTTTGGGCCTTGTGAATAATACTCATTTGGCTTGAATAGAAGGTACTGGAGAAGATAAATCAGTCAATCATTACTACCATAACAAGTGATGATCAAATTAAAGATGATGTCTTAAGGTTCCTCTATTTTTCCTCTGTGTGCATATTTAGCACACCAGATGGTCAATGCAGTCATAATAAACTTGTGGGAATATTTAATTAAATGTGTTCCCAGGACATTAAATGTAGGGTATTGTTCTTTGGCTGATGATCAGAGTAAATATTTTGTAATAAGGGAGAGTCCTTGTAGAACACTGCTGGTAGTACATGAAAATCACATTTGGGAACAGGAATGTGTTCAAAGCGAACCTTTCTTCACAAAATTAAGACATCTCAAATGCTTATTCCTTGTATATGTAGGGTTTTTTTTTTCCTACTACCAATTCGCTATTACTCATTACTACCCAGTTATTACAAATAGCATGAGAAATTGTTTTAAAATCGATAGTCATAGAATGGAACGAGTCTAAGTTAAAATCTGTAGCCATCTAATTGTCAATAGTCACATTTTTGCTGAATACTGAAGGGCTGAGATGGAACACTGAAAAGCACAGTTAAGAACAACATCTCTGTAAATGCAGTGATGGTTCCCTGGTAGTGAAGGAAGCATGTTTGCTCTTGTTGGGAGTTAATTCTGCTCCCTCTGTGAAATCTGAGGACTGAAAACATCTTTCCATAGTCTGAAAATCCCTCCACCCCCAAGTACGCAAATGTCCACTAGCCCAGCAGTGATACTCCTTTGTCAGTAATTACCTTTTCACCCTAACCAGTTTTATGGTTAATATCATGACTTTCTTTACTCCCATAAGAGCAGCTTTTTTTTTTTTTTCCCTGTGAAAGTGTGATTAGTAGAATGAAAGGAAGGATAAAATTAGTCTATTAAAATAGGCTAGTTAATAACTGGAGGGGGGAAGATCAGCTTGAAATCTGAAATACATATAATTAGTGGGCAACTGAACTGATAAGCAAATTACCTTACTGAGTGCATCTATGTCAGAACTGGGTAGGTCATGATCTCTAGCCAGGATTTTCTTTTGAAGGGTCCCCTCACCTTAAAGGCAGAGAACATCATTATCTACTTGTAAGAAGGCTGAGAACCTAATTCTGAAGGACACTTAATTTTATGGGGGCGTTAGAAATAAGTCTTCTTGTCTCTGGATGACTCCTGACAAAATTAGTGTGTGGTTTTGAAAGAGTAACGGGACCTGCCATTTGACACTATACCATTTCACTATGGGAAACGCAAAAATTTGAGTAGGAAGCATTGGGATGGATAGCTAATGTCTCTTGATTTCTAGACACACACATGTATATATTCCCAAACAGAAACGTGATTGTCCACACACAACTGTGTTAGGCCTGTACAACTGTTAAGTTTGTACAGTTAAGCACACAAGTCTGCAAGGCCCAGAACTTTCAGGAGTTTAAATATCAAAGGCCCCAATTTCTTTGAGAGACGGCACGTATATAGGCTAGCACAGAATTTTAGTCTGCCCTGTTTGGTTAGACTGGATTTTGTTAGGATTGTGTCAAACTGCACATAACCAAACTGATTTTTAAGAAAGCTTTTGTGCTAACTTTGGCTACACTGACCTACTGCAGAAATAAAAACCTATGTGGTAGAATCCGATTAACAGAAAACTGGGAATTAGCAAATCCCTCCAGAAAGCAGAAGACATTACATATTATCAGTAACAGTCCCCCTTTGCAAATTAGCAGTGGAAAAACTGTTTTAGCTTTTACTGCATAGGAATAAACAAAGCAAGTTCAAAACTAACAGCAAACCCCCAGTGCTACAGAGCTTCTTTATTTCCTTAGAGATCCTCCCTGCCTCAAAGCTTTCAGATGCACCTAAATTCACAGATGAACGCTCTCAGCACCAGGGACAATGTGAGAGTCATTTGTTTCTACAGTTACTGTTAGGTCCAGGGTCTTCACTGACATCCATAGTCACTAAATGCGTATGAATTTGCATTTGTAGATAATTTTAATAATTGTTTTAGAGTTAAATCTCAAGAGTGCAAAGCTATGGGAGTGCTCTGATTTATTTTACAATTAAATAAAGGGGGGGGGTTGTGGTTGTTTGGATTTTTTTTAATGCTGTTGGAACCACAGACTGTCAAACCATACTTCAGCAGTCAAGCCCAAATGGGCAGATGCCTTCCGAAGGAGTACAAATGGAAGAATAGGGTCTTAAATATACAAAAGTTTGTTTACAACAGTAAATATTTACTATAGAAATATGGTAGCTGGACAGTAAAAAAATAAAGAGGAAGAGAGACAGTGCAATTTTACATTTTATTTGAACAACAGGGAAAGGGTTTGAAGAAAGAGGAATCAAACCGGGATTCATAGAAAATTGCCTCCTTCATTTCACTTTTTATAGGGATCATTAGTCAAATCTGCTGCTGCATTGATGCACTTTCACTGCCCCCTCCCCTGAGCTTTGCCAGCTGATACCAGTTAAAGCTGTCTGATGTAATTCTCACTTTCCTCATGCTGTAACCTTTAACTGTGTGTTTCTCACTGTTTAAGTCTGAGGGGTAGAAAATAACTCCTGCTGTTAGAAATAGGTTGTGAGCTTTGATTTGGAGTCAGTAGCTGAAGAAGAGGGGAGCAGAAGGATGGCAATGAAGAGGCCTGGGCTGCTCTGCCATAGGCTTCCTGTCCCACTGAGCAAGTCACTTAATCTCCCTGTACCTGTTTCCCAGCCATATGCAGGGATAATAGCTTTTCCTTAGCTTATTGCAGTGTTGTTAGGATAAAGACTTTGAAGGGATTAGGTCCCATAGCTGGAGGCCTTA
Source organism: Dromas ardeola (assembly GCA_013398915.1). Taxonomy (NCBI): domain Eukaryota; kingdom Metazoa; phylum Chordata; class Aves; order Charadriiformes; family Dromadidae; genus Dromas; species Dromas ardeola. Next base: position 67,244 of record VYZM01016394.1, on the reverse strand, counting down.
AAAGCACTTTGGATGGATAAAACAAGTTGCTGAAAGCAGCTATCGAGGTTCTAATGTAAACTGTACCAAAGTCACAGTGGTGGCCTGGCATCCTCCTGGTATTCACGTTGTGCATCTCCTTCCCTAGCCTAACACAAAAAATTTCTCCTATGTAGCTGACACATATGAAGAAAAACTGAATTATGTGTCAGGCAGCTTCCCAAAATGTTAAGATACACGGTCATCCTTAATGTTCACTGGATATCTCCAATTCTGTCTTAATTAGAGTTGCAGCTCCCTTTAACCATTAGAGCTAAGTAGTAAATTGTTTCTGAAATATCCAGGTGAGATAAGAAATCTCTTAGTCATGATTTTGACCTACCAGTTTCTGGCCCAGCAAGTAACCAGAAGAACTGAGGACGTCTGAGTCAGCTGAGACCATTTTACTGAATCACTAGGACAGTCCCAAAATGTTTCTTTATAGGTGGCTGCGTACATACACAGATCCAGCACCTGCTCTCAGTCAGCCAGACTGCTCGTGTGCTAACTGAAGCAAAATCTGGCATGGTGGGGGGGCGAGGATGTAACTAATCTTATATAAAGATCGACCTAACTGCCGAGGCTTTATGCATGTGGTACTGTTGTCCTGAAGTACATGAACTCATCTCTCTCCCAGAGCGTACCCCAGTGCTCTGACATCGCAGAGTGGCTGCCATATAAGAATGGATTTACACCCTTTTTCACCAACAATAATACAGCTTTGTCTCCCCTTCAAAACTAATTTGAGTGAGTCTCAGCATCAATGGCAACTTTTTTCCTTTGCCTAAAAAAAAAATAAAATAAAATACACAGGTCTGATGGCTAAGGACTCAATGATATAGCTTTTACATGGATTTTTGCATTCTTTTGTAGCTCCCAAAAATCACGCCAGGCCATGAGAAATTGGACTTTAAAGTTGTGATGCTTCATGTATTTCAAAAGAAAGCCTCTCTAACATAGTGCTAATGTTTTGCATAAATTTCTTTGAACAATGCTTCTGAGCAATTATAAGCTGATATGACACAGTACTGAGGCAATAATAGAAGAATTATGTAAATGTAGGCTGGACTTTCATTCTAACATTCTTGCACTAAAATATTCCAGAGAATATTGGTGCTTTCCAGTGATGTAGGCCTTCAGTTCCCTTCTTTACTAGAAAACTTAGGTTCAAAGACAAACTCTGAACAGATGCCTTGTGGGACTGGAGCCACATTAGCTCCAGAGGTACCGCCTTCTGCTGCTGCCCAGCCAGGATAGTTTCTACAGAGCTCAAAAACCAGTAGGGCTGAGCCAGAAGCATGGAGACCCCTCTGTCCTGTTCTGAAGTGCCTTGGGAGGTTGGGTGGAGCAGAGGTGATGCAGGTATCGTTATTCTTGTTTTGTATGTTTGGGATATTACATGCTGCCTAATGTCAAGAGAGGGCTCGCGCCTTGTTACCTGCAAGATCTGTTGGTGGCATTAAAGCCAGCTTAAGGACTGCCTTCCTAGAGCCTGTCTGGGAACCTGCTCTATCCCGTCTGCAGCGGGTGTTGCATCTCTTTTGGTGAGCACTCCTCTGCTTGCAGAGCTCATTGCTCCAACCCACGAGGTCATGAGCAAGGGAGCTGCTCTTACTGTGTAAGGAGAGCACAACTCCAGAGACAAAAGGTTTGGAAAGAGTAGCTCTGCACTGCAGGCAGCACCCAGCTCTGGTTACTCTTGTATTAGATTTTATGTATTTAATTAAGATGGATATGTTAATTACAAGCTTGCTGTACCTTAGCATAGAGATTGCCATCTCTTTGGTAGTTACAGTAACTCCTGCTGGATGGTCAGGGCAGCTGTAAAAACATTTTTCCCATCCATTCCTCCCTTACACAGAGAGCAGAAAAGCCCTAGGAAATACAATTGAAACCAAATTAGATGGCAGCAGGGAATCTGGAAGAGAACAAACTGGGAAGTGTCTACTTTATGCCAAATCATTTTAAGGACAGCCTAGGAGGTGCAAAAAAGATGAAAATTGCTGAGCAGAAAAGGTGTATGGCAGAGCACTGAACTTTTGAGTTATCACCGAGCTCTTACCAAGAACACCGCTGCAATTATAAGCCATGCTCACTAGAGAAAACACATGGCCAGGAAAAATGTTTCTTCTCATGCACTTCCCTTCTGTAGTGTCTGGGTTTCTAATGGTACATAACTCAAAAGGGGAACATTTGTAGTAGCGAACAGTGTGACAGAATGTTGCCATAAAAAAAATTCTGCTTGTGTTGATTGGGAAAAAGCCTATTTACTTCCTTGACTGCAAAGAAATTTCTCAGTCTCAATTTTAGCACTGTTGTTGTACCAGGAACTCCCTCTGAAGTTGTCAGTGCTCCAGGGAGATCTTGTTTTGTGTTATTGGAGTCTGATATACGTTATTGTCAGATTTTGATCCTTTGTGACAACAGCATAAACTCAGAATAAATCCTGTTGGGATCCTGGCCCATGGCCCTTCAATAGAGTAATTCCATTGCAGGTGGGAGAAGCATCTGGTCTTTTATGTTTTTAATAGTGGCTGTGAGGTCCTCAAAGGATGAGCAATTTGTGTACAGCTCAAGTTCTTTTCTTTCAACTAAAGCTTGATAATGGCATTCTCACCCACAGTTAAAAAAGAGAAGTGTAAGATACAGCAGCACTCCAGGTCTGCAAACAGCTGCTCCATCACTGGGAGTCTGTGAGGATCAGTGTTATCTGTAGGGATCTCAGCCCGCAGGCGATACTGTCAAACTGAATTTTGCAGCTTAAGGTACCTTTGGGGAACTAACTTTTGTGCCCCAAGGCACTTTGACAGTGTATTAATGGGACCATAATTCTAGCAGCATTAATCAGACCCCAGGATGTAAAAAGGAATGATTCACAGAGAAACACTGTGTTCTCTCAGTCTGTCACTGTGGGAAGGCATTGGTAGGGCATGAGTGGGATTTGTGATATTTTTCAGTTCACGTGCTTAGGGATTTCCTCTGCAGCTTCAGGGGTTTATTTCTCTGCAGGAAGAAGTGACAGGGGTCCCTTGAAAGGAAAGGTAAGGTTTCACAGGTAAAGTGTGGGTGTGAAGAACGACTGGCCAGCAGGGTGACTTGCCTGCACGAGCTCATGTACTGAGACAGACCAGATACATTGTTGGATTTTAAGGGACTTTTGTTTTGTCTTTTGTTTTAAAGCAAGCTGGGGAAAGCCAGTGTTGATGCTTAAGAAAAGAACTGACGCATAGGAGATCAGAGCTCTGTTCACAGCATTGCTGCAAATATTCATTTAGAGTCCATGGCAATTGTTCAAGCCTGGCCAGCTGCTCTAGGGCTGGGGGGGGCGGGCATTTGGTGACTACCGGTGGGGTGGTTAAGCACTGCTGAATGCCTGAGATGACTAACCTATGCTGTGTGCAATTCTTACCCCCACTTCCTCCTCCATTTCTTTCTTCTCTCCTTTTGTTTACCTGGTTAGCTTTCAGCCAAACACCAAGGAGCGGGGGACTGCATCATTCAGCCCACTGAGGAGGAAGGCAGGGTCCCAGGAGCCCTGGCTCCTAGAGCATCAACACAAAATACCTGTAGCAGGGTCTGTTTCCTTAGTGGGACATAAGCTCTGCCCTGCTCGTCAGGCCTGTGATCATTTTGGCCGTTGGCCTAAGTTAGGGTAGATAATCTGAATTGCTTGCTGTTTAAAAAGGCAGCAAGGGAAGGGAAGAGTTTGATGTGGTCTTAACAAGAAATAGTGTGAAAACTAATTGCAGCTTGGGACGGAATGGAACACCAGGGTTGTGATCCAGGAATGGAAAATATGTGCTGTGAGACAATGGAAGACTCCTTTTAAGAGATATGTACTTTGATTTGTTCCAGAAAAAGGCTAGTGAACAATAAGTGAAGATGGTTTCAGTCACTTTTTATGTTCTCTCTTTTTGATCTAGGTCTGCTCCAGCTCCTACTCAAGGTCCCACCAGTGCTGGGGCTGCAGGGCCACCTCCTGCTACCAATGTGTCAAGCAACAAACGGCTGCAGCAGACACAAGCCCGGGTGGATGAGGTAGGTGGTTCTAGATGATTTGTTGCTCACCGCAAAGGTGCTGATGTGTTTATTTTTTTTTTTTCTTTAAGATGCTTTCCTCCCTAGTGAGCCAGTAACTCTTGCTTGTCTGAAGGTAGTGGATCTAGGAAATGAGGTTTACCGAAGGATGGCATTTATTGAGAAGGCAGATAGTACAAGAGAGATTCTGAGTATGGACATCCTTATACCAGCAACACTTCTGCAGAATAAACGTGGGCATTAGTGCTAATTCAGGAATTCATCCCAGTCAGTCAGGTTAAGAGGAAATGTCATAGCAGAACCAGCTCTTCTAATGTGTTCCTGTGTTTCTGAAGGTTAGACGCCAACATCACAGCCTGTTTCACAGGGACCGACCATTGGCTTCTCATAGATAGATTCAAGCCATAAGAATTGTACAGCTGAGGCCATGTTCGTTAGCCAGACCTCTGTTGATTAGTCATCAAACTTGTCCCCAAATAAAGGCACCCACACATGATGTCATAATAACATCTTCAACAAATCCCCACTCCTTTTGTTGGTCTTGGAGGACTACGTGCCTGTTCCAGCATGGATCCTTAAATTATTGCAGCATAGAGACTGCCTCCCCACCATGGCTGTAATGCCAGTGTCCATCTAACTGCTGTGATAATGGGAGTAAGTGAGCATACCACCGCTCGTGGGTGTAGTCCCTGAGTGTACCAGCAGTACAGTAGCAGCTGTAGCATCCTTGTACATGTGCTGTGCAGATTTGTGTGCTGAGTATTAAGTATAGAGTTTTGCAAAACCCCTACAAAGACTTAAGTAACTAATTGCTTACTGTCCATGGGGAAGTGGCCAGGGCTTGTGTGATTCTTCAATGACAATTCAATAAAATACACATTTGAAAATAGCTATTTACATGCATAAAGGCCTCTATTTTCAAAAGCCCCAGGTATGTTTTAAGAATATTAGGAAAGACCTCACAATATCCAACTCAAATGCATTTCTTAAGAGGAATTAAATACATCTGTCAAATTGAGCTTTGTCTTTTTGAGAACTTTTTCTTTGCTGAAGATCTGAAACAGGGTCTTTCTTGCCTCCCCATTGCAGATGCTTGGAGCTGATCACAAGAACAGACTCTGGCCGCAGAAATTTCTGGGTCTGGTTCTGTCATTATCACTGACTTTCATATCACACTAACTTCATTGACGTTAGTGGAGTGTCTCTTGCAATGAGGAAAGGAATATTACATTTCGGCTTTTGTCAGAATAATGAAATAAACTTCTTGTCCTGAACATATTACATCGTGATGGTGCTGTAATTGTTTATGTGAGCTGCAGTAAAAGTGATTGTCCTTAGAAGATGACAAATAATTGGTTAATTATTGTCTAAAACAATTGATGCAGGTCGGACACATAGGGTTCTTCAAGAAGATCAATGGACATGGCTCCAGGGAGGCTAGTGAACCTCCATTTTATGTTTAAGATACTCTGTATTCTCAGACTTTTCACTCAAGCCCATGCAAGTTTGTCGTCTTGTGAAGCATGATTGAGTAATTTTGGCAGGAACTCTTACCCAGTATGAGGGGACAGTGAGTAGCTCTTGGATTTGAGGATTATGCAGGTGATAATCAGGGTCCATGTGGTTTTTTGCCTCCAGTTTGAGAGGGAGGCTGAGGTTGGTATGGGTTTTGAGTGTATAGCACGTGGTCAGCAGACCCTTCTTCCACAGGGAAATCACAGAATAAGAACAGCTAAGGGAGAAAAACGCCACTGGGCTTTCAATACTGTGAAGTCACTAGGGTGAAACTGGTTTATAGCACCTAAGGGTCTGATCTGTTAAGCGTTGCTGCGACCTTTCTACTAGATCTTTCCTGTTTTTTTCTTTCATGTTTTGTGGGAAAGTAATCTGTAGGTGGCACCAAACACCACAGCACAGCACTACATGCTTCTGGCTATTCTGCTCAAAGTGCTGTTCCGCACAGTACTTCAGACCCAAACCCGAAACTGAGCAACACCATCACGATTTTGCTTAAGAGAAAGTTTTTGGTCTTAGTAAAATGACCTATATTTTTAATGCTATATCAATGCTGATATAGTACTTCAGCTATATCCATGTTTGGTTTTCCCCTCTGATTAGGCATCCTAGAGCTTATTTTTTAAGGCTCAGGTCTTGGTTTTAGTCTAGGCAAACATTTATTTGACAAAAACGCAGTCTTGTCTGGACAAGTGTTTACTTCAGTCAGGTTAAATTCAATAAATAATTCTGGGAAAAAAAAAGAAAGGAGAGAATGGGGAGGAAATGTTACAGTGTTTTGTTTCAGCATTTTCAAATAGTTAAAAATTTTCACTATCAAACATTTTACCAAGACAAAATTCAGCTAAATACTTGCTGAGAAATGAAAACAAAAGTTTTTTTAATTTGATGGAAGGTTTTGTTTTGGAAAAGCAAGTAAGAAAATTTGGGTTGACCAAAACATTTGATTTTGTTTTAGGCTTGGTAGACAAGTGAAAAAAATCTTTTGAGTTTTGGAACAGCATTTAACCCTGTGCCAGTCCTTTCAAAGATTCTTTCACTACCAGTTTCATCTCACTGTATTTAAATCATGGGTCTTTTTAATAACTCTGGGCTTTTGCAGGTAATATTTAAATTACATTAAATACAAAAAACTTGGAATTTTTTGTTACAGGGTATGAGAAGTAACAGACCAGCAACCATATTCACTGCTAGAGTAAGTGGACACAACTTCACTGAGACTGGTATACTGTCTAACATTCACATTAGTGATGAATTTGTATAGGATTTCTATTTAGAGTTATTGGCTTGCTAGAAGAGGATTTTTGTCTAACTCAACGTGTCGAATACATGCATGAATGGGCCTTACCTATTGCGTACTGGCTGTGCACACTTCTTTTTGCTGAGGCTGTGTAATGAGGTGGCATGGGGTCCCTGCAACACTTCAGGCTGAATTTTGTCAGGTACAATTTTCTCCTCCTCCATTTTCAAGCAGCACTTAAATTATGGCTGGGAAGTCATCTTGTCTGAGAAAGATCTGCAGAATGAGTAAGTTCCTTGGTCAGGAAGTGCATACAGTTCCCTTTAGAGTGGGCTTTATCTAGCCAATTTCTCTCATTCAGGTAAGGAAATTATATTAAATGTATAAGGAAAATAATGGCTTGGTCTTAGTGATGACTGGACAAATGTCAACCAAATTGTAGTAGAGGTACTGGTCTCCATCAGCTTTTTGTATCTATAGTGAAGTAGTTAGTTATAGGCTAAAAGAAATCAAAAGCTTTAATGAAACTAATTACGGTATTTCATAATGTCCCTTTATTTTTTACCTTTAAGGGCATCTGAACATAGCTATGGTCATCTTGTTCTCACTGTGTCTCTTTCCACAGGTATGGTTTTTGACACACTGTCCAGGTAATTGCCAACACATACCATAATGGCAAATGGCTGCTTTAAGTATGATATGTGATATTTCAGAGTGTGAACATACGGATGGCTTTTGGCTTTACTGTGTGTGGAATCTAACGTGAGGCTGTGCCTTTGCAGGTGGTAGACATCATGAGAATGAATGTGGACAAGGTGCTAGAAAGAGACCAGAAGCTATCAGAGCTTGACAACCGGGCAGATGCATTGCAAGCAGGTGCCTCACAGTTTGAAACCAGTGCAGCCAAACTGAAGAGAAAATACTGGTGGAAAAATTGCAAGGTAAGGAATGCAAATTCTTGTTAAGAATCAATTCATGGCAGACATTACTTTCACTTGCATTTAATTGGAATTTGCTTGCAGCATGGCATCTCTAGGGGTCTTTTCTTGTCAAGGGAGAAAGAGATGCCTTGCCCTCTAGGCTCCAGGATAAGAAGTTTGAACTTTACCAGAACCTATTCTTTAGATAATTTCTGCAGTACATAAAATGTAGATAAAAATTTTGATGCTTCAGTCAATGCCTGCAGATAGGGATAGGAGAGTATTCCACGTTAATTCATGTCGGTTCCCTCTGTGAACCACAAAACCTGAACAGGTGAATTCTAGTAGTAGGAGAAAAGAAGCTTTTTCCTTGTGGGAGATCATCAGCCTCTTGATCTTTCTTTAGGATGGTAAACTACCAAAAAAATACTTGGTTCCACAAACTGCTGTGAGAAGTGAGGAAATTACAGTTTCTTTGTAAGAGGGGCAGATTAGGATAGAGCAGGATTTTAATCAACCAGCTCTCTCCTCTGCTGGTACTTCAAAGTCTCATCCTTTCCCACGAGTGGAGGGAACCTTTGCTTTTTCAGACCTCCTCCAGGATTTGTGTTTTCTAGACCCAGAAACTTCAGCTCCTCTTATTCATATAAGACCCCATAGCCTTGCTTTTTTCTGCTCTGCACCACCAACACATGTACACTATACCAAAAGTTCAGCTTCATTTCCATTTCTCTTCAATACCATCTTTGCTGCTGATCATTCATGTCCACACAAATAAGACCCCCTGTTCCCAAAGGAGAATCCCACATGTATCTCTTACCAGTCCGCTGCCTGCCTTGTCTCTACAGTGCTATGAAATGTAAAGCAAGGCAAAATATTCTAGGTAAACTACGTGCACAAACACTCCAGAAATAAATGGATCTAGGTTAGAAATTCAACTGAGCAGCTCCTCTGGGCCTCTACTAGCTGTTGCCCAGTTGCTTTGCCTGACAGTGCAGGGAGCAGGGCTTGTGGGAGCTACAGATGCAAATTTTGAGTTTGGTCACCCATGCTAGCTGCAGTCACCACTGCACTACACTAGACCTTCAAACCTGCCCTCATTCTCCTTTCCTTGTTGTCCCTTCCTGCTTTACCATGACAAACAGAATCCCTGTGTCCTTCCTCTGGCTCCCAAACTCTGGAAGGACAGGGCCGGGGGCGGGGAGGGGGAGCAGAAGATCTCCTGCAAGCCAATGGGAGCCAATGGAAACTTACTTCAGAAGTTTACTTTTTCTTTACTTTACTGCTGGAAATGGACAAGGTTGGTCACTGCATCTTAGCTGATGCAAAAGAACTTGCTAGCTTTGACAAGAAGCTATGTCGTTGCTGATGGTCAGCTGTTCCTAAAATTGACATTAAATTTGGGGTCTTAACAAGTCTGTTGCAGGGAGTCTTTGCGAGAATTAAAAGTGCAAGGAATAAGCCACTAAGTAAAAGCAAAAAACCTGAGGGGTTAATGTCTTTCATGTGGAAACCTGACTTTCTCTTTTTTTTTTTCTCATAACTTTCTTTTTACAGATGATGATCATCCTTGGTGTAGTATGTGCAGTCATTCTCATTATAATTATAAGTGAGTAATTCATTTTCTCTTTTGTTTATGATCTCAATAGCTTTGTGACTTACAAAGTCCTGATATATTAAAAAAACCCCAAACAAACAAATAAAAAAAATTGATATAAAATATTTAAACTGATAAACTTACGAAATTCCCGTTCTAGTGAGAATTACTGCAAACTCTCTGGACACATATATATAGGTAGAATTTGTTGACATTTAATGTATTTTACATTAGCATGTTGCATAACTTTCCCTAGGATTAAAGACTCTCCCTTTTCATGTTTATATAATTTTTTATGCAGTCTCAGATATCTTCCTTTCATTACAACTGGTGCCACAGTCCTGATGTTTTCTGGTGAGAACAGTAATGCTTGAATTGCCCCATGCCTATAAAAAGAGGGTGAAGGCCCACAGGTAAATGGGCATTTGATGCATTTTTTAAAAGCATGTAGGTGCCTAGTTCCCACCAAATCAGCTGGAATTTGAGATGCTGGTGCTTCTGAAAATCCCTTTGCATCTTGAATACCTAAATATTGTTAAAAGATGGCCCAAAGTCTTAATGATTTCTTGTCTCCAAAGCTCATCTCATTCCACACATTTGTTATAGGAAAGATAGCATATGAATGAATAATAGCAGTCATGCTGGTTGGGAGACAGGGATCTTGTAATGACAGGAACTGAACATTTTATTTATGTAACCTCTGTGTTAGCAACAGCCATTACGTGACATAACTGTAATATGGCATTAACTCCTAAAAGGGAGATTTCTTGAGTTAAACAATCCAGCTAGTAACCCAGAAGAGATTCACCAGGAGGCTAGACTATGGATGGGAATTAATTCCCAGCTCTCAAATTACATGCCTTGTATTCAGCATGTTTCCATTTTCCTCTGTTGCTTCTGTAAAGAAGGCTTACGGAATCACCTGTAAACATGACTAAATGGATTGAGATACATGTGGCAGTTTATTAGTCTTATGAATGCTGGCACCAGAGTGACCCAGAATAATTCTAGGGTTTCGTAACACTGATACGGCAAGAATGGGAAATGGCTAGATATTAATTAACTATATTAACCGGGGCAACTGGCTTCAAGGGAAAGACAGGCCTTTGTTCTGCAGTCTAGTGCAGCAGCCTGGGAAGACAGATGTGCAGCCATTGAATTGATTGCTGTGTATATATGCATCATTAAGCATTATGTGTATCTTAACAAGAAAGTAAAAAGCAGACAAGATAGCTCATAATTTGTCCTTAGAAGTTAAGCCTGAAATTATAAATAAATAGTAATATTGTTTCCCTCCTGGTTTTAAAATGTTGGATGCCTGTCCTGGTAAGTGCAGACACAGAAATAGCAGGTTTGACATGGCTTAGGTTGGGTTTAGGGTATTTAATAACAAACTTGAGTGTCACATCATCAAACCCAGGTCATGGCTCACCATAGTGAGATCTAGTGCAAGTTTGGTGAGATTTAAATGTATTTAAGCTCTGGATCTTAAATTATTTTTTCAGTCTATTTGATCTTTCTGTAATAGTGCCTAAAGGTTGCAGCTGCAGGAAGGACCCTGTGTGTTGAACTCAATGATGTATTTATTTACAGTAGCTCTCAAGTTATGGATTTGAATCCTGTTGACATCAGGCATCTGAATGCTATCACAGACAAGGCCTGCATGGGTTCTCCAGTCACCGATTTGAACGGGAACAATATCATACCCTCCAGGCAAGGCTGGCTATAGCTGCAGATAAATTGGGTAGTTCCTCACAGCAACAAGCTACCATGGGAGGTGAAATGGCCCAAGCCAGGCTTCCTACCAACCTGGTAGTAGGGCTGCTGAAGGAAGAGTTACAATGGGTAACAAGAGTTACAGGTGTTGTTGGAGCTGTGGGTGGTGGCTGACATCACCATCAGTCCTTGCCCGCCCTTTCTATCTTTCAAGCTGCAGTCTCCCCTGCTTTCCACTCCAGTTCCCCCTCCGAACTCCTTTTGAACCAGGAGGAGCAGCCTCGTTCCAGCCAGGAAGGCATAGTATGTGCAAGGCAGGTCATGGTCTTTCAGCAAAGGTGTGCTAAAGGTGTTAGCCTCTCACACACTTCTGTGAGATAAAGCACAACAGTAACTTTGTAATAACTGCTGGTTTATGTCTTTTTTTTTTTTTCCTTCTGCTTTTGTTCCCAGTTTATTTCTCCACTTGAAAAAGCGAAGAAGGAAGACTTGGCACAACTTTGTTCATATCAACCAACAATATCAGTGTTCCTTTGTTGAACTCCGCTTTTAATTCCCGGTGTCTTGGGATTTTTGCTTGTAATAACCCATAAGCATTCAGTGTGGTGTGTTTTGGAATTCTGTTGTTTCCACAAGAAACTGTACCAGCTAAATACTGCCAAGTAGTTCCATACACTGTCTTATCACTGTGTCTTAAAATGTGTACGCACTGACCTTCAGAAACTGTAGTATATGGAAAGCATCCTAAACATCTCAGAATCAGAGAATGCAGCTATGGGGAAGATCCTGCTTAAAGGGACACTGTCAGGTGGATTGGACCCAAACCTAAGGTTGCAGCAAACATTGGGCCAAAATTCGCAATCTGAGCACCTAAAGTTGGATGGCAAAATCCACTATCATATGTTACTTTTTGAGGTAGTAAGTATCTGCTACTCCCATTGAAGAGAGCAGTACCTACAAGTATTCATGTAAGACATCTTATTTCAACTTAGCCAACCAAACACTGATTTTTTTTTTGAGATTATTTGTAGTATCCAAGTCTAAAAACATTGCCTGCAGAAAATAAACAGGACTGGATTATCATCTTTCGTGGGTTTAAATTTTTCCTTATTGGGTGTTCTGTACAACTAGGATGGCCTCAATATGAAAGCCAGAAAGAAAACTGTAGGACAACCAAAAAAGCATTAGCTAGCACAATCTTGAAAAAATCCAGTGAAATGCAAAAATACAAGTGTCATAAATGACCAAGACACAGACTCTTGCTAAAAACTGAAGGCACTGTTTGTCAGACTTCATGGGACTCTCTTGAATGTCAGTCCCCAATACTTACGGCCCTAACTTAAAGCACATGAAGAACTATGGTGATGTCTGTGGCTTCCCAGCACAACTGTAGGAAGCAGCTTCTGCACCATTTTGCAGAAATGGTGCCCACTGTGAGGACCATTCAAAAATCAGGAAGAGAAAGGTATGGGTAAATAGAAGGAACAGTGGAGAGAGGCTGAGAGGGAAGGGTGCCTCCAGCTTTCCTGGAGAAGAGGAAGGCAGAGAAACACTGTTCCAGCAGTGGTGTTAATAGACTTTTTAAACAGTTGATTTGTGTGTGTGTATAGTTCAGAAACTATAATGTCTTCTTTGTAAAGTGCTCAGCTGAGATATTTTTCATACTCAATTAGTTTAAACTAATATTTCATGTAATTAAGAGAAATTATATATTGTGGTTTGGAAGAAAGTTCTTGTATGCTGTTGTTGTAGGATTTCTCCCAAATGTTGAATTACTTGTTTCAACTTTTTAAACACTGAATAGTTTGACCATAGTTAACCAAACTAAAAATGAATTATGAAATGTTGAGCCAGGAAATTCTGAAAGGGTCTTTTTAGAATAGCTCCTTCAGAATATCTAAGACAAATTTGTAGAATTAAAAAAAATTATTTTTTTCCCACAATTTAATTAGGGCATAGAAATGGTGATAATAGTAGTGTAAATATTCCCACTGTGGAGCATCTCTCTTGACATGGTCTTAGATTAAAAAACAGAGACCCAGACCAGTTTGTTGCAGTGGATCTATATACAAATTGTGCTTAAGTAGAATTTTGCAGAGGGAATAAGCAATGATCAGTTGAAAGGTTCCAGTTGCATTTTTTCCCTATATATTTATTACTTCATATTCACACGTACTGTTTCATGTCCTTAAGTAGTAGGTGGCCACAGTCTTAATGAAACTTAACTTTGAAAGTTACTAATGTGCTACTGGACTTCCTGGTATGCACTGTTCACTTCAACCCTTCAGCGGAGTGAGTACATAAACAATTCTAAAATCCTCATGGGCCAGACAGAAAACGCTGCTGTCGTTAAGGGCCTGACTCCATGAGGTGCCACAACTGAATGCTATGTATCATTGAGCCTTCACTGTAAAAGGAATAAGCTGTCCAACTTCAGGACCATTTTTAAACTACTAAGATATTTGGCTAGCTGATATGAAAGAGTTACCTCTAAGGACTGAGACCCTGCCACCCATACCCATGTTGAGAATGGCTTGATCCTCACAGGGTTTCTCTACGAGAATGCTGAAAGGACTCGAGATAAAGATGGCCTTCACTAGAGACGGTACGATCAGAAAGGTTATATGCTGATGCAGATCCTTAATCGTAGACGGTGCCTTCTCCTATGAGAGTCTGAACTGACAGCTGATACGGCTGCAAATACACATCAAAGAGTTTGAATCCTGTAGCTACAAGGATGCAAAGTTTCCAAATGAAACTGTAATGAAACTCCTATAAGGATGCAAAGCTTACATCCTCCTAGCTCATGTATCTCAAGCAAGTTAATAACCGAAGTGGGAGCTTCAGGGGACAGTGGAGAAGAGAAACCGCTGATTGTGGAATGTGTACTCATTCTCCCTCAAAACAGTAACTAATGAGGTTGATTGCTAAATGTTGGTGCAAATTTGCAAGGAAGAGTTTAGTCAAGAAACCTAGCCTCTAGTGGGTTGTAAAATGTTCGTGAAGAGGCAATTTCCTCCTGTGTGCTAATGACATATGCTAAATTAATGTATTTAACTCTTTTAAGCTGTTTCCATGTAGTGTGCTCGTGAATGCTCACCGTTTGCTAGTTGTGCTGTGCTGGTTTGTTGCAATCATGAAGAGAAGCCATGTGATATTTCTAATTCAGCCCAGGAAGCATGAACAAGTATGTCCTTCCCTGGTGTACAGAGCCAGCATCGAACTGCTCCTGCAGAGGGTTAATTCTTCTGCAAGGAGAATATGGTAATATAGGACTGTTCGGGGTCATAGATTGTGCAACACCATCACGTATACGTAGACTGGTACAGAGGACAATCTATATAAACACAGTTGGAGATCTTATTTGTGTTGAAGGCAGGATTGATTGCTTTCCACTCACTGCCTCTACCTTTAAAATGTCCATGCATAGTCACAACTGCCTACTTGTAAATTTCCCCAAGAAAAGGTTAACTCATTCTTGTTTAGTCAGCACTGATTAGAATTTCAATTACTGAGTAGAATTTCAACTACCACTTTTCATCACTAACTACTGCCTAGGCTTGGGATGGTAAAAAGGCACAAAAGGCCCTCCTTTTACCCACTCCCCAGTGAACTCTCAGGGGACTGCAAGGCTGGTTGCTTTCTGACTGCCATCTTGGGAATGGAACTTCTCTGGCTGGAAGCAAGGATTTTCATAGCTTTAGCCAGAGTCAGACATTGTTTGAGACTTGCATATTCTATCCTTGTAAGAAGCGCTTACTCTTCCTCTGTTTTCTGGGCTACAGCTGTACAGCTAGGATGCAAGCATGATGTGCCATTCAGAAACAGCATAGCTGAAACGGGATGGTTAGGAGCTGGTCTGTGCTTGTACTACAGCTGCTCTTTGGCTTGCCAATCAGTGCACATCAGCTTCTGAGGTTGGAGAAGTGCTATTTGCATCCATTATCCACAGGCTAGCAAGGTCCTGCTTGGCATTAGACCTTCTTCCTTCTAATTTAGCTCACCTTGCAGTAACATAAATGTGGCTTTAAACCTAAAAAAGTGGTACATAGAATTTGCAGGAGGAAGTAGCATGGAAGCCCAAACCGGGTACTTGACCTGTTTTCACTTGACATGTAACAGTCCAGTCAATCCAACATAGTCCAACATAATCCAATATTATTAGAAGGAGGAGGGGAGAATCTGATAAAGATTCTGATGTAACTTAGGATCTGTAGGACAAGAAGTGATTTAGAAATGTAGTCAGTTTGTTTTTTAAAGCTGGCACTTTAATTATATTGCAACCTGCATGAGGTTAGCCCCAGGAACAGTTCAGGCTTTTTTCTTTTTAAATAGTGATCTGCAATAAGTGACTTAAACACCCACAACGACAGAAGAACAGGACAGTATTAACTGTGCAAGGAATTAATTAGAAAAGCCACAATCTGCTATGTTTTTGTATGGGTAGCAAAACCTTTCAAAATTCTTCTGTGTCTCATTTCTGTCCTCTGCTCATTTCTGCTCGTATGTGGTCCTCTGACAGGGCTTCGCATAACTTTAACTTTAGGAACAGCTGAGCTGCTACTTGTCTGAATACAATGGCTTTTAGCTCTTCAGAGCAAGTTCATGACTTGACATCTGTGTTAGAGCACACCTGTAAAATGGTGATGTCTGCTACTCAGAAGTGCATCTACCATGGGAGACTAAAACTTCAGGAACTTTTAGAAGCTCAGATGTTACTCGGCTTTCTGTCGTGCTTTTACAGAGTGAGCTTTTCTTTATTCCATAGGAGGTTATCCAGCCAGTGGGAGTATGTATAATCTATTATTTTTTTATGACAGCACCTTGATAGCACATGTTGGTGCTAGACCTTCGCAAAGAAACAAGAGAGCACTTGGGTGTGATCCAGGATTTAGATCTCAACCCTGCTTTTCCTGCCCTTTAAACAGGGAAGAGGACTAAAACGGTAGCCATATAAGGCACTGGGCTTGCTCCCAATGTACACAGTGAGTATTGGAGAAAGGCCTCGAAGAGACCAAAGTCGCTTTGGTCTGGATTCACGTCTTGATCTGAACTTTAGACTCATAACAGATCATAACCTTTGGGCCCCCTGTGTAGTCAGAAGAGTGAGATGCTCTTCCAGCCAGTTATTCCTCTCACCTGACTTAGGTCGCTCTTGCTAGATGAGACACGTTTGAGCATGTGTTTCTTCATGCAAGAGAAAGCACAAGCACCCTCAAATTACCTTCTTTAAAGGCAAAACCAATAGGGCCAAACAATGTAGTTTGGAAAACATAAATTGTATCTAGAGAAATGATTGGCTGAAGATTTCTCAGGTGGTGACACTATTTTCAGGAAGGATACTAGATTGGGATGTATGAAACAATCAAACCAGAACCTCACTTCAATTGTTCTTTCTTCATCTGGTCTCTTTCAGAAACACTTCTCTATTCCACTTCAGAAAAGGATTTTGTTTTCCTCTTCAGCTAATTTCCCTTCCTTATTTCATTAATGTATATCTCCATTGATGTGCTCAGTAGCTTGTTTTCTCCATTGAGAACCAGAAGACTGTCTACCTTTAAACACATGCATAAAAAGAGATCTGAGCCACCCAAGGAGTTTAACTTTCTTCCTGATGCACTGACATTTAAAAGCTACATCTTACAATAAAGCAGAAAAACTGTGGCAGTCCAGTTACATGCAGTTTTGGTGGAGTAAACACTTGATTATTCAACAATGAGTCATTTCTGCAGTAACCTCATTCTGTCATGACTGTATCACATCTGCTAACTCTCCAAAGCAAAAATCATAACCTGTACTGGTTTAAAACATGAATACAGCCTCGTGGTTCATACGTAACACTCTATTCAACCAAAGAAGCCATGTGCTAGAAGTTTAAAAGGGCAAAATACTTGTTCTCAAAGAGAAAATATCACAGAGAACAACAAAAATAATTATGAAAAAAGCTTCTCCATTCTTTAGCTCTTCTCACAGTGTCTGGCTTCTCCATTATTCTTCAAGTCTCTCTTCATTCTCATAGAAAGCCTTTTTGTTATTGGAGTGTAGTGCATTTGGAACTATTTGGGCTAGGGTCATTCTGCAGCTCTCTGAGTTGACTCCCTGCCTTCTGCCATACTGTTATTGTTGACCTCAATCAGAGCTAAGACAGGCCTGGGTGGAGCAGGACCTCCTCCCCATAATGCCCTGTGTCCTCCAGCCAGGCTCCACTGATGGGACGGGAACACTGGAGGCAAAATACAGCTCCTGGATCTTAATTTGGTTCACAATTATGTGATACAGAAGAAGGCTCCTGACTGCTAGACAACAGTGTTTTTGCTAAACTACCTTAGTTGTAACCCTGCAATTTTCATTACATGTATTTAACATTTCTTGTAACAGTAATTTCATCAATTTTGATGGAAAAGAGAGAAAACAGCCAATAAGGATAGTGTGATAATCACAAGATAGTAAACTGGGAAACAGTTTAAGTGAAATACAGCCAACATTCAGTAAACTCCTTTTTATAAGTGGCTATACCTAAAGCACCTTTCATATATTAAAACTAAGCAGTGCTAGTCTCTTGAAGTGCATATGGACTACTACTTAAAATGAACTATGACAAATGGCAGTTGAATTTAATTCCTTTCACTTTTTTCTTGAAAACGCAGGAGATGATACGTGCAGGAAGGATGATCTAGTATTTTTTGCAGAGAGTGCCATTTAGGGTATACCATCTGAAGACATGCTGCTGTTGTCAGCTGCAGAAGTGGTCGAGGACTTAAGTCAAATAACGGCTCCAGAGTGCTTGGTGCAGTAAAGATACATACTGAATGCCCACTTTGTTGTATAGCACTTTGATCTGCCAGTAATGAAATCTTTTTAACACAGCATGATTATTTAGCATATCCTTGTTCTACTCCAATATCTACGCTTGTCCACCAATAAATGGTCTAAGGAAAGGATGGAAAAATCACTTCGCTGAATCCATTACATACATATATACATATATGTTCCTCAGGGCTCAGTGTTGGGACCATTTCTGTTTAACATCTTTGTTGATGATCTCGATGAGGACATAGAGTGCATCATCAGTAAGTTCGCAGATGACACCAAGTTAAGCGGGAGTGTTGATCTGCATGAGGATAGGGAGGCTGTACAGAGAGACTTGGATATATTGGATCGATGGGCTAATGCTAACGGTATGAGCTTCAACAAGGCCAAGTGCCGGGTCCTGCACTTGGGCCACAACAACCCCATGCATCGCTACAGGCTTGGGGCAGTGTGGCTGGAAAGCTGCCTGGCAGAAAAGGACCTGGGGGTTCTAATTGACGAGCGGCTGAATATGAGCCAGCAGTGTGCCCAGGTGGCCAAGAAAGCCAATGGCATCCTGGCTTGTATTAGAAATAGCATGACCAGCAGCAGTAGGGACGTGATTGTCCCCCTGTACTCAGCACTGGTGGGGCCACACCTTGAGTATTGTGTCCAGTTTTGGGCACCCCAATACAAGAGAGTTATCGAGGGGCTGGAGCGAGTGCAGAGGAGGGCAACCAAGCTGGTGAAGGGCCTGGAGAATAAATCTTATGAAGAGCGATTGAGGGAGCTGGAACTGTTTAGTTTGAGGAAGAGGAGGCTGAGGGGAGACCTCATCACTCCCTACAACTACTTGAAAGGACATTGTAGAGGGGTTGGTGCTGGTCTCTTCTCACAGGTAATTAGCGATAGAACAAGAGGGAATGGCTTCAAGCGGCAACAGGGTAGGTTTAGACTGGACATAAGGAAAAAAATCTTCCCAGAACGAGTGGTCAGGCACTGGAATAGGCTGCCCAGGGGGGTGGTGGGGTCACCATCCCTGAATGTGTTTAAGAGTCGTTTAGATGTGGGGTTGGGGGATATGGTGTAGGGGAGAACTTTGTAGAGTGGGGTTGATGATCCCAAGGGTCTTTTCCAACCTGAGTGATTCTATGATTCTATGTTTCTATGTGAACATGTGGTTGCGGTCTGAGCTTAGATAACGAAAAGAGTCTAAAAGAATTAAAAGGTCTCAATATCTTATATCTATCCTTTGAAATTAGTTTCTCCCCTGATAAGCTGCAGGTTTGTTTAAAGTAAGAGTAAATAATGGCAGCTGCTGTTGTTTTCTTTGTAAGATCAATGTTTGAGATAGTGCATATAATGGAGCCACAAATTCATAGATGAACAATGCATAATTGTTTTCAGAAGTTCAGCTATTAATATTTATAGTATTGACCCGAAAGGTTGCAACAGTTTCTCCATTAGTCACAGGAGTGTTGGCTGGACCTGAAAATTCAGTGGTCAATGAGGCTACCATGCTGCTAGCAAGCTACAGTGTACTACATAACGCAAGTTCAGCCTTTCATGAAACTTAAAGGGAAAAAAAGATCGTGAATAAAAGTAGAAATGTATAGTAAAGGCCATGGGCATACAGTTTAACCATTACTTATTTAAGTATTATTTATCTATTATTTAAGCAATTATCAGCTATACAAATACTTTAATAATTAGCTTCCAAAGCCTGCCTATTAACAAAATTTCCTCATTAGAAATGCTAAATTCAATCTATGCTCCATTTGCTTTTTCCCCCAGATTGGAAATAAAATAAAATGCTAATGTAGCTAAGACACACTCACAGGTCTGCACGATAAAATGTTACCGATAGCCCACCACTTGTCATGTAAAACATCATTACTTTATCTTGTAAATGAAAAATCGTCCCTCCCACAACCACATACGTGGTAAAATATTAGTCACATTATGTATATCAGCACTACTGAAAGATTAGAAATTAGTACCTCCTACTCAAGAGCGGGGCTTAAAAACATCTTTTGTCTGTTGCAAAAATACATTTTGAGGGGGAAACACCAACTGTTGTAGAGGTTACATTTTTATTTGACAACTCCTATTCTTTTTTCCTCCCCCCTTCCAAAGAAGTGCTTATATACGTAGACAGGCATTTGCCATTTGGGTGATATGTTCTCTTTCCAAGTATGAAAGAGAGGAAACACAGCCAGTATCTACTGTGAGCAACCTTTAGTTTGTTTTGCAGCATAAAAAGTTCTCCTAGTGCCAATAGATGAACTCTTATTACAAACTTCTTTTAGTCATTGCAGGAAATGAGTTTGTAGCCAGCTAATTAGTATTTTCCTTGATGACTTATGCTTGAGTCTTAACACCAAAAAGCAACCTCTGTAGGTGCTATCTAATCAATTCCGCACTGTAGACTTAAAATGGACAGACGGTTGAGTACTTCACACTCTCTGGCCTGGAATGAAGAACAAAGCATGCCCTGTTCTGGAAGCGACTTCAACATGTGCTTACACATATAGAGAATTTCCACTCTCTGTTTAAGACAACAAAAAAAACCTCATTTGTCCTTACTAAATCCAGGCCTAATATGGAATCTGTGCCATGTTCTAATTCAGGAGAGGAAAAGCCTTTCCTTTGAATTATAGAAAAATTAGGTTGGAAAGGACCCCTGGGGTTTATCTAATCCAATTTCCTACTCAAAGCGGGGCCACCTTTGCGGTTGGATCAGGTTGCACAGTGTTTGTCTTGATGAGTTTTGAAATTCTCCAAGGATGGTGACTCCACAGTGAATTCTGCCATTGGATATACTCTCTGCCCTACCAAAGCTGATAGAAGTGCAGCATGCACCTTCATAAGTGTACGTGGTTTATGTTTTTGCCTTTTTTTTTCTGCACTGACCTGATTACAGTCAAATTCAGATCTAATGGGAGTAAGTGCAACCCCCATTTTTCAAAGAGCTTCCACCGACGTGAAGAACTTTTCTTTCTTCCTCATTTACATTGGACAAAACCAGCTCTGATCAAGCTGAGGCTATCAGTGCATTCTCTCCCCTCTGTGTATGTGAAGCTTGCTCCTCTGACACTGGTGCTGAGGATAGGCATAGGATCAGATTCAGGACATCTGGTAAAGTCTAGTTTTGTACTGTCTGAGGTCAGTGACAAAACCCTGATTGGCTACTAAGTTACTACTCTGGCACCAAAGAAAGAAGAGGATTTACTAAGACCACTATTTCTCCTCAAAGTTACCTTAGCAATGCCACATGCCACCCCTCTTTCAAATACTGCTGCAATGGCAATGCAAAACAAAAACCTTTCTTCTACCTCTTTCCTTATAATTCTTCAAGCTTTATTTCCTCTAATAGGAATAACCAGAAATAAATTTTCAGTTGCCCTTTTAAAAATTAAACTCTAGACCAAATCTTTAATTGCATCCTTTTAAAGGCCACACAGTAGTGTTAAGCTATGTAGTAATGCACTCAGAAAGGATCTGAAAATCTGTGCTGAGAACAGCATCTCCCACTTCGTAGCCTCAGCTGGACTGAGCAAGAAATTGTGATTTGTGCCTCTACAGAAAACATTCCATTTGCATCTTATTAGAGCTACCTGGGGAGAAAAAATAATGTTGTGGAGACCAGGAAATTTCTTACAGTGCTTTACCTGGAGGTCAGTGGAATTCCATTTATAAATGATGAATGCATGCATTTTGATGCTAAAATTGTGATGACTTACAAAGTTTGATATTACTGTACTTTTCTGTGGACAGTGATTTTTTTTTTTTTTTAGTGGTGAACGTATTTTCCCAGAATATTGTAGATATTTGTAACATGTATGTTTGTGCCAATAAATCTGGTTTTAAGAAGTTGCTTTTTGTATCATTTCTGCTCCCAATACACACAGTTTAAGGACAGTTAAGCAGTTTCAGCTTTCACTCCCTCTCTGTGTTAAATGCTAAAGACTTCTGGAAATTTAGATTTTCTAATTCACACTGAGTTTTTATATATTCAGTCTAATAGAAAAGAAAAAATATTTCTATTATATAAACAATAATGAAATCTGTACAAAAAAAGGGGAAGGGAGGCAGTGGTACAATCATTAAAGAATTATGAAGAGGAGCAGATGAGAGAATGTGTTTAGTGCATTTGACCTTATTCTTAACTTTCTTATTGGTAACATATGTCTTCCTTTCAATAGGGCACAGTTAACTCTGGGAACTCATTGCCATAAGATACTGTTCACAAATTTGGTGTACTTTGGACACTTTTTTTTAAATGAAGAACGAAGGATTCTCTGTGAGAGGGAGACAGACTCTCTTGCAGGCTCATCATCTGCCTTAACTTGAAACAGCTGGTCCTGGCCACCAGCGTAAATGCCTAATGGGGCATGGTAACTGTTGCCATCATTATTCCTAATGAGTAACTAAACTCTGATGGGACAAGAGTTGGAAGCTGCTTTTCTCCCCCTCCTAGTGACTACACCTGCATTTTAAAATATAAAAGCATCACAGTAACTTCTGGGTAGCTCTGCACCTTCATGCATATGGGGTGTTATTCAACAGCTCTTCTAATTTTGTTGCAAATCAACTCAGCACATTTAAAGGTCACAGTATCGTCTGTCCCCACTCAAACACACCAAAACCAGGTAATGTCAAGATGCCTTCTTGTATGACAATGCTTCATTTAGTAAAACAATAGATTTTTCCTTGGCAACTCTTAGCATACCTGGCACTAAACTGGGGATGCTTTGATTCTATAAGGGGCACCTGGGAAAAAGCACTCATTGATTTCATACAGTGCGTATTCTGGTCTACATGATATAGCAAATAAGGACTAAGTGAGAGGGTGAATTAGGTTGATTGGTGCATATGAATGATCAGTTTCCTGTGTTATTCAACATCACAAAGCCAAAATGAGGCTTATGCTAATAATTAAGAGAGCACAATGGGCTAATACTCCATTAACACTCTTATAGTCAGGCTGTGTAGTTAGCTCAGTTTTGTTGAAACAAAATGTCCCCATTTCTGACTTTTTGAGCTTACAAAGAATTCTAGCAAATGATAAAACCAAGTAAAAATGAAATTATGTGTAATGTAATGGAGAGATGAAGGTAGATACGGCAGAATCAGTAAGATTATATGAAAAATGTAATGTATTTTTGCATGCTGTTCAGATAGCAGATTTGCATAATTCATGGAAATTCAGGGCACAAAGGGAAGGAGTGCTTCTTAGGGGTTACTAAGTTATGTGGGGTGAAGAGCTCTGGGATTAGCATATGCTTTGGAAAGTCAATAGAAGATAGTTCAAAGACAAAACAAACATTGAAGTGACTGTCTATATACTTTGCTTTGTGAGCTGAAGTACACGGAGGTGAGTGAATGAATAAGATGCTTTTAAGTGCTCCTGACAGATCTAAAATTTAAAAAAAAAGTCTCACATGACTAAAGATGGTCAGACTGTAATCTGAGAAGCAAAGCAAGTTACCTTGAGACTGCTAGAGCTCTATATGAGAGACAGCTAGGCAGTGACGATGACTGTTATAAAACCAAACCATCTTTTTTTTTTGTTTTCCCAGGTATTTCAAATCTAGGGGAACATAACCTTGTAACACCACCTGTGGTTTGGGCAGCTATCACCAAAAGCTCTTACCATGATGTGATAGACATATTAAATACATTTTACTGTGGGAATTTCCTGGTACCAAATGTACTGAGTTATTACACTTTTAAGGCAGCTTTTAGAATGATTCTGCAGAAATAAAACCCTTGCCTTCTCCCTTAGCATCTGAACAGTCTAATTATAATTTAACAGCTGTTAGCTGAACTGCTTTACAACAGCAAGTAAGCCTGGCTTTTCTACCCTCTGTTGGCCATACGCAGCTTTACTCTGTTGAATGTAGTCAGCGGGTTTGATAATTAAACTTCTAGTGCTTATCTAATAACTGTCAGGTTGTTCTTTTTACTAGAAGATGTACGATACAGCATCATGTTGTTTACATATTCTCTGGTTAGCCTAGAAAACACCTGCTCCATAGCCCAACTTCACCAGGAGCCTGGAAAGATTTCCCAATACCATACAGTGCATGCCTCTGTGATATAATCTGTAGTAAGCCATAATGACAGTTCACTGAAAGAGCTGGATGGATCAAGGGTGTCGCCAGCATCATGTAGCCCTGCACAAATCCAGTCTTTGTTAAACTTCCTTCCTAAGGAAGCTACAGAGGAGAGAAAACCAAAAATTCTGCCTAGTCCATGTCAAATGACCAGGAAGCTGGGGAGGAGTTCCTTTTCTCAGCTCAGAATCCGGTGAGATAGTTTAACTGTGAATAGGATGCAGAAAGCAAGCATACAAAACTGTAATGCCACAAGGAACACTGGGGTTAATAGTGCTTGAGGAGCTGGGAAAGTAAACCAGTTTTATATAGCTTTCTAGACAAAGGAAGCCTTGAAATATGGGATTATTACAATGTCGATATTGCACTGGCAAAGAACAATTCCATCTCCTTTCAAAGCACTTTGGAGACACCTACAAGTTGCGGTGACAAAGTTCAATCTTTTTTATCACCAGGAACTGTCTGGATTAGTTTTGCCACCCTTCCACCTGCTTATCAGGCACCATTTGATAACTGTATGCACTCTAGGCCCCCTTCCGTCCTCTAGAAAGCTCGATCTGAACTTCATTCCTGAGCTGGCTAGAAAACTCTCTCTAATGTCCTGATTACTATCTAGAAACAATGTATAATTCTTAGACTTTTGTTTGCTATTTTTCTTCAGTTGGACTAGCCCATGTCTTCTTTAGTCATCCTGACAGTCCATCTCTTGACCAGAGCAGCAGTCACTGCCCTGGTCCAAGTAAAGGCTCGCCAAATGCTGTATGTGGTGGCACAAACATTTTTTTTTGGTCTGTATTAAAAAAACCTGAAACATTCTACTACCATATTAGTATTTCTCATAACTGCATTTACCCTCCCAAACCCACGGCAGTCATCCTAATCATCCTGTGTTACACCTGTTGTGTTTTTTTAATCTCTTTCTGTTACCTCGATAGTTTAAGACCAACAAAATTATCATTGGTGAAACAGTAGTAGGCAATACCCTCAAGGATTAATTTCATCCAAATTCTCCTGCCTCTACCAGCAAAACAAATCCTACTGATACCTCCAATGCCTAGCCAGATGACAGCTAGGTAGCCCGAGACACTGCCTGTGGCAGGCAATCAACTAATAGTTGCATTTCAGAGTATTTTTTTTTCACCCAAAAGTCTCAAAGTTTGAGTGACTGTGTTTTTCCCCCCAGAGGTGTCAATATACCAAAAGTACGTCTTGCTTACTGCACTCACCAGCTTAAGCATTTCTTGATTACTCATACGTCTCTGTTATCTTTGGACACAAATGCCAGTTGAAAACGCTATTATTTTTGAGATGCCTAGGGTTAGCAGCTAGATGGAAAAAATACAGTAGCAGTCTGTTGATGAGAAAAGGCACCTCTGGAGAGCTGTAGACAAAAGCAGTATCCCCAGGGCCCGTCTTTAATCTAGATGAAGAGCCAGCCCACATGTTCTTCTGCAGCTGAGCCTAGAACTTGAAGCCTTATGGAGTGAGAAAGCCAAGCTGGCTGTATAAGCAGCATTGCTGCATTTTGGTGGTGCTGTGCCCATTATGAGCTTTCCTTGGCTGCATGTGAACTTAACGGCTCTCACGTAGGATATTGAAGCGTCTGATGCCATTAAGACAATGCCATTTTACAAGTATCCCTTACATATTCTCCTTGGGCAGTTAGATCATTAATACATGATTAAGTGCAGTGTGAACTCTTCTTCAGCCTTGTATAGCTGTACAACACAGCGTACTTAAGTGATGTGTATCTGAAGAAGCAAAAAGCCACATAATCATTAAAAGTAAGCCCTCCATCATATAGCATGTCTGCTTCTATTTGACCCAGACATGAGGGAGGAATAAAACCTCAACACACCAAAACTAGCAGCTTCTGTTCCTGATTGTTTTATCTTTGCAGACTCTAGCAGAATCTGTGGGAGCTTCTGGCAGAGATTTGTGGAACCGCTCTCCCCCCCTTAAAATGTGCTGACAACAGTGGGCACATCACTAAGTATCTGCAATGCCAGATAGCAGGTTGACTTTTAAACTTTGTTTTCCTTTAAATAAATAAATATTTAACAAGAAATCTTGTCTTGCTTTTAAAACCGCCTTAAGGGGACGGGTGTGGGGGGAAGAGACGGCGTCAGCCCGTAGCTGGCCGGCTGTGCAGCCGCCTGGCTGCTGTCGCGCCCCGACGTGAGCCCGGGCCAGACTGTCACCACCCCCTGCTGCGCGGCCGAGGCAATGTCACACAGACGCAGGTGACATCGCCCTGTGATGGCATGAGCACTGTCAGTCACCGCGTATGGTTCTACTGAATTTATTTCACAAATGATGCCAACATAGACTAACAATGAGACCCGATCTCAAATGCAAAACAAATTTGGTCCCAATTTGTCTGTAGGGAATTAAGCTGCACTCTCCACCCCTTGGGTTAGCCATTGTACTGTAACTGGCATTCATTTTAACAGTTTTTCAGATCTATTTTTCATCTCCTGTACATCAGTTACTTCAGCCCAGGCTTCAAATTTCTCAAGCATTCTCAAACTTAATGACCTTTTTCTTTGTGGTTTTGGCATTGTTTGATTCTCCTGCTCTACTTCATCCCACCTGTTCTCTGTTTCATGGTGCTGAATTAAATATTGTTCTTCCTCTTGTCTACAAGAGCTACTACTTCTCAAGTAATTGCATTTAACTCTTATTCCCCACTTTCTCTATGGAAAAAAGAAATCAGAAGATTTGTGTCTAGCCACAATGGTTCCACACTTTGACTAAGCCATCAAGGGTTTTGTATTCTCCTCATGACACTTCCGGGGGTGCCTCCTACACACTGGCATTCTCAGGTTTGGTGTTGCTCAGGGTTGTTTGTCTCATTTGTCCTTAATAAACTCTTTCAACTCTTGTTTAAAAAACAAGTATATAATATAAATGCACCTTTCTCTTAGAAGGAAAGGCTCTATGTTTCTCATGTGTTTTAGGTCTTTCTTGTACTCTTGCAAGCATCATAAAACACCGCATCAATGTGGTAGTACCTGTTGATCCCTTCATGAAACATCTCTTAAGTCAGCAGCCAATATGAAGCATGTTGCCTGCAGCTGTCTGTACAAAGGCTCCCTGTGTCATGTGCTGCATGGGAATGACCTCACCATTTGAATAGAGCTACTGAACCAGTTACGGATGTAGTCTGACAGTCATAGAACAAACATGACTCATTTAAGAACATTCCCTACCTTCCCTTTTAATAACTGGTTTCACCAAAGTCAGTAAACTAGAACCGAAGGGAGAACAAAGAGTTCTTCAGTCAGCTCTGCACAGCGTTCTCACACGCTGCTCACTCTGCTGCGGGAGCATATTTGAAACAACTGTCCCTCCACCATTACATCTTCTCTGATGATGTCTGAGCCCTCACAATGTAATCACCTCTAGCAGCAGATACTGACATGCCACTACTAACAATACTAATACCAATACTAACAAACGAACAGTTCTATGCCCTGGATTTAAAACCAAAAAGCTTTAAAAATACAAAATGTTGGCGTGCTGAGGAGAGATCATCATCCTTGATGATGATAATAATAATTGTGTTGAAATTAGAACAGGGTTCTGCAAATAAGGAGATTTGTGTCTAGTTTGACCAAGCCATCAAGGCTTGGTTATGTGACTTCACACCTAAGAGTGCTCAACTTCTACATTCAGTTTTCCTAACAAGGGTCTAAGAAATTAATTCCTGCTATGCCTTTGCTTCTCCACCCTGTGATATATCAATAATCACTTTGGTAAAGAAAGCTCTTTTTGAGAAAGTAGATAATAGAAATTATAATATATAAGGGTAAACTTTGAAAATTTGAACTTTATTTGTGAAATATTTTTAGTATTATAAAATCTCAACTCCACTGATGCCAACAACAACAACAAATCTCAATTATGTAAGTGGAACTGGGGCTTCATCTCTTAAGCTTTTAACAGCATGCAAACAGCAGCATAATTTTCTGCATGTGCAATACACTTGTCCTCATACTAGGTCTTCTCCTACTGTTTCAATTTGATTGTAGTGGACTGATGCTACATAATTAATGTGCAGTGGCATCCTAAGTTGGAAACAATGGAGTGCATTCACTTCACCAGTAATGGCTGTGTCTGGATGGGCACAGTGCAATTTTCAAGTATATTTTGTTAACGCTCTCCCCATACAATTCATGGTACTGTAATCTACCATGCAGCTGGGGAAAGCGTTTGTTTAAATAGATTTGGCTTCTGTAACTGACATTCACAATAACTCAGTGTGAATTACAAGATGCTCCATCTCAAGATTTGAGGCAGGGTTACTTGTAACAGCCTCATGACATGTTGTGGAGTGCCATGTCTCTGCTCTTGCGCACTGATCTGTATTTCTGAGGGGCCTGAGTCCAAGCTCTAATGATCAAGTTTGCAGTGAGGTAATGGCTTTTAGATAGTGACACAATGCGTTTTGATTGCATTTTAGAGCTTGAGAAGAGGAGATGTTGTCTCAGTAGTCAGTCAGTGTATGACAAGAAAATTTGATTCATTGGTTATTAGGTTCCAGTGAAGTATAAAATCTGTCATTTTAAAAACTCTCCCGTTTTTAGTTTGCTTTCTAAAATGCCTTGAAGAATAGCACATGCATCCTCTCTGCCTAGGCCAAAACACCTCAAATTCTCTTGGTGTTCAGACCTATCTTGTTACTTCTAGAGGTAAAGGCAAGAAAAGGCTTAAATTGGCCAGACTGCTTTATAAATTCTTTGACTTGCAGGTAAGGACAAATTGACAGATTAGTTTTAAAGTTACTCAGTTTTTAGTTTTGGTAAAGTTGCTTAAATGCCACAGTAGGTAACTTACTATATACTATATGGGGGTGGGGGTGGAAATTCTGCTGAAACTCAAATTTGCCTTCCATGCTGCAAGAGGAGAGGTACACATGCCTTGGACTACTTCAGGTTAGAAGAGCAGAGATGATAAAACTTAGCAATTAATTTTGGCTAACAGCTGAAGTAGATGAGCTTAATGTTTAAATACAAACCATTAAGTTTAGTCAAAACACACGTTGCTTTATCACTCTTCTTAACATGACCTAGGTAACTCTTGCTAGTGAAGCCCAGATAGGATCATATGCAAACTAACAAAGTAAAGGTATAAAGTTTTTCTGCAGAGGGAAATTATCCTCTTTCTAGTAGTCACATGAGCAGGAGAACACATAAGGAAATACTTCAGCAAACTTGTTAGGCACCACCACTCAGGAGGATACCAGCTGCAAGGATTGCAGTAGAGACCAGCCTGCCCAAACCTGCTTTGTGTGACCAGCTGGAGGGATGCTCTAGCAAAATGGGCTAAATGCCTCAGTGCTGACTGAGCTCCTTGGGTTGGCTTTGCATCCACACCAAGCTTTGTACCTATCCAGGGAGTTTCCACTGTTTTAAAGCTCGCTTGAATATGCCTTCAGGGGCTGTCCTACAATGTAGATGTAGTCTAAGGCTGCCCTAAGTCACTGTTTTCCCTGCACTGTATTAATTTAAAAAAGAACAAGAATGCTATTACTGCATGAGAGGAATCAGCCTCCCTAACTAAGCACTGTTTTCTTCAGTGTTAAACAAAGCCAGCAAAAGCTACCAGCATTATTAACAACAACAGCTGGTTAGTAATGCACTGTGAAAGAGCAGGGCTGGGGACGCAAAATAATCATTGTAAATTACCCAGATTGATAAAAAGGCTGAAAGGCGGCTAGATATGTTTTTCAGACCTGCTAGAAAAAAGAGAAATCTTGATGTTTACCCAGTTTTCTACTCAGACACCAAGGAAACCATGAGCCCTACAGCATTTTTATAATTGCCTACAGGAGGCATATCTCATGGCTCTGCTTTTTTGGTAAGGTAAGATTTCTTTCAATCTTTTTGTTTTGCTCTGACTACCCCTTTTTTTCTCAAATACGTTTCCTTAGCTTTCCTGTAGCACAGTGCTTTAAGATGACAGCAGCCTTTTCTCTAATAAGCAACAATTAGTTAATATTACTTAGGATTACTAATTTCTGCTTCCCTTTTATGCCCTTTAACCTTTCTCTTTTAAGGAATGTAAGGTGGTTGTTGCTTTTTTCCCTTTGACTGAATTAAACTACTTGTTTAATTACTTTTATTGTGTAGTTACACAACAGAAGCATTGAATTCCAAAGTTCTCCTACTGCTCATGGAGTATCACGTTACAAGTGGATAGAATGTGCCTCGTTATGACAATGAGTACTATATTTTAGTGGTTTTCTATGTAAATAAGGCTCACTGATTCTGTCTGCTTGCTTGCCTCTCCCCATTCACCTGATAAATTTATTGGTCGGTGTCTACAAATGTGAGAGATAAGAAGCCCCAAGGATATTTCAGCTACTTAATTTCCAGGGAATTATATACCTGGGAAACCAGGTGGATGAGGAAAGTCTCCCTAGAGCTGCACTGAGGAAAGGGCTCATACCAATTAAACAGCAGATAATCAACAAAGATGGGAAAGATTTCTGCCCTCTTTGTTTCAGTTACTGTCTGTCTTAGAGTGAGTTCCCAAAGCTATTTTAATCAAAGAGAGTTATCCTAAGAGAATTTGTATCAGTCCTTCACTCCTTGGTGCTGTGGATCAATGACAGGGTGCAAAGTGAGCTGCCCTTTCTCATTTTCTTTTAATTTATTAAAAATAAAGAATTTCTGATTGCTTATCAGAAATTTATAATTTATTTATGGACACAATCTGTGAAACTTTATTTACTGAAGTATCTTGAATTGACTTAGTCTACAAGGGACTTCTGCAGTGCCTGAAAGGCTTATTAAAATCCCTACTTTGTTTTCCAGTAGTGTGGCCAGGTATGTCAGACTTCTCTTCCTGAAGCAAACTCAGCCAGTCAGTATACACCCTCTCCTGAAAACAAAACCACGCTTCCACTGACTTCAGTAGCAGCAACGTTTTACTTCAAAACAGCTCATGTGTGAACTAATGCTGGAAAACTACTTGAGGCAGAACAGTAATGGGAAACTCAATTTGAAAATGAAGTGTTTTTAATTAAGAGACACTCTTCAGAATTATAAAGAAAGAGGCTCTTTCTCATTTAAAAGTTGGCTCTTCCTTCCTCACCAACTATAAATCACTGATCTATAATTAGTGTTCTTAGTAGAAGGAATGTCTGATTGTCTGGCTTAAGTTATGCCTATGACTGCAATGAGGAGAGCTGTAGGTGTGTTGGAACGGATTCTATCTTGTCTGCTACTTAGCATCCAATTTCTTACAAATGTTTCTATTATAATCTATTAATGTTATAATCTGTTACTTAAAATTGAAAAAAAAATAAGGAAGAAGTGTGCCTCTAGATTCCTAATAGCTAAGAGCAGCAGCATGACTCTGTGGCACAATGACTGGGAGTTTACCTAGGAATAAGAAAGAGTCCAGTTCCAATCCCATGCCAAGACCTAGTCCACTATTTTATGTAATGACTATTTAATAAAAATTGCATAAATGCTCACTGGTGGGGAAGCCAGTACGCAGATTTTGTCTCTCTGTCCTTATTCTATTTTTAAATTTTAAAGGAAGGTGTGTTTCTCACTCCATTTTTGCAAGAGACTGATAACACTTCACTCTACTGAAATGAGTCCAAAAGGAGATCATAAATGTGATGGAGTTCAGTAAACTGACTCTGGTCACAGAGTTTAAACCAATTTAAACCAATACCAAGAGTGCACATAGCAATCAGTGGTTGTGGAGAGTCAAGGGTTGGGATACACTGTGTTACAGGCGCAGCACCGGGTCATAGGCCTGGCTGCTTAGGTGTGTGTTGAGGAATCCAGTTGTCTCAAGGACATCTGCTACGTGTGGCCATGTTTAATCCAGAAAGTAGTGGGCCTCAGGTATCAAAAACTGTGCAAATGTTATTCTGCTGTCTCATTGCCTTTAAAAGAGCTTTCCCATGCCCTGTCCATACCATGCAAACATTTGGAAGTGTACTTTCTCACCGAGGGATCAGATTCGGTTGCTTAACAGGCAAGAAACTAATGCAAAAGCATTCTGACAAATGAACAAATTGAACTGGCTCACTGAGGGGTCAAGTAAGCAGCAGAGTGGGCAAAAGGAAGGCTCGAGACCACAAAACCATGAGTACATGGTAGCAAGATTGTAGTGGTGGTAGGGATGTGGTGAAGAGCAGAACTGCCTCCCTTGAAAGCGAAACATCAGATCAGCTCAGAAACCTTGCGAAATCTGTCTTTGGCATCTAAGTCTGGATGGTTTTGAATGGTGAAGTCCAACTTGATGTAGTCACTTTCTTTCAGGGCAGAAGAGGATGTATAAATCCAACACAGCAGGCAGGAATGAGGATGCACTTTTCTGTTTGGCATCTCTTACTAGCTTTCTCATGCTAGTCTAATGACATGCAAATTTCATTTTAAGTGCCTAACTCTGTAATTCCATGTACAATAAGTCTTGGACCCTCGCCCCAACCCAAAAATGTGTTCTTCCATCTTGTTTTGTTTTGGCTTTTGTGCTCCTGCAGCTGCAATGTGATCCAACCAAAAACTTATTTCATGGGATGTTTTTAGTCAAATCAGTTTCCTAATCTGTCTGACAGTACAGTTGCATAATCTCTCATTTTTAACTCAGTGGAGGTGGTAGGACTGTTCCTTTTGGTGGATATGTAAGGTCTTTGATCACCTTAGGTAGACTGCGAAATCACAAACTAGCACTCTCTGAGTTATATAGGAAGCTTAAAATGCCTTTTCAGCACTATGGATTCCATTTCAGGCTCTCTTCAGCCTTCTGTGAGGCTGACTGCAGAAAATGAGTTGCTAATACACACTAAACAGCAGGATCCTGGACCCTGAGTGCTCAGAGCTGTATTTTGCTTCTGAAATCTTGTTAATGGACTTGGGGATCAGCATATGTAGCTACAGTGATGAGATACACCCGTTCCATTTCTATTCTTCTAGTCATTTTAATACAGAACAATGCACGGCTCCTTCATGTGTCACTTTTCAAGCTATTTGGAACTTAAAATTACACTGAAGTTGCCAACAAAAACTGGATTTAATAAAAATAACTAGAAAACAGTAAGAATGGGACAGAATGAAAAACTACATTCCACAGAACTCCTTAGGAAAGGCTTTTCTGGCTGGGGACAACCATACACCTTTGCAAAGGACTTCTGAGCTGCAGGACTCTTCAGGAACTTGCTGCTTGAGTTGGAGTTCTTTATCATGTTTCTTACATTCTCTTACATTTTAGTCAAAGAAATTCCAAGACTGTATGGATATTGCTGTCTTTCTGCTTGTTATAGTTTGTTCTTACATTTTGTAATGCTTTTAGAAAAACCTGTCCATATATTCACTGGTAATGAGGAAGGTGGGTTTTTTCCTTCCCTCATCCTTTGTCTGTACAGACAGTAACAGTGACGCCGTTTGCTCATTAGCAAAAAGGCCTTTCCGGATCTTTGCAAGAATCAATGACTGTCAGCGTCACTGCAAATGATGAGTAATTAGAGTTAGGAAATGAAGAATTAGATGTGGGCTCCAGCTGCAAAATATTGATTTTTTTTT
Organism: Dromas ardeola; assembly: GCA_013398915.1. Lineage (NCBI taxonomy): Eukaryota > Metazoa > Chordata > Aves > Charadriiformes > Dromadidae > Dromas > Dromas ardeola. Next base: position 33,744 of record VYZM01016394.1, on the reverse strand, counting down.
TTTTTTTTAAACAATATACGGTTCCACCAGTGCTGTGGTATAAGTTATAACAGGTAGCTTCTGCAAGTGGATAGGGAAGCATAATTACTTGAAAAAGATGAGCCCTATTTCTTTAACAGTAAGCATACCCAAGCAAGAAATCCTCAGGCGGTTTTTCAGGAAGTCTCAAATTCTCTCTCTTTTTTAATTCACATTGAAAGACTTTATTTTTTTTTTCCCCCAAAAAATGCCGATATGTTGCTGCTTATCAGAACTGATTGAAATACTTTTGTTAAGTGTTTGTTAAGCAAACCTGCCTGCTTATGGATGGACCCTACTTAAGAAGGCCTGCTATCTTCCATGGTGTTTCATACAGACCCATGTTTGCCTTGTGAAACCAAATGGGGGAGGCCAGAGAGAATTTAAAGCAGGACAGTGCCCCACATCACCAGCCAAAAGCCGCTTTGGATGAATACTAGTGCGAGATGTGTTGCATTCTATGGTGAAACAGATGTATATAAAGGGCTTGCCTTATATATGAATGAGAGCTCCAAGAGTTACAACTGAATACAAAAAAATAAACAAAGCTGGAAAAAAAACCCACAATCATTTTGATGTTTTTGTTACAATCTTTGTGTTCTTTAAAACTTTTTGTATATGTACACACAACCATACTTTACTCACACTGCTATTAAAACCCTTATGCTATAGGTACTTACTAGCTAGAGTGACCTTAAAATCAAAACAAACAATTTTGTCCTGTAGCATTTTGCAACTATTTTCTTGTGCTTTGTTTCTTAGCAGATGAGCCATTGCATCAGTAGTAATGTTCACTCCTCTGGAAGCCATGTGCCTGCCTTCTTGTTATTTCATACTGGTGTTGCCTGGAATAACTTGTATCTATATACGACTGCAACTTTCAGAAAATTGGCACTATAGAAAAATTTGCACTGAAGTGGTTTGAGATGCACAATCACATTTTGAGTAACGCTCTTTCCCCCAGTTTTTGATGAATTAAACAGAAAGCTACAAACACTAAAAAGTGACAGGAATAGAACTTAAAAATTATTCCTGTAAGCTTGACCAAAATAACTGTTTAGTATCCCTTTAAAATAAGCAGAACTCAAGTAATGCCTCTGATAGTGACTAGGATGGAAAAGGTACTGGCTATTTACCGTTCGCCTGCTAGAACTGGCGTGCTCCGCTACAGTGATGAATGTGTCTCCTGTTCTGTTTGTTCTGGAAACTCATTCAGCTTTAGTGCAGTGCCATAGTTTGCCTCCAGCTCCTCATGCTTGCACTCTGACAGGGCGGGACCTCAAAGTTTTGCCTCGGTTGAAGTGCCTTACTTCAAATCTGTGGTAAAGAGGTAAAGCACGCAGCCAGAGACGAGTATTTTTGGCACGTGACGTGAAAAACAACATCCCATGGAAACCAAGAATGTCATTCTACATCCCTCCAGCAGAACCAACCCTAAAGCAGAGAACTTAAACCAGAAAAGATGATGAAATTTTGGATGTGAAGCCCTAACAGCAACAGTAAGTTGAGTAAACTACACAGAGAATATCTAATTAGGATTAGTCTTTAAATTAGACTCCTCAGAGGAGTGCCAACTAAGAATGGGATCCTGATAAGCTGACTTGTGCATCGCAACAAATCCAGTTGCAGAATCTGGTCCTAATGCTTCCGCTGCCCACCCCCTCTCCTCTCCAGGAGTTAAATATTCCACAGTACTTTACTCACAGGCTGTTTCTGTAACAGTCATAGCTTAAATATCTATGTACTTAATGGACTTATCCCTAAGAGCACAGTGAGGGAGGGCAGCGGCATTAACCTCATTTTGCAGATAAACAGTGGAAGCCCTGATGGCGCTCTACTGCATTACATCCTATGGAGCAATTGCACGTATGCAGCGAGCGTAAAAACGCTGTTACACCAGACCGCTGCATTCACACCTAGACTGACAAAGCTTTGTCATGTCCTCCGTTCCTTCTTTGCGTAGCCACGTATGACTGCAAAGATAAATGAAATTCAGAATATGGATAAGTTATCATTAATTTGTCAGCTACTGGTTGCTCTGCTCAGCCTTAGAAGACGTGGAGACTAGAACAGTGCGGCTCAACATGAACTCTTTAACAGTGGGTAATCTCACTGCTGAACTGTAGCAACTTAATTCTCAGGTTCTCTCTCACAGTAACTTCTCAGGTTCTCTCTCACAGTGGCCTCAGCCTAACTGACCAACATCACAAGAAATTTTTTTTTTTTTTTACTGTAATATGGGAAATGACAATACTCTCAGAATGTTTTGCCTGAATAAAAGGGGAAAAGATTTAATTTTTTGGAATAAATATGAAAAATTGTTTCTTATACATTTGGAATGGCAAGTAATCATATGGTAATCAGCATATCAGGAACTAGTTTTCCACGAGAGAACAGTACATACCTTTAATACCTCGAAAACTCTTAATTTAACCATTTTTGCAGTTATTCAAACTGATGCTAACTGGATGGTGCAGGAGAAAGGTCAAGCTTTACACCCGCACTTTGGTTTGTGACCCAGCAACTCCTGAACACTACACGGGGTCAGTTTCGAAACCCCAGGGCGTGCACCCAGCACGGGTGGCAACACCAGGAAACGGGATGCGGCCGCTTCTCCCTTATGTAAGGCAACCGAGCCCCCGGCTGGCCCAGGCTCCCGCTGCTGCCTCCACACCGCCAGCAGCGCATCAATATCGTCGCACCGGGAGGGCGAGGGCTCTCCCTCTCCCCTCAGCCCCGCCAACTGCGGCGCTCGGGAGCCTCCTGAAGCGTGGCCCTCCCCCGCCGCAGCGAGCGCTCTGTGGGGACGGGGGACGGCGCTCCCGCCCTTTCCCTTCTCCCCTCAGCGGCTCCGAGCGCGCGCCGCGGCCGTTGGGCGACGGGGGCCGCGCGCCCCGCCCCCGCCCCCCC
>VYZM01016394.1:13857-29926 GCA_013398915.1 Dromas ardeola | reverse complement strand
GTTCGGGGGTGGGGGGGCACAGACACATTCCCTCCTCCACAACTCAGGCCGGGGCAGGAGCTGGGGTCTCCGAGGGGCGGTGGTGCCACGGCCCCCCACCCGTGTGGGGTCGGGGCGGCGGCGTCCCCCGTCTCAGAGCGGGAGGGGGGCGGCAGTGCCCCTCCGCCCGCGGCGGCGGTGGTCAGGCCGGTGTGGAGGAGGAGCGCGGCGGGGCGGCCGCGACTTCCCCGCCCCGCGGGCCATGGGTAGCCCAGTGACGGTCACTGGGCGCTGCCGCGGGGCTCCGCTCCGCCGTCCCCGGCGGTTGCGGGGCGCGGGCTGCGGACGCATCTGTGCAAAAGGTCGGGGGGGGGCCGGACACAGAGCATAGGCGCGGGTGGTACCTTTGGGGTGCACGCGTGTCCCGGCCCGGTGAGCGCGGCCCCGCGCCCCTCCCCACGAGGGGACAGTGCCGTACCCGGTTGGGTGGCTCTTTTCACGTGAGGAGCCATGTGGCAGTAAGTCAGAGAATCTCAGGGCGCCGCTGGGATGCGGGAGCTACTGGTGGGGTAGGCAACAGGTGCCGTGGGTTTCTTTTTTGTGTTGCCCATGGTTGCAGGGACACTTTGTTCCTTGAGACCATGGGGTTGTGCCGCTGTTGACATTAGTTGCATGCTATCACATTGCATGCATGCAATTACATGCGTGATTACAAAACAGTTTATGTAAGTACAGTTTCATGCAAATAGACGAGCAGGATGGTAACAGTCAAACTGACACTTTACAACTGACTTTTTGTAATAGGTTAGGATAGGGTATGGTGCTGCTCTGTGTACCCCACGAGCTTAAAAAGCCCCCAAAGACATCAGTATGAGGTCTCTGGTAACTGAAAACTTAAACACTTTGAAATTGTATTCCAGTGAAACAGTAACTTGGCTGACAGTGCATATGAAGGATTTTGAAGTAACATGTTGGTTTTAGGTTTTAGACTCTGAGGTTTACCATCTTGTACATCTGAGATTGAATAGTTGCCACTTATGCATTTATAAGTAAAGGGTAAAAAGTGGAAATTCTATAATGATTCTAGCGGTAAGATTGTCGGGTCAAGTCAAAAGTGGAGTAAAAAACTGATTTAGTATATAGAGAGAAACCGTTTCAAGTTGTTACTATGTTTTAACCACAGAGTTTGTTTACAGATCACAGTTAATGTTAGTTAACATTTGTCAAAACTGCAGCTATCTTTTGGAGCTGGCTTTTGCTTATTGTCAAGGTAAAATCTGAATTGATCACAATGATGGCAGTGAGGAGTAGCTACTTGAATGCAAATGGCTAGTCTTTGATAATGTAGGGTTGTTGATAAAACTTGAGGATGTCAAGCAGACAGCTAAGGCCTCGATGGCGTGGTCCCATTCCATAAACGGATCCTATTGTATGTTAGATGGTTTGAGGGCATTGAACTTGATGAAACTCAAACTTTTCATACCTTCTAGGGTGCCTCAGTGTCTGTGTGTGTCTTTCATGTTCTTAGCCTTGGGCACAGTGCTGTTCAAGTACTCTACACAGTGGCTCTTGAATACAAAATTTGGGAGCCGGGCCTAGAATTTGATTCATGTTAGGAAAAGTGCCCACATTGTTGTGCTGTAACATCAAGTTCCTTCTTGCTTATGCCTGTGTGTGTTTGCATGCTCTTGTGATCGTTCTTTTTGCCCTTTTTACTGAAACTTGCATTATTCCTGCAAAGTGAGGAAGTTTCACTGGAGAACTAGACTGTGTCCTCACTTCATCCAAGGCTTGCTGTTAGCCTTGGGATTAGGGTGCTGTCCTGAGGTCTGGAGTCCTTGTTCCAGACTCCGCAGGCTGCTTACCTCACTAGTGAGACATAATGGAAAAGAGAGGGCCTTTGGCCTAGAGCAGAAGAAAAAGTAATGTCTTTCTGTTCTGGTGTGATTTTTGGACGTTTCAGGTGTTTATGTCAAGGTAGAAGGGAGAATGCTTTAGTTTGGCCATTGGCATAAGTGTCCAACACTGTGCAGTGAAAGAGCATGGCCTGTCCTGTGCTGTGAACAAGTAAAGTGTAGTTTGGCTTGACCTTAGTCTAGAAGGTAAAGGCATGGAAAGCAGCATTTTGACTTTTTGACTTTTGTGCACTTTCTTCAGATTCGGCAAGTTTTCTGGTTTCATTTATGATCCAAAGACTACGTGGTTTTGCTGGGCTTTTTGTTTATTTGTCAGTTGGTAGGACTTCTTGTAGGCTTCCTATATTTGTTTTAACATTTGAATGCTATCTGTGGAAAAATCTAAGTAATCTTCATTTTTACAGTTTACTCGTATTCCTTTCGGATTAACACAGAAAGGCATTAAAGAGACAGCATATTGTGGCAGCTCTTGGCGTAATACCTTACTTTTCTACTCCCCCCCCCAGTCATAAGATTAAAATAATGTAACAACTCAGTTTATTTGATAAACTTACTTGAGCCTGTCCCTGGACAATACATTTTTATAGTAATAAATTTCCCCTGTAAAGAATAACCTTTTTTGCATAAACTGAGTTTTTGATGGAATTTAGCCATAGTATGAGAATAGAATGAAATGGGGAAACTGATTGGAAGTAGAGTTCTGGATTTTTCTTCTACCTCAGACTTTATTATGACCAGGAAGTGTTTGGTTTAGGTACAGACTGATAAACTAATTTTCTTTTTCCTGGGTTCTTGCCACACCCTTATTTCTCTACCCTCTTTACAATATTAAAACGTGCTTTACTGTAGAAAAGCTTTTTTAACCCCCTAAAGTATAAGCGCATGAGCAAGTATATTTGGTGTGGTTTAAAAGCAAGTAGATTACCACTAGCCAGTAGAACAAGTAAATTATCTCTAGTCTAGATCAACTGTAGTGTTTTATATAGGGTTGCTATGGTTGGCCTATGTTAAAAGAGAACATCATGTTCTTAGCAAGGGGTTGTGTAACACTTGGCATGAACGTCCTGCAGACACTGTATTATACTCATAACGTTACCACATCATAATTACTGGATAATCAGGTGTTTCTGAAAAGGAATTTTTGTGTCCAGTTTTGGTTGCGTGGCCTAGAATTCCTCTATGAGGATGGTAGATTACAGAGACTTTTAACTGGGTTGTCTCGCTGCATTCATATTTTCCACATCCAGTTATATCCCTATTCTACAAGTTTTAAACTGCTTGAATATTTATTACATTAACTTAGCTTGGCAAGCACTGAACAGCAAATGGGTCGATTAATACCTGCATTATTCTTTGTGATATAGTTTTATTACTCTGAAGGGCTTTGACTTGCACTTTTGGCTTACGGATGAGGTTGGATGCAGAAAATGGTGGTCTTGAAAGTAAGGACACTCATGTTTTGTGTACTGTGTCAAAGGTGTCTGTCCCCTCTCCTGTTTTAACCACTGCCTTAAACTTAACCACTGCTGTAGCGGAGGCCAGGCTGTTAATGTTGCATGTGCTGTTGGCAGTAAGGTAAACTTTTTGCTTGCTAGCTGTTGGTTAGTGAAGAACAACTCCACCTTCTGACACATAGAGGGGCGTTTGGGGGGTTGTTTCTTTTTAGCTACAGGTGAGGCGCTTCCTTCTGTGAAGCATTTCAAAGGGTACGGGAAAAGAGAAGGCAGCAGTCAAAAACACACTTTATGGGCTAATGGCTTTGCGATCTGTTGCTGGGATTTCTTGTGACCCCAGGCCACTTTTGTGAAATACAGAGAAGACCAAAATGAAGAAGGGTCAGATGGTTTGGGGATGTCTGTAAAGGCTGTGGAAAGGCTCTGAAGCTACTCGTTAGAGCACGGTCTGTTTATGCTGACAGTGAGCCAGCAACCATATGTAGTAGGCAAACACCTGAACACATGGGTATCCACATGCCTGAGCATACGCACAGTGATCTGGCACTCTAATAAGTGGCTTAGTACATCACCAGGCGTGCTCGTGCAGCCTGCTTGTACTCTGCCTGCCAGCAGTGCTGGAACATGGGCACGTCAGGATTCTGTGCTTCAGTTTTGTATTTCTAAGGTTATCCTTTAAGTGTAGATAGGGCCTTTATGTCTGAATGCCTGCGCTGGACTTGTACCAGTCCAGTACAGAGTCCTCATACTTGGTCCGCTCTCCCTCTTGAAGAGTTCCTGAGGGACAGCAGCAGCATATTAAGTTTCATGCAAGTTGCACAGGCAGTGGTTCTGAAGAGCATATTTTCCCTGCTTATCCACATATGCAAGTGAGTTTGAGTGGGTTTTTGTGTGTGTGAAAGCTATTGTAAGGTCAAGAAGAGTTTTTGTACAGATGTTTTCAGCTGCTGCTGAAGTAGTGTGTAGTAGTCCTAGAGGAGCCTCCTGATTTCTCTGGCTTTTTTGGTAGTCAAATTTAGACAACTTTGCTTGTAGGACACAATAAGAAGTAAGGCTAAATTTACCTTCCTTGAGATATATAAACATGGAGTGTGATTTTCCTTTTTCCTTCATTTTCTCCCAATAGAAAGCAAAACTTTATTGGGGGTGCTGAAGGGGTAGAGACTCAACATGCTGTTTACATGACAAGTGGACTGATATACACAGAAAACATGTTTCTTGGGGCAAGAGAAGGAGATTATTCTGCAGATTGTGTGAGCAGGATGCAGAAGCTCGGTGCAAGTGGTACTGATGTTCATCCTGAAAAGATGTGATAGTGGGAAAGTGCTCATTTGTATGTCAAAACACCTGGGAAAGACTTTGGAGTTTTGCTTCCAGCTATTTTTGAGTGCTTAATGCTTGATTTTTCTTATAGGCAGAATAGTTAGAGATTTCCTTGTATGGATGGCTTTTAAAAGTAGAACCAAAGCTATACTGCCTTTCAAACGTCCTGTCCTAAAACAGCGGCACTTCAGTGTTAAGTAAGACCTGTAATTTTTTATAATTGAAGCTTAGGGAGACAAGATGAAGTGGTAAGGATGTCCAGTACTTCTCTTTCTTGTTGGTTTTCCTTCCTATACTCCTTATTCCGTGCAGCTTTTGTATCTTAGTACGTTTTTTGTGCTTGACCTTATTACATGTACTTTTACATTTCTGCTACTTAGTTTCTTTAATTGTACAAAGATCTCCAGTATATAAAGCATTTCTTTGATTTCAATTGCATCTCTACCATGAGTTCCTCTGTGACTCGAGCTCTTATTTCTCAGTACTAATATAGTGAACTCATAGGACAAGTACATTGTGCTTGTTAGGTTGCCGTGCTTTGTGGAGTGTATTACTGATGTGATGGGGGCTGTGTTAGCAATAGCCAGAGAATTTATTTGGCACAGAGTCTTCCAGAATAGGACTTTCTTTCTCACTGAAATCTTTAACTGGGTATGAACTGCAGCAATGTCTGAAGAACAACGTTAGACTGGAACTTTTATAAATGTAATACCCCATGGTGAAATTCTGCCCCTTTTTTTTTTTTTAAGGGAGGGGAGCAGTAGGTGTGCAAATATACTGCTTCATGGAAATGTCGACCAATATTAAAGTTGAAATACAGTGTTGTAGATACTTCAGATCTAGTTTCATCTATAATAAAGCTGAAATATATGACTGCATGCTGTGGTGTGATAATTTTTCCCTCATTTCCGTGACAACACTTCCTCAAATGTATGACTTTTGTTATTTTGTTTAAAAAGGACAAGCATTGACATATGCGGATATTAAAGAGTTCTGACTGCTGATCTTCTGCTTAATAATTTCTCCAGTTCCACTCAGGAAGAGAATAGCGTTTTCTGTTTACAAAGAAATTCAAATGTCTTTTTAAGGTCACAATTAATACAAAGAATTTTAGTTCACCTTTAAGAAGGTACCTATTGTGAGACTGGAAGGATGTCTAGAAATTGGCATGGGGCAGAGGAGGCTGTGTTTAATGTGCTTACTTTTTTTTTTCTTTATGGCAAATACCCAACCTGTTGGTAATTAAAATTAGCTGTGCGCCATGGCTTGTTATTCAAGGTGAAGGAATAAACTTGAAAAAGACAGTTTCTGTTGGCTCCTGGGGATGATCTGCCCAGATCCACTGTGGAGACTTGAGCACAGGTGGTAGTCTTCTGGTCTGGCAGAGAAGAGAACAATTCCTGCTAGATGATGGAGGAGTGTTTCTGACTGCTTTTTGTGGGGGGAGAGGAGGAGAGGGGTGGATTACTTTGATACTTAGCTTCTTATAGTTACAGGAAAGTAAATGATGAATCAGGAGCTGGCCTGTGTTGGTCAGCACAGCCAATAGGTGAGACTGACCGTCCGTGAGGTGAACTTGATAAATTCAACAATGTACTGTGCTATTCATAGTAAAACTGAGTTGACTTTGTCCTATTACCTCAGGCTAACTTTTTGCTATTACTTACTCCACGTGGAGAACAAGCAGCTTTAAAAACATCAAAACTTGAAGGAAATTAAATACTAGTGGTGCTGTGGGTGCTTCAGGAATAGAAGTGACTGGTGACATAAGCTTGGGTCCAGTTAAGAACAGTCACTTGAGGACTGAGGGATTTATTTTTTTCCTGTTTGGCCCTCTGGGACATAGCTAAGGGAGTTTATTTCTGTGATTTTTTTTATTTTTATTTTTTTTTTAACAGCTGTAAGTAAAAGAAGTGTAAGTTTTTAGTAAGCTGGGAACAGTTTGTGCTTTAAGAATGCATACTTGCATTTTGGAATATGAAAATAGTCTTGGTCATGATGTCAATGCTTTTGCTTAGTTGAATTAGCTCTCTGAAGAGTTTTTCATCTGCTAAGGTTAATTTAGAGTTTGTATTTTGGTGCTGTAATCTGTGGAAGAAGAAACATAACTTGAATTCAAATATCTAATCCTAAATTTTATGCGAAATAATACTCATTCTTCAGCTTGAATGCTCAGGTGAGTGAATGGTTGATTTTGGAATACGCTGTGTTGATATCTATAGTATCTAAACAATGTTCTAACAATAAATGAAGATCCTGGAGATGGAATTCTCGGGGGTTTCTTATGTTTATAAAGGGAGCCGAATTCAGTGAATAGTTATTCTGTGCATTGCTCAGGGAATCAATTCAGAAGTTAGGTTAAATTAATAATAAATATTTTTATCAGTAAAATTTCTGACATTTCCTCTCATTTTGTATTTGTCGTCTTTATAACTTCATCTGTGGCATACGTGTTTTGCATGGTTGGACTCGTACTGCATTGTTAAATGGACTTGATTTGTTTCGTAAATAATTTTTTTATCTTGCTTATAAAACTTGGTTTGTGTTGTGTTTTTTTTAAACAGGAATATATTGATGACACTTTCAGATTTGGAAAGATTGTGATTAGTGCATTCATTAAGGTGAGTGTGTTATGTTGTCCCCAAGAAAGTGCTTTATAATAGCAGCTCTTTCTCAGTGAGTCTGAACTGGTTTTTTTTTTTAACTGAGACTTTGAGAATTAATACTATAGTGAAACCTTTTTTTCTATGGCTACAAAATGTGATTTGAATAGGTTCTTAAAGCTGACAAAGTTCTCTTTTCAATGCTGCAGGTGAGACTTCCGTTGTCTACAGAAAGTGAACTTGGCTGCGATCCTGTAATACAGGTGTGTTCCCTAAAGCAGGTTGTTTGTTCTTTTCTTATATTTGAAGTCCTCTATGCTTAGAATAGCTATATCTCATATCGAAGGAAATGTTGTCACAAGTTCTATATTCTTTATATACTGATCAAATTATACTTCTTGAGATCAAAGACCACCTTGAGATACCATACATGGATGAACTCTTTCAGTTCTTTAGGATTTGGGCATGCTCAGTCACCTGTACATTTCCTCTGATAAATAATAGAAAACCAGAAGATTAGATTTAACTGCCTCTAATTCTACTTAAACTGATAAAATGCATGGTTTGAATAACTAGTATTTAGTTTCAGATAAAAATCCTTTTGGCGTAGATTTGTCCTAGCTTTCAGTTAAATTGTAGAAAGGCTTATTGGGAGAATTTGAAGTAGTTTACAAGGACTGTTTTTTCTTAATGTCATCGTAAATCCATTAAGTAGATGAAGCCAATATGATACCCAGTTAAAATGGTACACGCTGCTGCAGCAAATATGCTCTTCAAACCTAGACTTTGTTAAACCTTTTTTACTCTTTATCTATGAAAATGTCATGATAGAGGTCATCAAACTAGAGAAGTGTTATACCACTTCATAAATAGTCAGGCAAGATATTGTGGCTAATTTCTTGTAGATCTTGATGAGTGAAGATAGAAATTTAACTCCATTAAGGAAATATAAGTTACAGGGAGATAAGTTAGTGTGAGGGAATTGGAAGAGCTGTCTTTTAAACCGTGATTTAACGAGTCCTGAAAGATATTCCACGTTTTCAGTGTCGGAGCTAAAAACTGCGAAATCTGCAAGTAGCTCCAGATACAGCAATTCCTAACACTTCTCATGGTCAGAGATGGAGAGCTTATAACTTAAATCCTGTTTTATCAATTTATGATAAAGACAGAGGCAAAATATTTAAAGAACCAATGTACACAGATTTGTATCATAATCTGAGACGTGTAGAATTCATATCAGCTTTGCGATGTTATGCAGAATGGAATGTTGTGAATAAATTCTTCCTTAAGTTTGGCCAACACAAATGTACTTTTAACAGTTGGTAGACGTGCAGAATTTTAAATTAAGGCATGTTAACGTGGGCTGTCTTCCAAAATGGTTAGCTTGGGATTTGAACACTGTTCCAAACATTCCTTCTGCATATTCAAATGAAGCACTTAAACTGATGTAATTGTTTGCCACACAAATGTTGATCTTCTGATTTTTATTCTACTATTTCTTTGTGTTACATGGCAGTGGCATGTACCAACAGATTTAGCTTCCTAGATTTAACAGAAGAGCTTTCAGATTTTCTTTTTTCTGCTGAAAATTCCCAGTGCCTTTCTTGGGAAACTGTTTTTATTAGGAAAAATAATAGTGTTGGTAGACTTTGTTAGTACAGACTTCTGAATGTAAGGAAAGACTTTTTTTGATTTATTTTTCTCCACACTATGAGGGTGAGCGAACACTGGAACAAATTGCCCAGAGAGGCTGTGGAGTCTCCATACTTGGAGATACTCAGAAGTCATCTGGAGGTGGTCCTGGGTAGCCTGCTCTAGGTGACTCTGCCTGAACAGGGAGTTGGACAAGATGACTTCCAGAGGTCCCTTTTGACCTCAGCCATTCTGTGATTCTGTGAATTGAAATTTTGTAACTGCCTAGTAAAATCTTTAATGCTCATACCATGCCTTCAGTGATGTAGATGAGTTTAGATGAGGTGTTAAAATGGTATTCTAACCAAACATTTTAAGCACTTGGAGCTCCTGTGGACGGCATTGGGCATTTTTCTCTATTATCTGCTGGAGAGGTTGGCCCTTCCTTCTTAGTGGCTGTGTCAGCCCATGCAGACTGTGTACATACTATGCATGTACATAGGATAATACCATACCAATAGTGAATTGGAAGGGTTATTTTAGCTAGTGTAGAAGAGTCTGTTATTTTAAAACTCTGTAAGACCTTATGCTAGACCAAAAGTGTTTAAAATGTAAATTTGTATCTGATTCTTCTGCTGGATGACAGTTTCATGTTTAACCAACATTTATCTGCATAGGCATGGCATAACTGTGAGCATCTCTGTGGTATCTGTTTGAAGAGGACACTGTTGGGGGGCCCAGGTATTTCTTTATATTTTATAGTTATAGAGGTGTCCGGACTCTGTAATGGGCAAAGATTTCCAGTAGAAGAGGATGAGACAAGAATTAAATGCATGTGGGAGACTCTGGACCTAGGCACTTCATACTTTTGATGCTAGCTGGGAGGGAGCTTGATAAACACTTTTACCAACTTTTCATAGAAAAAACAGGTAAGAAACATGTATAATTGTGATGATTCGTGTTAGTAGAAAGATGCTTCCCCTCCCATCCACCTAGAGCTTATGTAGAAAATATATTGTTCTGTGTTTGTTTATCTTAGAACTGTGATTTCAGTCGTATACATACTCACTGAGAACTATATTTTGGGTACAAACTGGGAGTTAGGTTATTTGAAGCTAAAATGGTTTTAGCATAAAACTGTACGTATTCTTGAATTCGGGGTTGAGTTTCTTCACTGAGGAAACAACCTGGCTGGAAGCATCCTTAGTATGGATGCAAGGGCCCTGGCCTGGTGCATATGCTGACCTCTTCCTGTATATGTGCTGCTATAAATTCAAAGTGGCACTTGGATGGCTCTGGACAACCAAGGCTATGTCTTGATCAGCTCCTCTGTTGTAAAGTGGCAGCTGTAAGCAGTGGTTAGTTAGGATCAGCTTTATAAAAATATTACTGACTTTTTAAAAACAGTCCTGTGTTCAGGATTCTCTTGAACTGAAAGGTGAATCCTTATCAACAAATTGTGAAATGAATGCTGTGAAATTCAGGTTTTATGGAAGCACTTGTGTTATTCTAGATGTTGGTAATTTTATTGACATAGTAGAAAATTGACTTACACCTCATTCCATGTTAAGAAAAAGAGCAAAACTTGTTTATGATGACATGGAGTGAGATGAGGTATCTATTAAAAAAGAAAGTCTTGCAGGAAATTGTTAAGCATCTTCTGTTATTTTTTTTCTTACAGTGAAGTCTGGGAATACTGCTATCTTTTTTTTTTTTCCCCCTTCCTAGAAAGTGTCCTAGTGAAGATATTCTGTTGATTGTTCTGTGTCTTGCCACAAAAAAGTGAAGTTCTCAATGTTATTGCTGGTGAAGTTGTACAGTTAGACAAGTAATTTCTTGGATTATTGTTTGTTTTTCAACATTTTTCCTAATGTTTTGCTACTACCAACCATTTAATTATTGTCTAATTGCACAGGGAGAATGCATTCATTGTAGATGTTAATTTTCAATTTTCTGTGAAATTGCATGATATGATTAAACTCCTGCTAGTTATTTGTTATACAAATCAGAAAACTTTTACTATTTTGCAAAGCAATCATCCAGAAGACATGTGGAAACTCTTCTTGTTTATAAGATCCTCAGTAAAATTGAATCCTGACCATTAAGAATGTCTCGTATATATTATAACACAGTTAATGGTCCCCAAATATTCACATGTCTAAAGTGTAGTCATAAACTGTGGTGTGCCTCCTGCTTCATTTGGGAATACTGCTAAGTTCATATTAATTACAAATTTAGACTCAAATCTTCCGGTGTTTTCCTCTTACTCAGTTCTTGAATTAGATAATTTTGACTCTAGATTTTTAGTTTTTTCATTCTTTAAATGCCAGTACTAGACATGATGTTTTTTGTGTGAAAAGAAATCTGGAAAAATCTGTTCTCTGAATGTAATCACATCTCTGCTGAAACAAGATTTTTGAGTTTAAATGCCACAGTTTCAAAAGAGATTTGCCTCCGTGGTGTTCTACAGTCCTTCTTAAGAGCGCTTTTCAAAAGCATAAAGCCATTATTTCTTCAAGCGTTTGTCTATACCTATTTTGGTGTGTTTTTCCAGGGACACTAAAGTTCAGGCTGTTTCCATTGTCTTGCAGCAGGATAAAGGAGCTACTGTAGCTAATGAATAACCAGAAGACATTTTCTGCACATCTAACCTGGCATATTAATGCCTACATTTGTTCTTAGTGCTCGGTGGAATTATGTTGCCTTTTTCATGCACTGCATCAGGATCTTAAAGAGTTCCAGTCTTTGCCAGAGTCCCTTTTCTAGACAAAGCAAACTTCCCAGAGTAGAATGTGGGGTTTTTTTGTGAGCCAGTTGCCTTAAAATCAAGCTTAACTGGTGCCGATTTAAGATTTAAAAGAAGTTTTTATTTACAGAGTTAAAATAGACAGCCTCCCTTAAAAGTTTAGAAAGATTGAGCAGAAAATGAAAAAAAAAAAAAAAAAAGGCTTAATGTACTTTTCTCAAGATAAACCTAAAAGAGCTCTTTCTCTGTTTCTGTGTGACTGTCTGCACTTGCTTACTGAACTTGGTATGAGGTGCAGTTACCTTCCTCAAATGGTGGTAATGGGAGAGAACCTCAGACTGGGAAAGCATGCTAGCTTTTGCCTTTTCATTCTTGTTTGGTTATTGATTGGAAATCTATTTGAGCATAGAAGTGGGATAAATATGTGCGATTTATTATGGCGTTTTGACTGAGATTAGTTTCAACATTATTTAATCTCTCTGGGATGACTGACCCTCCGTGCTCCTGAAGTGTTTGCATGGTGCTTGCGTATGCATGCAGATGTTCCACTTAAGGTCTTCCTTTGTCTGAGAGCGAAGAGTGAACTCTGGCTAAATGCATCAGTTTTTACCTAAATTACAGGCACAGAGCATGGTGTAGGGTAATTACCAGCCTGTTATTTTTTCACAGTTATTCCAATCTCTTCTTAGAAAATCTCTCCAAACTTATGGAATATATTAACATTGCTACTTTGAGGGATCTTGGCTTTTTTATTTATTATACAAGCTCTTGTTTTAGAAACACTCCTTCCGTCTTTCCCCAGGAGCTCTTGGAAGTCTATCATAATGTTTTTCTTGTTCCTTCCTATTTATCCTTCCTGTATTCCTTACTCTGGTATGTGCCTCTGGCACTGAGGATTTTGAAACGGAAGAAATTTTGTGCAAGACTGACTTTCAGTGACATTAGTCTTCCAGTCCTGCCTAAGAACACCATTCCACCTCAAGGAGTTGAGCCAAGTCTTCTCAAAAGATACCTTTAAAAAGGTCGAACTGGTATCTTCTCCATTACGGGGATACTCATTTTTGCTTCTGGCACCTTTGTCCGTGGGCTCCATATTGTAGACACTGTAATGTAGCCACTTAAATGGGGGCAAAGCTGCAGAAGCTCTGGCATGTTGTTGGTTAGAGACAGAAGTAACACAACTTAAGTGTTTCCTGACACAAGTTTCTGCCGGTTGTCAAGAAGAAGAAAATTCACATGGTATCTCATATAGGCCAGTACCTGTTTTTTTTTCTGTTGGTGATTCTCTTAATTTGAACTCATTGATTAAAATAAAAAATAGTTTTAAAACCCCTGAAATCCTTACTGTCATTGAATTACTCAACTCTTGTTCAAGGAGGCACAGGAAATTCCTCAAAAGTTATTGGGCAGCTTATATATATATATTGAGAACAATTCTCTCCCACCTAAAGAAGCACTATTAAAGTTCCCTACAAATACCTGGGAGAAGCTAGCCTAGGTGTCAAGGGAAGAAGAGAAGAGACAAGACAAGAGATGATATTTGGAGGTGGAAAAAATTACTTGTCAGTGGTTTAACATCTCAGAATTTCAAATTGTAAGACTCTACATGTTAGCTATGGCACAATTTCATTGACTCTTAAACTTCTAAAGATTATAGAAAAAGACTTTGGGGAAATAATTTTCCAAGAAAAGGTTGTTCCAAAAAAATTGGAGTTAGAATCATAGAATGTGTTGGGTTGGAAGGGACCTTTAAAGGTCATCTAGTCCAACCCCCCTGCAGTAAGCAGGGACATCTTCAACTGGATCAGGTTGCTCAGAGCCTCATCAAGCCTGGCCTTGAATGTCTCCAGGGATGGGGCCTCCACCACCTCTCTGGGCAACCTGGGCCAGTGCCTCACCACCCTCATTGTAAAGAACTTCTTCCTAATGTCTAACCTAAACCTGTCCTGCTCTAGTTTAAAGCCATTGCCCCTTGTCCTATCGCTCCATGCCCTTGCAAACAGCCCCTCCCCAGCTTTCCTGCAGGACCACTTCAGGGACTGGAAGGCTGCTATAAGGTCTTCCCGGAGCCTTCTCTTCTCCAGGCTGAACAACCCCAACTCTCTCAGCCTGTCTTCATAGCAGAGGGGCTCCAACACAACAAACGCAACACGACGAAGAGTTGCGGACAACTCTTGAGGCTAGAAAAATACTATGGCATATGTAATACTCTTTAGCTTCAGAATTCAGGAGAAGAGATTTCTCACACTGAAAGACTGAAATACAAAATGTTTGCAGTCAGAGTAGGAAAGCTATGGTACAATCATTGCTCTTACCATAAATAACACAATTTTCCTGATACATGTGTTACTGTAATATTGGACTAAATATCTTCAGAGAATTTAGGGCTATGCTAAGAGCCCGTCTTTTGGCACTTCATGCTTATCAACCTATCAATAGTGTTTTATTTGGCTTTCTTTAAGGGATTTACGTATAGCAGCCCAGAATTGGGAGTTTTGGAGTTTGGGGTTTTTTTGAGACCTTTTTTTCCCTATCTCTTGAGAAATCATGTAACATAATTTACTAGCAGATAGTGTTGTTACGGTTATGTTTTTCTCTTGTATCTAAAGTTCTTTATAAGTAGCATTTGGTCAGCAAAATAGGAGGAAACCCCTACCTTGGGCACAGAATATAGTATGAGGAATGTTCAATCTCATCTTAAATTCCTACGTGTCAGACCTCCTTTTCAGGTGATGCTGTGGCTGTCTTTTTTTCCAAAAGCTTCATTTTAATTATGATGGGGTTAATTTGTGTAATTTTGGTGTGCATAAGGCACTTATTTGAAGTGGACGAAATGCTGTGGATGATTTCCAAGGTTACCTTTAACCTTCACAGAGAAGGTAAAAAGCTATCCCACTGCTAGCTGAGTAGTGTGCTGGGGTACCTTTACTCAATAAATCTTTTATAGAACTTTACAGCCTCAGTGCCCTCTGAGAAACAATAGTACAAATGACACACGAGAAATGGCTTCTTGAGAGTGGGCTCAGTTATTTGACCAGACAGATGCTCTTATTTCTGCAACACTTGAAGTAGTGGTAAGGGCATTTACTGGGTGAGGATGGATTAACACATTTATGAAATGCTCTTTACCTTTATAGCAACAGGAGGTTTGTCTCATGTGCTGTCCATATAAGTATTCCCAGTGCCACCTTCTGTATTCACTCTTCTGAGCCCTTTGTTGTTTGCAGTCGCTCTCAGACAAAATGAGTCTGCATTGTTAAGCACAGGCCATGATACTGCAGATAGTAGCATGGGTACCACTAACCAGTCAGGCTTATTAGGAGCACGTGTGGTGAGAGTGGACTATATACAGGGACAGAACCTCGTTAAAATGTCTAGCTAAGTAAGGCAAGTGAAAGTGTGAGCTCTGTCTATCACAGAGATTAAATCAGAGATGAACTCTCTGATCTAGTTAATCATTGGCCACCAGAGTATAGGCCATTGTGAAATAATATGAGAGTTTCATCTATGAGTAAATATTCTTTTATTGCATGTTCCAGTTACGTAGTTTTTAAGATAGAAGTGGCCTACTTAGTCCAGAAGAAATTGTTAGAGGTAATAAAGTGTAATTTACTGTAATTTACAGTGTAATGTACTGTTCAATACCACAGCATAACAGAGTGTCTATTTAGTGTGGATTAGAGTACCTGAATGAATACATGCAGAAGTAAAATGTGGGTATGTTTTACTCTGCCCAAAGGTTTTTTTTAAATATTACTATAATGAAGTACTAGTGAATAATCTTGTAAAGAAAAAGAACTATTTATTTATTTATTTTTATTTGTATACCACTGCTGATAGCTTAAACGAATGTCCTTAAACTACATTTCCTCTTTCAAATGAAAACAGGTATCTTGCATATTACTTTGGCCAAACGAGGAGACGAGTAGTGTTTTCTTCTGAAAAACTCAAAATAAATGTAAAATGTCTGGAAAAACAGCAATTAGGAGGGTAAGAAAATAATTTCAATGGTTTTTCTTGGGGAGGGAAGGGAAGCTGAATCATAGTGTGTTTTAAATTAACATTAAGTTCATGTTTCCCGTTACGGGCTTTCTAAAAAAAAAATATATATATATATTTATTTGTGTTTAAAAGGAAGCTGCTGTGGTTAGTATTAGCAAAACTTAGTTGCAGATTTTCATTGACATTGTTACTCCAGTCAGAGGTTTATTAGTCAACAATTGTAATCTTCAGTATTTGAAAGGAACAAAGAGGAAGGAATAAACATGGCTCTGTTTTTAAAACAACCCCGTTGTTTTTTTTTTTCTGATGATGAATTACATTGTTCAGAGAATATTCGTTCCTGGTTTTGCAGTATTGTTGTCTCTGTGGGTTGCTGAAATAGACAAGGAAATGAGTCAGATTAAATATCTTTAT
>VYZM01016394.1:2292-13454 GCA_013398915.1 Dromas ardeola | reverse complement strand
AAAAAAAAGACCAAGGATTTAAAAAAAAAAAAAACCCAAACACAGAACACAACCAAAACACCCCAAACCAAAACACCCCAAACAACCTCCACACTAAGTAAGGAATCCTCTGATGTCTGAATGTAATCTTTTTGTTTGTAAAGGTAAACTGGAAGCCAGGGGAATGGTTTCACTGAGAATAGTAACAGCTATTGCCCAAATCCAGGCAGTAAAATTGCCAACTCTTAAGAAGGAGAATAGAAAATAGTATTTAATATTTTTGAATATAATTTTTTTAATTCGATTATTATTCAAATATTCAATAAAATATTTGAATAATCAAATTTAAAAATTCAATAAAAATATTTTTATTCAATTATTGAATTGAACATTTACATTTTTAAGGAGTTTTTCATGTTTCTACCACTTTTTCTTCTTGCGTGGGTTTTTACTAAAAGATAAATACCTTTTCCATGAGAAAACACTGTTAGGTTTGCAATTATATTTAACTTCAACTTTTCACTGTTCAATTGCTGAATATATTAACCACGAATAACACTTACCACTTAATTTCTTCAGTTAGTAAGATGTTTGACAGCAAAGGCAAATAAGAAAATAATTTTTCTTTCTTCTTCCTTCCCTTCTTCCTCAGGTTTGTGGGTCTGTACTTCTAAACAGAATTTGTACAGAGAGAAAATTCTGAATATGGCTTGATTTGCTCTTGATCTTGGCAGTGTTTCTAATGAGTATCCCATGGACTCTATCAAGTTCAGGGGGTTCTACTCTAGCACTGAGGAGCAGAACCCTGAGCAGCAACCTGGTATCAGTGAAAACATTTCTTCGTCGTTCTCTTTAGAAGAGCAACAGAAAATGAGTGATTATTCTGGACTTGCAAATAACCACAGCCAGATGATTGCAGAAGATCCAGAAATTCAGACAAAGCCTGAACACTCTCATGAAGTTCTTCAGGAAGATATTGAAATGAGCAGTGGATCCAGTGGAAATGACTTCAGTGGAAATGACACAAATGAGAACTACTCGAGTGGGCATGATTCTCATGGCCATGAATCTGATGAAAATGGGAAAGATTCAGCAATGCTTATGGAATCTTCAGACTGTCACAAAAGGTAGTAGATACTATTAAATAACTATCACTTTTATTTTTGTCACTATAGGCTTTTTTCATTTGAATCCAATTTCTGACTAATAACTACAGTATAAAGTGTATCCTCAGATTGAAGCTGAGTGTTCTAGTTAACTTGTATTCTTATATGATATAAATTGTGTAATATATTATAATTCATAAAGAGAAGGTCTCTAGTGTTCCATGTGGCCAGCTTCATTTGAATCTTTCTTCTCATCATCGTGTGTTTAACTGGCCTTATATATTTTCTTGTAAACCAGCTTCTATAATTGTATATCAAAAAGCGTCAGTTGTGTAAGGATGCAACTGTGCCATTTTCATCTTTTAAATAGTAGCTTAGTGTACAGAGCAAAGCTACAGTAAGAACAACCTTCTTACATGTATAACGGCTGTCGTTTCCATTTGCTGTACAAGGCAGAAGAGTTTTGTTTCTAGATAGCCCATCATTAATAGGAAAATATAAAGCTAAATGAAAATATAAAGCTAAAATGAGCTAGAAGTTATTGTTAACTTTACTAATAATTATCTCTTTCTATCTTTCCTTATTCTAGTTCAAGCTCAAATGCATTTAGTCTGATGATTGCAAACTCTGAACACAATCAGTCTAGCAGTGGATGCAGGTAAATTAATGTGCATATATTTTCAGTAATTTGCATGTATGTAATGCTAAATGCAGACAACTAAATAGTTGTGTTCTGGTTTTTTGTTTTGTTTTGGCTAAACCTGGAGGAGTACACAAGAAATCCTATTTTCGATTGTCCTCCTGTCCGTAATCGGTAGCGTGTCCTATTAACCACTTGGTTGAATTAGAGCTTTTTTTTTGCTGTTCCGTGCAAGTTGTGCGATAACCTTTCAAGTCATCTTACTTTGTTTTGATTGGGTAGCTTAAGTCTGTAATGTAATTTTTGTGGTTCACTTTGAATATTGCTTCAGCTCTAGTGGTTTTTTTTAAGCTTTTCTTCAAGTTTTCCACTCTTCAGAATTTAGTCTGAAGCCCTTGCCTGAGGACAACCTAGTAGTGTTTTAACATCAGAATTCACCCATTGAGTTGGATGTGTTCTGATGCCCAGCAGCCATATCATCTGCCTCTCCTGTGTTCCATTCGCCAGGATTCAAGCCTCAAGTCCGTAAGGGTAAACCAACATCAGCTGCAGGAATACCTCTGTATGAACTGTGCTTCTGACACTGATAGCCTTGAGCAACCTGGTGGCATTGAAGGCTCAAATCTGGACACTTCAGAGTGCCCTACTGTACTTGTTGACTTTCTTTAAGTCGGCTTCTGATCAGGGCACCAAAACCTGATCCTGAGCAGATCAAGGATATCTAGCTATAGCGTACTGATGTTAAGACCCCTATCTACATGTACCTACCTGAAAGTGTTTCTACCTGATGCAGTTGCTAGAGAAGTGGTAAATTAAAATTACCCTTTTGCACCGCTTGGTGCTTGATGAACTTATTTTCTGTGTCTGCCTTGCAGGCACCTGGAGATCTTGTTCCATGCTGTATTTTCAATTGGAAATTGTGTTCTGGGGTTCATTTTGCTTAGTATGAAAGACAGAGTGAACTAAAGGCGTTTATTAATCTTCCTTTCCCATTGATTCCATTTTCTTCACTGCAAGATTTTTGGGAGGTTACTCATTACAGTTTTTCTGATACCTCTTTATTTTAAATTTCACTAATAGCTCTCTGCTCAGAAATAAATATGAATCTGCATGCTACAGTGTTTTCCCTAGTTGTCAGGCACAGTGCTAGAGGGTTACAGAGCAGAATCTGATCATCTTTTGGGAATGGGAGACTGAGGATATCTAGGGAATGATCTTTAAAGAGAAGACTAAAATAGGCTGATAAACTACAGGTTTAGCTCTTGTCTTTATAGAACTTGTTTATTCTGTCACACCTTCCCTGTGGTCGGCCACTGTGCCTGATGCTACTGATCTTTAGGAAAAACATTTGAGTTGTGTTTCCGAGGAGGCCTGTCTTCTATATTTGCTGCAGCTGTAGGCTAATTTGGAAAGGTTTTGTTTCTTGCAAAAGAGTCTGGCCACTCTCATGAAGCATACTTGGAGAGCACAAAACCAGTGGTATGCTCGGTTATTTCATAATCTTTTCCCTCTCTCCTCTTCCCTACTGCCAGCATAGAGGGTTCTTGTATTAACAAGGCCCTGTTTGATTGCATCAGTCCGAACTGTCAAGCCATGTTGTAAATGTGATTTTAATATACAGCACGGACATAATGAATGTAATGTTTCTCAAGGGAGTACTATACTCTTTTGTCTTACCCCTTGCCATTATTTCTCAGTACAAAATGACCAGTGATTAAGTGAATGCTATTTTTCTCATAGGACATTGTGATGTAAGAAAGAGCAATGTGTATTCTCTAGTACAAGTCAGCTTTGTTGCTTTCCGAGCATTTTTGGTGAAATATGCCCAACACCTGTCAGATGATTGACCTATCTGAAGAACTTTTCAAACTTCCCAGAAAAATGTTCAGAAATCCTCTTGAAAACTACCTGGAAGCTGAAGCTGCTTTACTGAGCCCTTCAGAGAGGGCAGTGCAGTGCCGTTGCCAAGACTATTGTTTCTACAGTGGTACTTAGGGTAACTTCTTAGAGACTACCAGCCATGACAATCAGGTGGTAAGAGAAGACCTTCCTTTTGATGGGAAATAATTTATTTTCAGGAAGGTTTAAGAAAAACTCTAGAATCCTCTTGATTGTTGTGACTGATTAGCTTTTAAAATCTACTCCAATGAGAAAGACAAGGTGATTTTTTTATTTTAACTGCTTCCTACCCACCTGCCACCCATCTTTGTCGTCTGCCTTCTCACCTCCCTTCCCTTACCTCCTTTTCTTTTTTGATTTTGTCAGCACCTCTTAAAAATGGGGAGAGATATCAGGAACTGCAAAGGCAGGCAACAATTTTCTGACGTTGGCACTGATAATCTCTGTAGTTTGACCTTCTACACTGAGACAGCACTTCTGAAAATGCACCTGGGAAATTTGAATGCAATTTCTGTCTCCGTCATTCTCTGATTCTTTACGTATTTAGTCAAGTTTCCTTATCTTAATGTATTGCCATGCTTAACTGGGATACATTGTTCCAAGGATTTCTCCATTTGTTTTGTTAACTTGATGCTCTCCCACTGCCATTCCCTTTTCAGGGACCTTTCTTATGAGAACCTGCTCGAACAGGAGGTGAAGACTTGAATGGACCTCCTGCTTCTCTCCTTTGAAGTCCATGAACATTTCTATGAGTTTGAATTTGAAAAGAACCTAAGGAAAATACCACTAAAAAGGGAGAAGGGAGACTGGCCAAAAAAAAAAAGTTCTTTGGTGCTTGGGTATACGTACTGTTGCACTTACAGAGTACATTTTACAATAGAACTTCAGGTGGTGGTAAATCTTTCATTTTAAATGATTCTAGCTAATTCAAGAATTATTGTAAGTTCTGAATGTTGATACTAAGTACTGGAGAAGTTAACATGGCTAGCTATACAAATTTAGTTACATGACAAGTGTCAGAGTATGTTTGGGCTTCTCTGAGGATGGTGTGTCAATTCAAGCATTCAACTGACATTTTATTTTTTGTCTTTAATCTTACAGTAGTGAGCAGTCCACTAAAGCCAAAACACAAAAGGAATTGCTGAAAACATTACAAGAGCTGAAAGCTCACCTTCCTTCTGAAAAGAGAATTAAAGGCAAATCTAGTGTCCTAACGACATTGAAATATGCCCTTAAAAGCATTAAACAAGTTAAAGGTAATCAAGTATGATACTATCTAGATAATGCCGACCTGAATAAAATTAAACATTTAAAACAGGAATTCGAATGTGATTGTCTGTCTAAAGCTAAGTTTATTATGTTTGAAAACCTCTCTAAACAGGTGTTTTCATCGTGTTCCCACTTGTTCACTGTGTTAACTTGTGTTCCTTTGAGAGTTAAAGCCGCTTTCTAGATGCTTGATATTTTACTGATATTTCTTGAGTTAGAAAAATAATTTGAAAACAATTTACAATGTCATGCTATTTGAACTGTCAAACAGACCAAAATGTATGATCACACACATATGGGTATATTAAGATGGGTAAATTTATTTGTGTTACTGATGAGGAAGCTCAGTGGAGGAAAAACTAATTCGAAATAGTGCCTCGATTTCCCAACTGCCCATTCTGTACTTATGCCAAAAATGGTTTTGTCCATTTATTGCTTCCAGGTTGGATGTTTATTGATGAGGTGTTTTTAATTCCTAATATAAGTTGTTTAATATTCTTATGTAGCCAATGAGGAGTATTACCAATTGTTGATGATTAATGAATCCCAGCCTGCTGGACTCAATGTGTCATCTTACACGGTGGAAGAAGTGGAGACTATAACCTCAGAATACATCATGAAAAATGCGGTGAGTATGGTGACACAAGTCTACCGTGCGTAGACGCTGTACAGTATTTTCTAGAACTGGAATTCTCAGGCATGCCTTCTTTTTACAAGGTAAGAGTTAGTAGCTAGGCCAATAAGCTGAAGAAGCTGGCTTTTGTGTTCCAGGGAATGTTGAGTAGAAGCTCTGAGCCTTTGCGGACTTCGCCAATAGCACCTTGATCTAAGCTTTTTTCTGTCAGTTAGGTGGGAAAGAAGTAACCTAAACTTCTTGGTCCTCTGAATTGTACCTTGTGCTTAGAGATGATGGTGTGACATATCTCAACAACCGTGTGATACAATGCACTGTGAGACATGATTAGCTTTCATTTTAGAACGCCTGCTAAAGTTGGAGAGTAACTCTTTCCAAATTTTAGTCTAGACACACCTGTGAATTGTTTCAGCTTATCCTTGTCAGTAGGGGATATCTGATGTTTCACCAGTTCCTTGTGTTAGTGTGACTGAAAAGTGATGGAAGTGTTGGAATCACTGGTTGTTGTATTCTCTTCTGCGGTATTTGTCTAGTCTTTGCAACTGGTATAGGCATACTGTGGTAAGAACAGCTATGACAATCAACATAGTTTTTAGCAGTAAAATGGTAGTCTGATTTTTTTAAACTAATTTTCCACACTACCAGCGTTTTGGGGATATATTATGGAGTCTTCAAAAAATAATTGCATCTAAACTTACTAGACTACCTTCCCCTATTTTTTTTTTTTCCCCTGAAGCCTCTGCCTGAATGTATGAAATTATGAAATCAGTAAAATAATGTCATGGTGGGGGATGTTCCCTAGCTTGAAGTAGGTGGGTTTTGTTGTATCTATGAGTAGTGAATATTGCCCACAAGGTAAAATAAATAAGAAGTCTAGAGTACAACTGAGAACTTCAGCCAAATATCATAAACATTGTTCACTTGATCTGAAGCATCCGAGTTGTGAAACCGGTGTTCTGACGACAGCTCTCAAGTTTGTGTATAGTGTTAGCGGATAGAGCACTAAAAGTTATGACGCAGGAAACTCTTCTGTGTCAAGAAAAGCAACGTGAAACGATATAAGTGGAGTGTGTGTATGCTTGTGTGGGACTTTTTTTTTCCACCTGTCTACTCATTATTTTACCAGGTGGTTTGGAGCACTTTTTTTCATTTTGCAGTGGACAGACAAGCTAACATAGACAGCCTTTCACAAAACAGTTGAATTTCATAAATGTAAAATAAGCCTGTAACAAGCACAAGGAAAACATGCAGGTTTATAGCTGAAAGCTCTTTTAATTCTTAATTAATAAATTCATTTTGCATCTTTTGAATCATAAAACTTTAGGCAATGATATTTAGGGCTTGTAACCAGTGAGGTGCTCCTGTATTACTATTGCATAGTTCAAAAAGTGTACTGTCTGTCTACTTCCTAAGCAGACTAATTTTATTTTATTGCTCCCTAAACAGATGCGGTTTAACATTACTGCCTTAATTTTTATTTTTAAATTATTAATGCTTTTATGTCTTAAGTGTTTTTCTAAGAAATACATACTGGGTTGAAGGATGTTTTAAACGGTCTAAATAATTTGAGATTTTTGTTTTTAGGATATGTTTGCTGTAGCTGTTTCTTTGATTTCTGGGAAAATTTTGTACATCTCTGATCAAGCTGCTTCTATTCTTCGCTGTAAGAGGAGTTATTTTAAAAACGCCAAATTTGTGGAGTTCTTGGCACCTCAGGATGTCAGTGTGTTCTATACTTCTACTACCCCGTACAGATTACCATCATGGAATATTTGCAATAGAGCTGGTGAGTGGTCTGAACAGCACACTTTTCTCTGACCTTTCAGTCATGCAAATGCAAATACTTAAACTGATTTTAATATCCTTCCATCCTTCTCCATCACTTTTTGAGCGCATTACACAGATGCATCTCTGAACAATGCTAGATGTATAACACAATTTTATAAATCAGCAAGGCTTGTCGGTTGGCTTAAACTCTTCTGAATGTCATTGTTTATTTGTTCTTGTGCCCCTTTCATCCAAGTGATGAATGAAAACAAACTAGGTATTCGTGCTGAATAGTAGGTTTACTTTCCACTTTTACTGGCAATCAGATGACCACGGTTCTTCTTCAAAATATATTTTCTTCAGATATAAGGAGGATAATATTCTGCCTCCTTCCTTTTGAATACTGGACACCTTGATTACAGTGTAGAAAAATGTACTTCAGCTACCATCACTGTGCATTCATCAAGTGTAATCATATCTCTATTCTTCTAGCCTTAGAAAACTGATGTTAGGCATGCTAATGGTGAAGGATCGGAGGTCTTGGGGCACTTGATATTTGTTTGAGTGGGGATTGTTTTACAAGTGTAGCTACAGCTATTAGGAATTGAGAAATAGCTGCCAACTATTTTAACCAAACACTTGAAATTCAACATCTGCTCTAAATGTTTGAAATTCCAATCCATTTTAAACTAAGTCTATTAAGTCAGAGTGTGAGCCATGTTTAATCTGAAAAAACAATTAGCAATAAATATACACTAAGAAATGCATATGTAAAACAGGTCGGAAGGGACCTTTTGAGGACTGTAGTCCAACCTTTGGCTCAAAACAGGGTCAGTGGTGAATTCTGACCATCTGATCCCAATTGCAGATCTTACTCAGTTATGCAAACTTTTTTTTCTGAAACATTTTCTGTAGTTTTATTATGTTTATGTATAGCTTTAAATCTCAAAAATGCAGTAAGTGGAACTATTATGCACACTATCCTATCAGCTGCCATA
This sequence comes from Dromas ardeola, assembly GCA_013398915.1. Classification (NCBI taxonomy): domain Eukaryota; kingdom Metazoa; phylum Chordata; class Aves; order Charadriiformes; family Dromadidae; genus Dromas; species Dromas ardeola. Next base: position 5,162 of record VYZM01016394.1, on the reverse strand, counting down.
GAATATAATATCTAAAAGTATTGTGCACTGAGGCCTTTGAAAGTCCAGACCTTGCCTTGAAAATCAGTCTGTGGCTACTCTGGAAAAGGAGGGAAATAGGCTTAAACGGTGAGAGGAAGCCATCATGAAAAATACTTTTTTGTGGGAGGGTGGGGTGGTAAGTGGATTTGATGATCTAGCTGTCCTAGTGCCTTTCTAGCAAAAAGGTAAAATTCTGGTGTCCCAGAGAATCAAACATTTTTGGTCAATGCTATAAAGTAGAATGGGAAAGCTGGTAAGAGTAAACAGCTCAAACTGGAGAACTGTTTAGATATGGTTTTGGTAAAAGGCTTAATAAGCAAGCAGCTGTGATTCACACGCCAGCCTCAGAATCTGAGTGGCGTTCAGATTTAGTTGCTTATGAAGTACGTTGTTTAGGAGATACATATGGAGACTTCAGGGAACAGAAACTTTTTAAAGAATTCAGCCTTTATCACGTAAGGAAAAACTTCTGGTTTACCTATCATAATCTCATAGTAGTTTGTAACTTGTTATGAAATGTGTTTAATATTTTTAGAGTCTTCCACCCAGGATTGCATGGAAGAGAAATCTTTTTTCTGTCGCATCAGGTAAGACAGCAGTATTATAAAGCTCAGTGTTATATTATGAAACCATGCATTACAAAAGTATTTTATTTTTATAAGAACCATATGGTATGTAAGTTTCTTACTTTTCCATAATGCGAACATAAGGCAAAACATGTGCGTGTCCTCCAGTTGATTAACTCCTAGAAGCTACAGAGAAAACTGCAAAGTGATTTCAGGAAGTTGCATCTTAGAAGTTAATCGGTGGGAATATTAACCTTTGCACCATAAAGGAAGCTGATATGGTATCTCCTACTGCTGTGGAAAGTCTTTGTTCATGTTAATTAAACTGTTCAGTACCTGCTACAGGGTCTTCTTCATTCTAGAAGACGAATGTCTAATCTTAAATTTATCTCAAGTGTTCCATAGAGAAAGATGCATGGGGGTGACTTGACTTGTCTCTCTTGCAGTTACTGGATGACACAGTTCCTTTGGTTTTGCTTTTCTTCCTTCTTTTCCTGACCCCACTCCCGTTAGTTGCTTTTGTTTAGGAAATGTTGGCAACTTATTCCGTGTTTCTTCTTGTGCAATTTGATTTCTTGCTGCTTATTGCCTCTCTGGTAGCGTTTCCAAAACCAAAAAAAACTGTGGATCCTACTAGTTAATTACTTCTGGAGTAAATAAATACTGATCATTAAGGTATGGGTAAAATAAACAAATTGGACACAATGCACTGCTCCAGAGTGTTGGATTGAATGTGCTGTAAAAGTACTGTTGGTGTTGTTATAGACTTTTTTTGTCCAACTAACATTGGTTCCAAAAGCTTTAGTTTTATAAAGCTGTGTTGTCATAAACATATTAGAAATGATTTTTTTTTTTTTGGTCATTGTGTAAATGGGTTTTATTTTCAATACTATGCTTTGGATTCTTACAAAGTAAATAACTGTTACTATAGGTAAGAATTTCTGAGTCTTTGTTCTGTTTAAATTGGGGTAAATATTGAGTAAAAGAAGGTCTTTGTTAACTGAGGGGATATAGCAGTCTTTATAAAATACAACTATAAATTTGTCCCTGTGAAGGGTGTAATGTCACAGATTAGAATTATTGGATCAACAAAATAACAATCTATCATAGGAGGTGGGTATTTTTTTTCCATCAAATTTATATTTAAAGCAATTATGGATCTTCTTATTTCAGGCAGTAGAGAGGACAGCGGGGTTTTTTTATTGCAGTTTGTATGCAAAGGATGCCATCAGAATTAGCTGCTCTTCTACTAAAAAAAAAGAGAATTCAGAAAGTTAAGTTCTTGGGTGCTATTTTAGGAGCTATCATGCAGTCCTTGTGTCATGAGGAAATTACAATGGGTGAATTAAAACTTTGTTTAACATAAGATTAATCTGCTGAAATAATTAACTCTGTTTAATTATTAGTGCGGGAAAGGAGCGTGAAAATGAGATTTGCTATCACCCGTTTCGGATGACTCCTTACCTTATCAAAGTGCAAGATCCGGAAATCGCAGAGGACCAACTTTGCTGTGTATTGCTTGCAGAAAAAGTACATTCTGGTTATGAAGGTAATCCTTTGAATGCACAAAGGCTCATTTGGTTTCCTGAAAGTAAGAGCTGTTCTATGTTCTGCTACAGGAATTTCCATGCGGGGTAGCACAACAGAATTTCAGCCTAAGAAAGCCAACTATATAAGTTAGTGTCAGTGATCTCAGGTTTTATTAAAGTGAAAGATAACTGGTTCTGTTCTTTGACCTTGTTGAGAGGCTGTGAGCTAGCAAGCTGCTCTCCTGTATGCTCTTAGACTTTTAGGCTTAGTATTATAGAGTATAGCTTGAAGTATTTTATGTATGCAAAAAAACCCCACTTGTTAATCTGCTTTTATTTTTCTCTCAGCACCCAGAATTCCTCCTGACAAAAGAATTTTTACAACTACGCACACACCGACCTGTTTGTTCCAGGATGTAGATGAAAGGTAACTTACAAAAAATATTCTTTTTCAATTTACTGATAAGCAAGCTATCCAGCATCTTTACAAGTTTTTAGGATTTAATTAAGATGTCTGTGTGGGGTTAAATTATGTGACTACTGAAGAGTAGTTAACCCAAGAAAAGTACCTCCCTCAATTTTCACTAAGCATGAAAGCATTACACTGTGGTATTTAAATGGAAAACTATTTGCCTGCTCACAACTTGTTCTTCCATTTTCCTTTCATATGGGGCAAATCTGGACATAAATTCAATGAATGAAACCCACAGTCAGGAAAATTCCTGTGCTAAGAATCATTACGTGTTTGAGATTT
>VYZM01016393.1:425259-450419 GCA_013398915.1 Dromas ardeola | reverse complement strand
TGGCGGGGCGGGGCCGGAGCCGCTTTGCCCACCCTCTTTCCCGCTGCCGGAGCGGTTTGGGCTGGGGGTGCTGTGCTGGCCCCCCGGCTCGGTGGCAGCGGCCGTCCCCGCGCGGCGCCCCGCGGAGTCCCCCGGCGCTCGTCGGGGCTCGCTGCCCCGCTGCAGCTCGCTGCTTTCCCCGGNAAAGGAAAGGAAAGGAAAGGAAAGGAAAGGAAAGGAAAGGAAAGGAAAGGAAAGGAAAGGAAAGGAAAGGAAAGGAAAGGAAAGGAAAGGAAAGGAAAGGAAAGGAAAGGAAAGGAAAGGAAAGGAAAGGAAAGGAAAGGAAAGGAAAGGAAAGGAAAGGAAAGGAAAGGAAAGGAAAGGAAAGGAAAGGAAAGGAAAGGAAAGGAAAGGAAAGGAAAGGAAAGGAAAGGAAAGGAAAGGAAAGGAAAGGAAAGGAAAGGAAAGGAAAGGAAAGGAAAGGAAAGGAAAGGAAAGGAAAGGAAAGGAAAGGAAAGGAAAGGAAAGGAAAGGAAAGGAAAGGAAAGGAAAGGAAAGGAAAGGAAAGGAAAGGAAAGGAAAGGAAAGGAAAGGAAAGGAAAGGAAAGGAAAGGAAAGGAAAGGAAAGGAAAGGAAAGGAAAGGAAAGGAAAGGAAAGGAAAGGAAAGGAAAGGAAAGGAAAGGAAAGGAAAGGAAAGGAAAGGAAAGGAAAGGAAAGGAAAGGAAAGGAAAGGAAAGGAAAGGAAAGGAAAGGAAAGGAAAGGAAAGGAAAGGAAAGGAAAGGAAAGGAAAGGAAAGGAAAGGAAAGGAAAGGAAAGGAAAGGAAAGGAAAGGAAAGGAAAGGGCTAAAGAGAGAAGGAGACAAAGAGTAAAAGAGAAAGAAAGAATGAACGAATGAAATAAAAACAAGAGAGATAAACACCCTGAGGAAGAAAACATCCAATAATAAATAATTGTTATAACCAGCACAATCCTCAGAACAACAGTTGTTTTCTTGCTAATAGCCAGTGACGCGCCTGGGAAAGCTGGGGCTTGCGGGGCTCCGTGGACTGCCTGACCCTGCGGCTCTATGTGGGGCTCTGTGGGGGACAGGGGAGCGGGGCTGGGCTCCTGCACCCCCCACACCCCCCGCACTCCCCACTGGCTCCCGCTTGCCAGCCTTGGCTCCAAGTTATTTGCCATGGGGATTTCAGGTTAGTTTTATGGGGTCACTTGCCTGCAGATCCCAATGTAAAGATCACGCACAGGGAAATTCTCAGAAATAAAACTGTCAGCCACTCCCCCCAGGCACACAGCCGGCGGGTTTTCTCCCTTCCCCCCTCTTTTTTCCTTTTCCTTTTTTTCCTTCCCCCCTCCCCACCCCAGCACGCTGACAACGGCTCGTGCTTCTCCAGTGAGACATCCATGCTCTCCTGCAGTGCAGCTGCCCTGCGTGGCCCAGTTTGAGGCTGTGAAGTTTTTGGGACCCCTGCCCAGCCCCGGAGCGCAGAGCTCCCTTGGGAGCTCCAGGGTGGCCTGGGCAAGGGGGCCTGGCAGTTGGGGTCATTGCCTGGGGCTCCCCCAGGAGCCCACCCCAGCTCCTCCGGTTTACAGTGCACCAGGAGCTGGCTCTAAAACCAGTCACTCTCTGTCACTCCTGTTGTCATTAATGTTCACTAATGCTGTCAAAAAGCTCTGTACGGGGGTACTGCTCTGCTGCCTGGGGCTGACACATACGTCTGCCGCTTAATTGCGAATCTGTGCCCGTCCCCTCCGGCCTGACCGTTTCCCCAGTCACACCCCGGCCCTGGTGAGGAGGGAGAAGCTCCTGCCCGGCTGCCTGCGCTCCCTGCGCCGGCAGGGAAACGGGGCTGCAGCTACAGAGGAATGAGGCGCTTTTAGTTTGAAAGAAAGACACCCCCGACCCCCCAGTACTGAGGTGCCAAAACCGGGTCAGTTGACATGTGTTTCCTTATCACAGCACAAGTTTGGGGAAGAGCGGCGAGGAGCCCCGCAGAGCACAGGAGGACACTGCCTCTGTGCCGCATCCGAAGTGAAAGCAGCTGCCTCGCTGCCTCTTGCTAGATCCTCTCTGTGGAGCGAGAGTTGTTCTCAAGCCACCCACTTGCAACTGAGTCGCTAGAGGGAAGGGGAAGCATTTCTCTGTGACTTGGTTGGGGTTGTTGCACCAAAGGTTTATATTCACTCAGTCCCGCAGCAGCATCCTGTGCAGACATTTATTTTGGCTAAAGCCAGCTGGGTTCTCGTTTGGACGCAGTCACCAAGGCCTGACCCACACAGGCGCCTTGTGCGGGTGGAGCGGCCGCAGCCGCGCTGGTTGGCTGGGGGGGGGGGACACTTCCACGCAGGGGGGTTGAGATCGTGCCACCCCGCATAGGGCTGCAGTTAGATGGGCACAGTCCTCGCGTGGTGGGGCATTACGGAGCTCAGTCACTGTCAGGAGATGAAGTGTCCCCTAAAGCTCTCTGCCCGCACTTGCTGTAGACCATCCTGTAAGGATTTTTTCCTTGCAAGGGCTTTTTCCCCTTTCTGTTAGGCCAGTAAAATACCCCTGACATTCCTTGTTGTTCCACCTTGTCCCCTGTCACAGCAAAGAACAGCTCAATTTCACTTGTTCTGGAGCTCATATGTTTTCATGGGGATTTGGTGTGGCAGATGATGTTATATATTAATCACTAACACAACACACTACATTAGCACCAACAAATTAACACAAACAATAAACCACAGGGCTCAGCATGCTAATGGGAGGCCGCACAATTTACAGGGCTCCCACTGGGATAAATCCTCTCCCTGCATTGCTGGGTATTTCATTGGACACGTTGCAAAATTAACCTAAGCACCATAAGGAACGGATGCTTCAGCCGACGTCAGCTGCTTCTTCAAATCCAATCCAGCATAAAAACTGACTAACTCCATCCCGGAGATTTTTCCTCTTGCGTCAGTGCTGGAGCTGTACCCTCTGGAACGCGTCCAGCTGAGAGGCACTGGGCTCTGCACTGTCACCGAGGGCAGCACGCGTGTATCAAAGTCATACAGGAGAGTGCACTCTCTGGGAGCACAGACCAGACCTGAAGATGAGCCCAGGACCCTTCCTGGAGCCCATGTTTGTCTGCAAAGTAGCAATGTTGCTTCTGCCAGCCTGCTCCACTCCTTTCTCTTCTCCCATCTCTCCCTCTCCTTCTCCTTCTCCTTCTCCTTCTCCTTCTCCTTCTCCTTCTCCTTCTCCTTCTCCTTCTCCCTCTCCTCCTTCTCCTTCTCACTTTACCCACTTGTGGATGTGCCTGTTCTCGGGGAATTTTGTGACCTGTAGGTTGTTCTCAGCTCCATTTGCTATTTCCTTGTGCCCTGGGGGACACCTTGCCCCTTTTTGGAATGTTGTGGTGGGGCAGGAGCAGTGGTCCCTTCTGCCTGCCTGCAGACCTGCACCAATATTACTGACAGCACATCCCTCTCCCCAGGCACAAGGAATTTGAGGATTTCAGGGCATTGCTCTGGCTCCTGCTTCTGCCAGCCCGTCAACCCAGCAGACACCTTGCTGCGGGTGCTGGGGCCAGGCAGACTGTCTCTGCCGGAGCTCAAGGCTGCTGGAGCAGCAGCCACTGCGGTCAGGGCCTGCAGGGCACAGAGACCGGCCGGGCGATGTGCCCTGCACCCTGTGTGCTCCTGCCCGCAGAGTCCTGACCAGAGACCTGGCACCCCTGAACAGGCATCTCACGGAAAGGAAGGGGCAGGGACTTCACCAGACGCCAGGAAGCCCTTACAATAGGCTTTGTAATCCCTGCACAAGCCCTGCTAAAGGCAATGGTGTGTTACCAAACTAACTAAGCATAACGAAGCAGAGAAGAGCAGAGCAAGGCTCAGTGCTCCCACTCCTGCCACTGCGATGCCTCAAACAGGTTCAACACCGGGTGCCCTGCGTCGCTCGGCACATTTAAATCCCTTTGTGAGTTGCATCTCAATGTCCTTCTGTGCAAGCAACAGTGATGATAATTAGTCACCTTGGGAAAGCTGTTTGGCATTGAAAGGGATCCAGGATAATCCTGGCTTAGGTTTTTGTATAATTTATTTATTGTATTTTTAGGTTTTGTTGTATAAAATAGCATCGCACCATTTCTAGCTCTTTTCTGATGACATCTTAGTTAGCTCATGTTCTTCCTACTCATTAATTCAGTTTCCCCCTTTTTAGTTGAAATGCCAGCTTGGAACTGGTCAGGAATCCACATTCCCGTGGATTTTTTAAGTTTCTTTTGATTCTCTCAAAGAATATTTTTAATGGAAAAGGGTGATCGAATCTAACCTGTTCTCACACGGGAGGCTGATGCATGAGGAACATCCTCATTCTTGTCCTACTGGGCTCAGAGAGGGGATTTGGAAAAGAGCTGTGAAGGAGCAGTCAGACTGCCCAGAGATGAGCAGCAGCACAGCTGATTCCTTCCTCCTGGCTTTGCTGGAGAAAACCTGGCCCCAGAGAAGCCAGTAGCGGGACCCCTGTCATCTGAGGAACGTGCACGTGTAAGGGGGCCCATAACACACCCGGGGTCCGAGCTGTGCTGGCCGCTGGCTCTGAGGGGACCCCGGCTGCCACTGGCCTTGGAGGTGAGGGCTCTCCTCCACCACGCACGGCTCGTTGCGGTTGGCAGGCGCTTCCCGTGGGCCACAGCCTGGGAAACACTGCCATCCTCACAAATAGCACGAACCGACTGGCACAGAGGGGTGGTTCAGTTTCGAGAACCGTCGATGCAGTGGCTGATTTTTTCCTTGCCAGCGCAAGCCGGCTCACGCCTTCCTCTGCGGAATTAGCACAAGGACAGATTAAAGAAAGCCAATTTCCTTTCTCATCAAATCAATTCCTTCTGGGGCAAACAAAGCCACGAGCACAGCGCTCTTGTCCTCCCGTGATCTTGTGGTTTGCTCTGGCTGGAAGAGGCGGCTTTGGAAAACCCGAGCCCATTTCCTGCTCTGCGTGCTGCAGTGTATATCCTTGCCTCAGCCCTGGAAATGCTTTGATGGATATTATTAGGCCCGGAAAGCATTTGGAGCTCCTTTCTTCCGTACGAGCCGACCAAACTGCTACGGGATGAAAGAGGGGCAAATTGGAAGGGTCTGTGGATGCTGCGGGCAGGCTGCCTGGCTGAGGGAGCTGCACTGCTGCCTGCGACGGGGAGCACAGCAAAGCAGCCGTCAGGCCAGGGTGGCTGCCAGGCCCTGGGGAGGGGGGACACCTCTTTCATACCCTCCTGCCAAGAGGTAGGGCCGTGGTGGGGCTGTCCACTGCCAAGATTCCCCCTCTGCTCATCTTGGCAGTGCTGCTGGGACTCACTGGATCCCTGGCTGGCTTGCAGGCTCCCAGCCATGGCCGTGTCCCAGTGCAGAGGTTGGGAGTGAAAAATGAACGGTGATTTTTCTCTGGCTGTCACCCAGGTGCTTTGATACTGGGACCGAGACAAACCATTTCACCTCCCCCCGTTTTCACCACTGCACTGTTACAGCACTATTCTGCCCTATAACTGGTTTTACCCAGTAACTTTGAGATACCCTACCAAAGGCTGTGGGCACAGGGATGGATTTCCCAGGTGAAGCCGGAGTCTCAGAGAGAAAAGGCTGTGCTGTTTTGTCCTCAGGATGTTTGCCCCTGGGTTTGCTTGTCCACCAAGGCAACTCCTGTCGGCCTGCGGTCAGCCTCTGCTCTCAGTGGTGCTGGGCAGGCAGAGAAGGTGAGGCTGGGGAGTCAAAGCCACCAAACCAATGCCAGCGCAGCCTGAGCCCTCCCGGCTGCATGAAGTCCCGTGCAAGGCACCTTGGACCCTTCTTAAATCCATATGCCGGGTCCAGCAGATCCCATCCCCTTCCCCAACCCACCCTCATCAAATTCGACGAGTGAGAGGAACCAACCTTTTGGTCCTCTCACATTGGCCATTGTGCACCCCGGGTCTGCGCACCCCGTCGTTGCTCAGCCCTCCAGCCGTCGGGAGCGGGACTCTCTCACCACTGTCAACGGGAAAGTGGCTAGTGGCTGAAACGCAAAGCCAAGGAAAACCTTCCCTTTGCAAGGGACTGGAGCGCTGATTAGTGTTTTGCCGCTAACAGTCAAGAAATGACAGTGCGGAAATCTTGGGGAGTGAACAGCACTTGTGGTTATTGGTGAAATCCCATATTAGTAGAAAGGTCTGGTAAATGGAAGCAGGAGTCGCTCTGACTACAGCATCTGTTGGATGTGGAGAGTGGTTATGACTCTCTCCAAATACAATGCACATGTACTGGGGAAAATGACTGCTACAATAACAGGAATAAATCTTAATAGAGACTTGGGTGATAACAGACACCATAGGGGAGTTATCAAAATGAAAAACATATGGCAGCGTCTCTGCCAGACCTGCATGGAAACGCCTCGGAAGAACTAGCAGACCTTGTACCTGAAAATGGAAAAAGGGCAAGGGACACAGTGACAGGGGAATGGGGCTGAAGGGACAAGATAAATCCCATCATTGTGCCCTGCTGAGACGCTAGGGGTGGGTGTCAGTGCGGGTTGGGTGTCAGTGTCCTGCTGTTTGTCTCCCTTCTGCACGAGTCTGGGTCTAAAAGCAGCCCAGTTTGGCAGACTCTTCCCCACTTCTCTCAGCTTTGGCAAGGCAAAAGGCCGCAAGTCAGCCTGGACAGGGGCCATTTTTGACTCTTCAAACAAGACCTAGACCTGGATTGTTTATTAGCTGGAGATCCCATTTTCTCTGCCTTTTTGCAGCGAGCAGAGGCAAGGCTTGGAAAGAAGGGATAGTGGAAGAGCAAATTCAGGGCCCAGGGAAGTTTGGGAACAGCCCTGGGCTGTGCAGGCAGGATGGATTTGTTTTCCTGCAGTTATAGGAGCTACGAACTGAGCCCAGACTTCATGGTATGGCAAAGAACAAGCAAACGGGAAGCTGGTCTGGAACTGACAGTTTCTTGGCAGGAAGCAGAGAGAGACAGGACAGAGCAACATTAAATGAAATCGCACCTTCTCCCAAGCACTTAAATGTCTTCAGCAGAGGAGAAACCACAAATTAGCCGGAGTGCAGAAACCCAGCTTTGCTTTGCTCTCCTCGAGAGCAGCCTGGCGGGTGATGGACAAACACGAGTGCAGCAGATACAGAGCAGGTCAGCATGGGATGAGGGTATCGTTTGTCCCTTGGGTTTGCAGGAAGTGAGCAGGAGGTGTGAAGAGCATCCCCAGGATCCCCAGCAAGGGGATCAGGCCCCAGACTTTGGGGTCAGGAGCGGGATATGCCGATCGGTTACCTGGGAGGTTCCCCACCACCACTGGGACCAGCCATTGCTCCTTGATTCTGTTCAAAGGCTGGTCCCACTGCACTGGCCCCCGTGGCCATACAACACTGGGGCAGAGGGAGAGTCTCCAGCAGGGACCGTCACCTCCTCCTTCACTCTTAGAGGAGCGAGGCTACTATCATCCAATCCAGGGCCAACTTGACAACTGGGGATTAAATAGTGGAAAATTCAAAAGACAGCTGAGGAAGGGGCTTATATTAGTCAAAACACCCGTCACACTGGCATTAGATGACCAGGGACACCATCAGTAAATAGAGATGTTGTTACAGTAATGGCAACAAGGCCAGAGGGAGAGAGGACCACAGAGCAGACCCTAAGTGCTTAATGCCTCTAAGTTGTCAGGGACTTTGCCCCTGGCTGTCATTATTTTAATTGCATCCTAAATCTGCAGCCTCTGGTCGGAGCAGGTGTCTGAGGACAGGGAATGGATCGACTTTGGTGCGTGCCACAGCCAAGACTGTGCTGAGGGGAGGGTCGGATATGATCTTGGCTACGCCGATCATCCACACTGATATAACCCAGGGTTAATAACCCCGGCTGACTTGTTTGCTTACAGTAAAAAGTCATCCCTGTCTAGGGGATCAGCAAGGAGGAGCCTAAAGCTTTGAGCTGGTCTGTTCCAGCAGCAGAGGGGCAGGTCCTGCCTTTGCCTCCTCAGGCTGGTACTCACTCACGCCCATGGCTGGGACAGTCACTGGGATGAGACTCTGTCCCAGGGACAGGCAGGGACCGTCTGACCCCAGACGGGCTGCAGATGCCCGGTTTTGGCTCAAGCTAATGTACATCAGGCAAAAGAATTTGGAGATCAAACAGCATCTTTACGCCAGCCCCGACCAGAAGGTTTGCTTTATCGTGTGCTTAGTCACAATAAACTAGCCAATAAAGTAGTAATAAATGGTTATCAAAAATTATTTCAGAGTCAATAAAACAAGAATGGAGTTTAACAAGGAGAAATGAATTGTTAACACTCCCCCTCTTCCCTGTCCTATAAAACATGGCGGGTTTTACAGGCGATGGGCGAATGCAAAGCTCCCCTGGTCTTGTGGGACAGGCAGTGTGACCATCGCTGCCTTCTGCCATGAGTGAGGTGACAACCCCGAAACCCCATCGTCGGCACAGTCCCAATTCCCACTTCTGCTACTGGCTGGGGACCCCTCCATGAGGCCGTGGGCTCCCCACGGCTGCAGGATGCGGCCCACACCCCGTGTTTCCCCTCCGTTGGTGACGGGGAGTGCTGCAGTGACGCAGCCTTTCCCTGCAGCAGTCACAGTGCCATTGGGAACCGGACAGTAAAACCGCGGGGTGCTGAGCTGAGCTCTCGCGCTGAGCAAACAAGCCTTTCTAAAGGTTTAGAGGACCACCTTCATGTGCAGAATGACCCCCCATGTTTAAACCAAACAATCTTGACCTCTCTATGAGTTTTAACCACATAAAAGCTCACCTCTTGGACTCTCCATTAGGTTTTATGATGTACTTCCATATTTAAATGGACATGACTCACACCAGGGTTTCTGCCATGCGTGTGAAGGAAAGAAAAGATGAATGCCAGATGTTACGTACGAGTTACTTCAGGGAGAAAAAAAAGGAGAGAAAAGGAAATTAAATGTTGGGCTGGGCTTTCACAGCTCTCCCTGCTCAGGTGAGCATCAGGCTGGTATTTGAATTTCCTTTAAAAATGCAGCCTCCTCAGCCCGGCCGCACTCCTGGCTGCCCTGCAAGACGCAGCCCCCCCCAGCTCGCCCTCCTCGCAGCAGGGGCTTCAATTTTCTGTCAAAAGTCTTCTGGCCAAACCTGGTAGCTGTCAGCACCTCCCTGTTTATTTGTGGAGCAGGAGAGGGCAGGAGGGGGAGCAGAGAGGGGTGGAGGGCAGCCCTGTTCTGGGGTGATATGTTCCCTCACCCAGAAATCTCCGGGAAGGCAGGTGGGATGGCTGTGCGATGCAGAGGAGCTGCGCAGGGCGGGCAGCATGGGTTTGAGGGTGCAGGCTCTGACCACAGCAACTGGAAAAGCACCTGACAAGCTGCCAGCCATCCCCACCGGCTCTGGGCTGCCATCATCCAGGCTCCAGTGGCATGGGGAGGTAGGAAGGGCCGAGCAGCAGACCACCTTGCAGCCTTGCTCCTGCCCGTCCTGTTACTCTCTGAAAGGATCATCTGTGCCGGCAGAGACCCCCTGGATGTCATCGCCTCGACTGCTCCGCTCTCCACAGGCTCATCTGGCACATACCTCCCATTCCCACCTCGAGGGGACGATGGCAGAGCCTCCATCGTTTGCAATGGCAAACATGAAATCCCCAGGCTCGTGCCAGGGGTTAGTCCTTCCCTGTGCTCGGAGCTGTACACACACAGGGCACGGCCATGCCCACACTGAAATCATGGGCACCAGGGCCTGCTCTCAGAGCCAACATGAGAGCACAGGGGCTGCAGCACCACCCACAGTGAAAGCAGGACCACTCCATTCATTGCGTCTTTTCCAGCACGGGCGGATATAACCTTAAAACCCTAACCAGCTATTTGTGCACAGCCCTTCTCGGGAGTCTCCTCTTGGGAGGGCCCGATGCTCCACGTGGCCTCTCCTCCCCACAGCTGGCCAGGGGGACCAGCATGTCGACATGAAAGGGGTCCTGCTGCTCCCAACCAGGGCGGGCTTGTCCCGCTGCAGACAGATGAGGCTGAAACTCCACACTAAGCATGTGTAAGGACATTAAGCTGTTGGAACTAAAGGATAATTTGAAAAGTATTTTTCTTAATACTGGCATTAGGTTTCCCCAGCTTTGCAGTTGGTAAAGAGAAAAAGAATGTCCTTACTAAGGGAAAGCAAGTGAAAGCTGAACCAGGGAGGAATTAGGGGGTGGTGGATGCTCGGAGCCGGGTCCCCTTGTTTGGCTCAGGGCTCTGATCACGCGTGGGGCAAGAAGAAGGCCTGTTCCCAGCCCAGCCCCTGCTGAAACACCCTGGGGGTCACCAGCTTTCCCTTGCTGGCAAACTGCAGCATGGCGAGAGGGAACTAACGTGTCCACACACTGCATCTGTGCAGCATCCTGCCTGCACCGAGGGTAGGGCTGCACTCCCGTTGGGGCCCTGGAAACATTCAGGTTAGGCAAAACTTCTGTTTTTCCAGAAGTGATGAACTGAAAGATTTTTCATCTTTGTATCATGCAGAAAGTTTCCCTGGGTACCTGCTGAGCTCTGCAACTTCTTTATACAGCTGCTGAGTGAGCCGATCATGAATAGAGAGCACAAAACTCCGCAACTATTATTTCCCTTCACGTTTTTAGACGTCTCTCCTTAGCTGGGTAAATCAGTGCAGAGTCAGTGAGATCAGCAGATCTGCAGGTACAGCAGCTGTAAGTGGCGCCTAGTGAGTTATGTTAGCTCTCGGCACTATCCCGTTCCCCAGCCCCACAGGGATGGCAGCCCTTCCTGATACTCTGGGGCTGGTGATTCATGGCCCTGTGGTGCAGGCTCTCCTCTCCCTCTCTGCATTCCCATCTCTGCCCCCGCAAAGGTCCCGAGGCCGCGGGCTCTGCCCTTGCCTCTGCTTCCACCCCCTGCCTCTGCCACCCCAGGCCAGGGCAGCGGAAGGGACGCAGGGCCCAACGCTGCACCCCAAGCTCCTGAGTGCAGGAAGCTGATAAGTTGGCGGCTCAGGGAGCGCAGGGAGGCACAGTGCCCGGGCGCGGGGCATCAGAAGAGCCCACGTCCCTCATAGAAGAATTCCTGTGCCCTTGCAAAATGCCCATGTGAACGGAGGCAGGAAAATTAGCTGCAATATGGCTTTTTGTGATCGCAGAGAAATTGCGAAAGGAAGGAAAATAAAAAAGGTTCCGTTTTCCTCTCGCTCCCCTTCCCCTCGATGCTGGAAAGGCTCAGGAAGTGCCCAGCCAACAGGAACAATGTGAAAAAAACCCAGTACCATTTTCCCTGGTGAACCTGGCGGGATCCCAAGCAGGGACTGTAACACTCGGCAGGAGTGGGGCTCCCTCGTGCCCCTCATGGGGAAATGAGGGCTGGGCTCCCTCCTTTAATTTTCTCCCTCTTCCTCTGCTGAGCCCTGCTGCCATGTCCCCAGCACAACGAGGAGGGATGTCTCACCCTGCCTGGGCAGGCTGGGGACACGTGCAGCAGCAAGGGTTGGCAGGGGGTCCCCAGTGAGCTCCCCATCTCTGGCCTGAGCGGGAAGCAGTGGCTGGCAGAAGAACACACGCTACGTCCCTCCACCAGCTCTTTAACTTCCCACCTCACCCCCAAAATGCCTTTTGATTGAGCATCAAGGTTGCCCAAAAGCTGTCTCATCCTGAACCATGCATGTCGACGCAGACATTGTGGCTGTGACAGTGTGCAGGACGTGTCCCTGGGAGAATTCATCAAATTTTGCAAGAGCTGCAACCACAAGAGTGCCTGGGCAGAACAAAATTTACTCGAAGCGACGTTCCTTCCCTGCCTGCCCTGCCCGTCTGGCACAGCCGGGGGAAGAGGAAAGGTAGGACCTGATTCCCAGGGTCGCAGCCTTGGTGCATCCCTGACAGTGGGGTGAGGGGAGGTCTGCAAACAGGCCGGGCCCTGCCATTTCCCCATATTGGGTTCAGGGAGGGCTCAGGACGGTGAGGAGAATCCGTGCTCCCAGGCCGCATGTTGCCAGGAGTAGGCAGCACAGCCCGGCCTCCTCCAGGGCCTCGCGCATCCCCTGGGCTTGTGTGTAAATGCTGTGCTTCCCCAAATAGATGCTTTTCTGGGAATGTCCCATGGCCCCACGAAGGCTTGGCTGGTTGGCATCGGATGACCAAAGCTGTTGCGTGCTCCCATTGTTCCCCAAGGTGGTTATTAATAGAGCACCGTAATAATAGGGGATATTTATAAAACACCTCCATGCCTGGGAATCCAGAGCAATCTGCAAACCTATGCAGGTCTGTCTGTCAGCCCTGAGCTGCTCTGGTGATCTCCACAAAGGGAAAATGAACCCTACACCCCACTGAATGGTATGAGAAATGCGTGGGCTGGAGGCGCCGCTGCAAAGGTCTGGTGCAAGGTGTGAGCAACAGCACTGTGGTCGTGCAAGGGCACAGGGACAGGGACACCCCAGCCCCGGCCACCTGCCTGCATCAGAGCAAAGTACGGGCAGAGCAGGGGTCACAAATGCTCTTCCCCTGGTCCCAGCTGCAGCCTGGTGCTTGGAGGAAAGAGAGATGCCACTAAAGAAATCAAAGCCGGCATGGTTTGTGGCAGCGTGACCATGCCCAGGCTGCCCAGGATTGCCCACGGCGCCAGGGTGCAGCTGGCGAGAGAGGCCGCACTGGTGCCATTGCCTTTCAGGTAGGGTTTGGTTAGAAGGACCCATTTGCTGCAGTCCTGCGACGTCTGGGCTGCAGGGACCAGGACCAAGCTCTGGGGACAGGCTGAGGGTCTGTGATTAAATAGTGAGTTTCACACCTGCAGCAGGCTCTGCAAATCTCCCAGGCCCTGCACAGAAGGCGCACCAAAAATGCACACTCTTGCTTAGCTTTATAGATGGAAGAAGTAAAATGAGGTGCAGGGTTCCATTAGAGCAAAGCCAGCCCCCCGGTGCTTTCAGGGCTGGGGCCAGGCGCGGTGCCTGGGAGCCACCAGGCAGGTGTCCGGGCATCAGGCACAGCCAGGACAGGGACTGCAGGGAGAGGCACACAGATAGCCTTGCTGTTGGGCTGTTCCGCCAGGATCATAAAAGCCAAACAAATCCAGTCCTCCCCCTAGACTTGCTTGAGGAATTAGAGAAATGAGGCCATTTATGTCTTCACACGGGCGACTGAGCCTGGCAATGACCTTTGGTCGCTTCGGAGCAGGGCTGGATTTGAAATGTGAACCAGAGACCAGGAGGTGAAAACCTCCATATCTCATTACAAATCCCCAGGGATGCCCAAGGCTTGTCAAGTCACACTGCTTTGCTGCTTATTTATTACTATTTGTCTACGATCATAGCTATCGCCAGGGCTCGCATTACTGCTTGGGCAGTGGTCAGCTGCTGAGCAGCCTCCGAGGCCAGCCCGTCTCCCCGCAAGGCCAGAGGCTGGGACCCTGGGGTGGGGGTGGCTGTGGTGGTGGTGCTGCTGGGAAAACACATTGGTCCTTCCCTGGCAGTGAGCAGGAGCATCACGGTGGGTGACATGGGCCCCAGGTTGGTGATGGCAGTGAGTAGATGAATTCACTCTTTAAGATAATGAAGTATACAGCCCTACACAACAAGGGATTCAGGTAAAATATCCCTGAGCCATATTATAGTGAAATTAATTCTATATATTGTATATGCAAAATTGTGTATTGGCTTATTCACAGCCGGACAGCACTTGCTGTTGGATAGGAAAATCCGCTGTCTGGCTGGAGTTTGTCCTCTGAAATAACTGCAGACGACTTGCACTTACTCAGCAAGTGGTTTGACTGACTTAAATTTTTTTTTATCCAAAGAGACCTCTAACCCACCAGGTAACTGCGGCTTCATGAGAAAAGCAAGTTGGAGATGGTGTGCATTTCTTTTAAAAAAAATATCGTACCTCTCTATAAACAGAAAATTCCCTTTCATCCCTTCTAAGCCAGCTTCAACCCACTCCTCCCCACTAATCATCTTATTTCTACTTTTGTGGTCTAAGAGGTATGAGATCATTTTGCAGAACGGGGCTAAGGCCAGCCCTGGGTGGTCAGGGGCAGTCTCCCCGCCTGGCTTTGCTGTATCTGCCCTCCAGAGAGAGGGGCAGGTTCCCACAGCCCAACAATGGGGTTTGCAAGAAGATGTTTTATAGAAGAAGTTTTAGCACCCCTGTGTGGCATCACTCTGCTATGTGAGAGCTGAGCAGCGCACGGAAAATCTGCCTGAAGCTTTGGGGAGTCCGCAGCAGCCTGTGTCTGCTGATGGAAACACGAGTCTGCCGGGAGGCCGAGCCTGAGCGATTTCCCCATTAACGGCTCAGCCTCTGGGGAAAGCCACAAACCTACCTCACGGCGGGGACGGACACCGCAGGGCTCTCTGAGGAGGAGTTTCCTAGAGGTACAGCAAGGTCTCTTGAAACAGGAGAGAAAACAGTGTGTAGAGAGCATCCAGTGATTAACTCACATAGACCCATGTGTCTGGCTGTGACATTAAATGCTTTACAGCAGAAATGATGATAATTAAATTGCATATGATGTGGGACAGCTGATGGAGGTTGCTGAAGCTGTCAAAAATCAGTGAGGCTGCATTGGTTTCCACACAGCTGCAGGGGCTCTACTTGCAATACATGATGGGCTACTTCCCACCAGGACTGTGGTGATTTAGGAGGTGGAGCTCCATTTTCAAAGGTGAGAAAGTACTGAAGTGCAGGTTTGCCAGCTGAAGGTCAGTGATGGAGAGAGAAAATAAAGAGCAGTAAAGATGAATAAATCAGAGCAATACTGGTCCTGACCTCCTGACTGGTTTATTGGTTTCACTAGGCACGATGTGCATTAAACAGGAACCCGTACACAGTTCTGCAGATGTGACGCAGGCTGCCAAAATGCTTGCACTCTCTTGAAAATACCATCCTGAGTCTCACTGACTCTCAGTGGAATTTATGCTGTTAAGTCAGTTCTGGAACCGCCAGCTAAGCAGCGTGCGTTTCTTCAGGGTCTGGCTAAAGTGCATTACCTCCAGGTGCAGGTAGAAGTGTGAAAAGCAGCTCCAGCAGCTCAGCTGACGGGAGGTAACTTGTGTGCTGACGGTGCCAAATCCCATGTCTATTATCAGCCTTTGGCTACTGGGAAGCTCCTTTCCCCGCGAGGCTGTCCTGCTTGGTGCTGCAGCACCTCTTCTTAACGGTCCCATCGCTTCTGAGCAGCTCTCCAAGTCCCTGCTGCCAGCAGACAGAACCTACGGGGGGTGAAATAGCACTGAGTGCCTGCTGCTCAACAGACCAAATATATTCTGAGGGTTGTTCATCAAGAATTAAACTACAGAATGAGAAATACGGGACTGTAAGAAAGTGCAGCACAGGTCTAGTGCTGAATAATGGCAATTCCCAAGAATGGGGCTCGCTGGTGGCTCTTCATGCACAAAGTTAATCCAATAAAGTGAATTGTCCAGTGCAACCTTTCCAGTACAGCAGCTGATATATGGAATAGGATTAACTTTGGGCTCACAGCGAGTAAACAGAACCTTTGTATTCAATGCTGAATTATTGTGCCTGGGTGCACTATTGGAGACTGAATTTCTTATTTTCTATTTGCTTTCTTTAGCAGAAGCATATTGTGGCCAAGCTCAAATGGCAGCCTTAGTGAACACACAACAGAAACTTCTCGGCTTCACTGAATAAATAACGATTATGCTGTTTACGATCCTAAAACTATAGATTGGCGTCTAGTTAAAATTACATATCTGTTCCAAGTGTTTGTTTTTGTTACTTGTGTCAGGAGTAGAGTCCAAAATACCTACGACTACATAACAGCTTTGGGAATATCACATTTGCAGCCCAGTGGCTGGGTTGTGGTGTAGTGATTTTAGACTTCTTGAAAACACAGACAAAGAATAAATTGGCTAAGTAGAAAAAAAATAAATGTAAAATCTCTTTGAAACAACCAACGTGTGCAGCCATTGCAAAACAGTCCGCAGAAACCATGCTTTTCTTGGTGTTGCTGTGCTGCCAAGCACTTCCATGTCAATGCCAGGCTTTAGCAATTTCCACCTTATTTCATGCTCTGACAAACCTACAGGAGTTTTGTCTGGTCCGGGGCGAAGCGCTGTGCTGTGCCAGCAGGGGCAAGCAGCTCTGCAGGCGAGTGGAGGCAGGAAAACCCGCTCAGCTTTTAGTGCAGCTCGCTCTCATTGCGCAGAGAGGGAGATCTTGGTGCAGGACAGCTTTTCTGTCTGGTTAGTCTGTGCCCAAAGGCTTGTACAAATGTCCCCTTTGGCCTGGCAGCTGACTCAGCTTTGGGCTCCTTTACGGAAAATCTGCCTCCTTGCAAAATCTTTTGTCCAAGGCACATGGTTGCCACAAAGCGCCTCTGGGTCCCTCTGGCAGCCTGCCTTGCCCAATTTGTGGAGCGAGCGGGGCTTCAGCAGGTGGCCAAAGTGATGCTATCAAGTCGAAGTGTGACATTCCTGGGGGCACAGCCTGCCCTGGCGAGGGAGGCAGGCTGGCCTGGGTGCTGCTGCTGCTGGGAGTGGGTTTTTGGCTTAGCGAGTTCAGCAGGCGTCTGGCAGGTATTCACAGTGCCCGGGCGGGGGGCTGAGCCGGGCACATTTGACCTCCGGCATGTAGAGAGCATCAGGGAAGGGCCCTGCTTTCACTGCCATATCCAGTAGGAAAAGCTGAGTAGTTTTGGGGGGCAGAGCCTGCCTCGCCCCTAGTGCAATGCGCTGTGCCCCCGCAAGCTGGGGTCTGGCAGGGAGGGCATGGCAAAGAGCTGCTCACTGATCCCAGCTTTACTCAGAGACCTTTTAAACCAGGGGAAATCTGGGGGACTAATGCCCGAGCAAAAGCAACGGTGGCTGTGGCTGAAGAGAACAAGACTTTGTGGGAATAATTTGGGGCCCAAAATGAGAATCCTCTCGCAGGTTTTGTGGGGGACAGCACCGCTCCAGGACAGGCTCCCCCGCAGCCCCCACAGTGCTTCCCCCCAGTCCCTCCCTGCAGATGATGGGAGAATAGGAACAACCTTGGGCAATGACAGATTTTCAGTGTATTTCTGGAAGTCTTGGTTTAACTTCTTCTGCCTTGAATTATCAGGGCATCTTTGGACACGGGACTCTTCTTCTCAAGTGCCTGGGCTGCCTCCAATGGGCAGGCGAGGTGTCGCGCCAAGGGCAGGCTGACACCGAGCACGACGGGGGCTCACCGCAAACAGAGACATCAGATGCCATCTCAAGGCCAAATTTAAGTGTGGGTAATTACATTTCCCCATTTAAACTGCCGGCCAGTCTCAGCTGGATAAAATGTTCCCTTCTTAGCTGGAAGAGTTGCCGTGTCCTGGGAAACAGCTGCTGTGACAAAGTTAGGGGGCAGCTGCCGTGGGGGGGACTGACGTGTTTGTGGCACACGGCCGCCTGAGGCCAGGTACCTGGTGGCAGGAGGCAGCGCTGCAGAGGGTCGCCTGTGCCGGGAGCCCCAGGAGCCTTTCTGGGCTTTGGTATAGCCTGAACCAGTGCCCAGTTGGGGACGGTGCGGTGGGACAGAGAAGGGCTCAAAGCCAAGTGCAAGTGAGATTTGCAAGGCTGGGTAAGGGGCCATCATTGCCCCAAGCGCTGCCCGTAGTGGGGATTTGGGACAGGGACAGAGGCCTCTGCCCTGGGTGCCCAGGCTCCTTACAGAGCATGCGGCCCCGACGACACGATTTTGGTACGTCTAAGTTTGCAAATGAGACAAAGTCCAAAGACATCTGAGTCAAAGACAGGCTGAGTCAATGGCCCAACTTAGTGAAAGCTGGTGAAATACAGACTTTGCCCTTTTCCTTCCCTGCAGCCCTGATGAAGCGCACATTCTCTCAAGTAGGTCTTTATAAAACGATCAAAGCGTCTGTGTGGCTTTTCAGGGGGTTGAGCTTCCACTCACAACCCAAGGTCCAGTTTAATAATGTAGCTTGTTAAATAAACAAGTGGCTATGCAGAGCCCCGGCACTGTGACGATGGAGAAGATCCGGTGTTCTCTTCCCACTCCAACGCCAGCTGTTGATGGACATCTGTCTGTAAAACATTGGGCCTTTTATTGTTTTTAATGCAAGAAATGCCTTTTCCTGGAGACCACCACTGAATACTGCTTTGCTAGAAAGGCTCCTTCACAATCCAAACAGAGAGCAAGTGAGCATAGAGGATCCATTACCCAAAAACTCAACAAAATCTTCCTCACCCATGAAAAGTGTTCGCACAGTGGAGGACGATGTTGGGGCTGGGGCTGGGAGGAGGGGGGAGCTGTTCCTGGAGGGTGGTGTTCTGGGACCCACCAGAGGAAAATACTTCAATTTTTCTATCCGATAACTCTACTGCCTGGCTAACAAAAATAATCCCTTATTAAAGATAACAGGAATCTGCTTTGTATAATGCATTCACAGAGATTGATGTGCTTCCAGTTTCCAGAGTTTCTGTACCTTTGGAGAGAATAAAAGCCACAATATTGGCATGATGGTGGGGACAAGCTCTCTTGCAGACACAGTTTAGGTTCACATTTTCGCATGTGCATTTAAATCGCAGGTTTAAATCTGATCTCAGATACCAAAATAGACATGTCAAAGTCTTAACCTGCCTGAAGAGGTGGTCCATTCAGCCTTGCACATGCTGGGGAGTCGAAGGTGTGTGTATGTAACAACTGCTTTTTACCAAAGGCATGGATGGAGCCCCGCTATCTTAATTCTCGTCCTTTTATTAGACTAGAGATTTGCTTCACTAAGAAAATACAGAAAATGCTAATGCTAGTAATATATTCCTTTAACTGAGCCAAATTCCACATTTTCTTATGCTCTCAGATACCTTCACCAGCAGCATTACTTTGTCTAGCGTGCCAAAAGCACAGCAGGCTCTTAGAGCTGGAAAGCACGGCAGAGCCACTGCTACTGTCCCCGAGGGGGGCTGTCCCCGAGTCCCTCACCATGGGACAGAGGCAGCCAGAGGGCTGCAAAAGCACTGCACTGCTACAGGTCACCTAGAGTCACCTCAACGCTGGCACATGTCCCCCGCATCTGTTTTGGGTGGGAAGAGGTGATTTCAGCCTGACAGGTAAAATCAGGCGTTGTTACAGATCGGTCCTGGAGGAGACATCGGTGGCGAGATAGATGCTAATTGCTAATAAGAAATGGTCCATCGGAACTGGCAATGGCCCCAGTTCTGAGGTGGTAAATAACCCTAGTGCTTTTTTGGCAGTAAAGCAAAAATCTGGTTTTGTGCAATGGTCAGCAGAGGAGAACTCAACCGGAGCAACCTGGGGGCTCCCAGGGAGTAGGTTAATCCAGGGGTTGTTTTAGTGCCTCGCAGGATTTGTGATCCATTTTCGTGCCCGGAAAAGGTTTACTTCAGTATAGGAAAGTTCCACCCATCTCAGAATAGCTTTGGTTTTCCGAAAACAATTTGATGTCATCAAAGATGATTTCACCCTTTGCCTCTTCACGGGTGAAATTGCAGCTGAGTGACATTCTCACGTTATGCAGGGACAAACGCAGCAGAAATTCCTCTGATAGAAGAGCGCTAAATCGCAGGGTCACCTTGTGAGCGTGGCGGGGAGGTCCCTGTTTGGCTCCCACCGAAGGCAGGTTTGAGAGGGGACTCGACCCATGCAGCTCCTTCCCGGGACTGGGCTCTCCCACCCTGAGCTCCCTGTGCAATGGCAGGACTATGGAAGCGCAGAGCCCGGATGTCCATCTCCCGGCTCCTTTCATTCCTGTTTTTCACAGATGAAAAGCGTGATTTCCTCCTGGTAACACCCAGGAGCTGGCAAGTTTCAGCCTGGAGTGATTTCTTTTTCTTTTTTTTTCTAAAGAACTGTGATAAAAATAACCCCCGGGAAAAAAAAATCAAGCACTCAAACCCTTGAGGCCTGACGCAACCTCCACTCACAGGAGCACTAGGACCGACAATACCATAATACAGATCTGAGGTATCACTAAGAAAAATAGGAAGCAGCCAAAGAAAAAAAAAGGTCACCGCAAGCTCGCTGTAAACACCCTTGCTTTGCACGTTATCTCGGCTTCGCTGGTTTGATTGCTACCAGGCGAGATGTGACGCTGCATTTTCGGTGCTACAGGTATTTATTTTACACTCTGACTCTGAGTCTGAGCCTCCGAATGTAAAAACAATCAGAAGGCTGAAGTGTAAATTCTCCCTGCTGATTTATTTACTGTTGTGTTTTTATAGCACCACATGGCTCTAAGTTTGCACTGGGCCCATTCAACCAAAACCCATGTCATACACTTCCAGAGAAATGAATGACTTTATAAATTCTCTACAATAATAATCCCACGTACAGGAATGCATGCAGAGAACACCCAGACGGGGCTGGAATGTTTTAAGAATATAATATTGTGCTTTTTTGGTCAGGGAAACACATTTCTCTCAGGGATATGTGGTGTGGCCCAGGCTCCAGCCCTGTCTGCCTACCACCTGTAACGAGCCCTTTGGGAGATTTTAGTTCAGGCCACCCAAACTGTGAGCTGGGCAAAGAGACATCAGCACTACGAAGTTAACAGCCTTAATGAAGCCCGGCCCAGAGGAGACTCAAAACATCCACAGTGGGGGAAAAAAAAGGAAAGAAAGAAAAGAAAAGGCTTTGATAGGAAAAACATCTGATCCGTGTTCTCTAATCTTTGCTTTGTTAGTTAAAGCATCTCTAAAGGGCTTAGTACCCCTGGAACAGGGACCTCTTTCTCTCCCTTCAGAAACACCAATTAGAAAAGCAGGAAACTGCTTCCAGAAAGGGGGACTCTAAAGGAAAATTTAAATTTAGCTTGAGGGATCTGATTGCCTCTTTTTCACAAGCTATTTTTTCCCTCTGTTGTGTGGCTGAGCAACGGATTTCTCCAGGGCGAGAACGCAGCTCCTTGTGCTGATCCTGCTGATGGAAAGAAAACACAGCGGGGCAAGGAGAGGGGAGATTCATGGCATAACGGCATGGGAAGACAAGAGGATTTATCTTTTAAATACAGTGGGAATGACGCCCTTATGGTGTGGCAGCCTGAGGAGCAAGTGTGCCGCATGCTGGGAGGAGGGAGGCAGCGGGCTGGGTCCCAGCACCCACACAGACCCTGCGCCCACCACGCCAGCCACCGGCGAGGGCTCAGCTGGACAGAGACTCCGCTGATGGTCGCAGATCCCATTGCCTTTGCACTGTGCTGTCCTGCACAGGGAGAGAAAACCCGTCTTCCCTTCCCCAGGGGTCTCGGTGTTGGGAGCGTGGGGGCAGCACCCTTTCCCTTGACAGGGCTGGCACAGGCGCAGTCAATGGCGGCACAGCACAGTTGGTGGCCAAGGGGCCACACCTTGGCGTGGCATGGCATGGCCAGCCAAGCTGTGCTGCCAGCGGAGCTGGACACAGTTCTCCTGGCAGCAGCCCGAGGACCGTGTGCCACGCTGGCCCTGCCCCAGGGCTTGGCAGTGGGAGCAGAGATACCACTGCAGCCCGCAGGGTCTTGGCCAGGCAGCAATCACCTGGGCAGCGGTGGCTGCTGCTGCCACGGGAGTCCCTGCAGCCGGGCTGGGCCCTCGATGGCTGTCCTCCCTGATGGCCACCCTCCCTCAAGGCTGTCCTCCACGCCAGGCCATGTCGCAGCCCTGCTCCACTCACAGCTGTTGCCAATGATAAACCCTCTCATCTCCACAGACCCTGCTAGCCAGAGGCTAGAAGGGAAACATCTGAACAAGCTCCTGGCTCTGTTCATGAAATTCCTGGACACAGTCCATGGTAAGATCTTTTTCTCTCTAGCAGAGTATTTTCCTTTGGACCTCAGGGATGTTACAACAGCTGTTTGTAAACAGTTTGCATCCAAAGTTAGCAGGGGGGTGAGCAGAGGAATCACATATCAACTTTGTCCTCTTGAACATCTAAAAAATGTTGCAGCTACATTGGCACTGCCACTGCAGATTTAAGGAGTCAGCCGAAAAGGCCAGTAGCCATAGGGCAGCCACCCATGCCCACCTCTGCCTCCAGACACACAGCCGGGCTGGAGCGGGATGGGGGAGGCAGCCCCGCAAGGCGCTGCTGGAGGCACGTGCTGCCTCCGCTTGGGCTGAAATTCATCCCAGAGCCTGTGGCCAGGCAGAGACCGGCAGAAGGAGGGTTTCTGGGGAAGGAAGGAGGCAGAGGCTGATAGGAGTGGTTGGAGTTGAGTAGCCACAGGGCTACAGGTAAGTGCTGAGGAGCCTGAGAGTGACGAGCACTTTGGAAAACCTGGTGTCCCTCTGCGAAAGGCTTGGTAGGCTGCGAGGTGGCATAAAGCTGGGCTTGAACCCAAGCCCTGACCCCCTCCCCATGCTCCTGAGCCCCTCGCAGTATCCAGTCTTGAAAACAAGATACAGACCATGGGTCCCTCCCTGTCCTCCTCTCTGCCACGGGTCCCTGCTCGCAGCCAGCTGAGGTTTGTATCAAAAAGAGAAAACTGCTGAAAAAATGCCAATAAGCTTCCTGCACCATAATGGGGGGAAGGATAAAATCTTCTCAATGCTGCATAAAGGATTTCTGGATTTTGGAAAGGTTTTTGCTTTTCTATACAACCTGAAACGGTCTGGTCCCTGTGAGAGCTCAGTCCCATTGCATGAAGCTGTTCAATTGTCATCTCTGGAGACACCTGAGCTGGTGTAAAAGGGAGGCTTTGCCAGACTGTGTGGCCCTGCCATGAGACCTCAAATCTAGGACAGCCAGAGCTTGTCACCCTTCAGGAAGAGCCACAGGGGCCACCGCGCTGGGCACAACAGGGCTGGGGGGCATCTGCAGGCCACCCGTGTTGGCAAAGCTTTTTCTAGCTCTTTTTCTTCTCATGGTTCCCCTAAGATTGTGTTACCTGCCATCATTTCTGGGAACAAGTGTATTTTAAGAGACATCTTTAAAACTGTGTCCAGTGACAGGCTCCCGCTCACACATCGCCAAGAGTGCATTTGAGTAAATGGAACCGCAGCCTTTTCCTGGGGCAGTGTTTGCTCCCTCAGGCTTTCCCCTCCAGACATGCCATGGCTGCCTGACTTCTCCCGTTGTTGCAGGGGCACAATGCCTCCATGCTCCTCCCTGGCCCTGACTGACCAGCACTGGCAGTGCTGGCACAGCCCAGCCACCCTGACAGGTCCTCCAGTGTTTTTCTGGACGCGATGGATTGGCACAGGCCATCAGCAGAACTCAGAATTTTTCTTTCCATCCTTTGCTGGCATTCTTTCAGCTGATGTTGGGAGGACCTTACTTGCTTTCTTCTTCAACTAACACTTTCCCTTGGTGTTAAAAATTTCGGCAGCGGTGCTGACACTGGCAACAAGTCCAGAGTATTTTTTCCAGCTCCAGCAAAAAGGTGAGTTACGACTCATTGTGCTCAGCCTGACACCAAATAATTCTGGGTGTAGACATGTGTAAGATGTGAAAGTGTTTTGCGTGCATCTGCTGGGGCTGCTGCTTATTGTCTGATGCTCCTCAAGGCAGCTCAAACTGAACCACAGAAAGATGAAGTACGTGACCTCTGCAGACCTCTGTTGTACAATCAGCAGCAGGAACTACCCGAGATGGGGCAAGGGGCTTTGTGAATTGCTGCCCTGTCGCCAGGTCAGCGCCAGGCATTTGCCATGGAGGGTCACTGCAGCTTTCCCCACAATGCCAGATGCTTAGCTAAGGACCGAGCCACATGGCCTCGGGTACAGCCCTGGGTGCCGAGGCCAGGTTAGGATGGAGGCATGTGCAGAGATGCTTATGGATGTCACACCCTGAAGCAAACTGACCAAAATGTACGTTGCAAATAATTGCTCAACAAGAGAGGAGAAACAGAAGGTGGAAGTAGCCCTTGGGCTTTCACAGAGCACGAGGCAGAAGGTTATTTTTACTTGCTGCCGACCATGTCCACCTCCTGCTTTCTCCTCTCCCAGCCAGAGAGCCCGCGTGGTTCCAGATGCACTCCCTCCACTGCTTGCTGCCACTCAGATGCTGCCTTGCTTTCGCTGCCTGACCCCGTCAGACTGAAACAATACAGTACATGTTTTACAAGGTACTTCTGCAGTGGGGAGAGAGAATTTGTAATTTTATGGAGCTTGTAAACTGAACTTGTAAAGTCCTTTAAAGCCGTTAGCTTGGGCATTTCATCCTACTGATGCTTAGGGATAAAGGCCAGCAAGGGCAGAGGTGAAAGGGGCCAAATTCATTGCTGAGATGACTGCAGACACTTACAGGAGCTTACAAAGCGAATAAATCTGTTTTTGTTTAACCATTAGCTTTACAAAATTAGCCTAGCTTGTCTCCCTTGCAGCTCTTGACAGTCTCTCAAAGCTAGTTATACCCTCACATGATACACGAACACAAAAGACTCCAAGTCAGTGCAGCTGAGACACTGAAAGGACCTGAATTTTTTTGTTTGCACTTCACCAAATACAGCAGCATCTGGGGAGACAAGTTACACCTCTTGCAAGTTTTGTTTACATGCCTCAAAGTTTGGGGTGAGCACCCCTGGCCTGCGACCCCACAGGAATGTCAGGTACCTGCTGAAGCAGCCCCTGAGAAGGAATAAATAGCCATCTATTGCAAAGCACCAACCATGAACGTAATTGAAGGCAAATGATAATAATGGCGAGTATTACAGCGGGGCTTCTAATAAAGCCTGCTCTGTGTCCTGAGCCAAGTGCTTTACCTGCCACTGTGGGCTCTGCAAGGTAATTATTCCACGGGATGATTGATGGAGATATTCATTAAACACAAACATGACACTTCGCTCTCTAAGCCCAAATAATCCAACCAGGCTATCTCTGAACAGGGCGCCCTCCCCTCGGCACGTTTTTAATGGGGGGTTTCAAAATAAAACCAGCAGTCGAGTACCAGAGCCCAGACCCAACGGGGGGATCCCGGCTCGCTTCTGAGGGCTGAGGGCAGGTGCTCGGGCCGGAGCCAGCTGAGCACACACGGACCCTAAGCAGAGAGTATTAGGCTGTGACAGCTGCAGCTGGCTCTGAAATAAGCACCGAGCATGAAGAGATTATGATAGATTTTGCTTGTAGTATGAAACTGATTTTACATCATATATGAGGCAAAAAATGTCTGCCTCTCAAAGGGATGGAAATCCTTTTGCAGGGCCAGAGCGGCCAAGCTCAGGGATGCTAGCGAGGTTCAGGCTAATGGAGCATCTCCTCTGCACAGTGCCTGGTCTGCAGCGTATGGCACAGCAAAAAATCTGTATCTGATAGTCTGTCTTTAGTTTGGGGGAGAAATAAACTGCCTCTCTCCT
>VYZM01016393.1:375761-425054 GCA_013398915.1 Dromas ardeola | reverse complement strand
CCTCATAAAAGCAGTTTTCAAATTTCTTTGCTATTTTTGACCAAAAACCAAGCTGCTTGGGTCCAGCTGTGTTTGTCTGTAGTGGCAAAAGTAGGGGACAAGGTAGGAAGGAAGGACCATGACCATCAAGGGACATCATTCCCATCAGGGACAGTCACGTTGTGTTTGCTGCACTTCTAGGATGGGGCTCTAATGACAGGGCTCTGGGCTGCTGGCAGGACCTGCCTGTCTGTACCAAGGGTCTCTGCTTTAAGCAGGTTTGGAAAGAAATGGCCTCAGAGCAGAGGAGAGGCTGCTCTCCTCTGTGTAGGGATGGGATCTCCAGTGCGGCCCAGCCCAGGGCCCTTTCTGTCACTCCTCCACGACCGGGGAGGTTTGGTCTGCAGTCAGCAATAAGTGTCAATTTATAAAGATATCAATCTTACAGTGCTGAATAATATTAATGGCATAACTAGTACCACCTCATTAGTCCTCTAGTACCTGCCCCTCAGGAGAACTGTGTTTAAGAGAATAACAAAATCTAACCTTTAAAAAATACTCTCTAACTTTTTTACTAGTATCTCTGCAGCTATTAAAATGTCAAAGTTGCTAGTAAAGGGCTTCTGTTACTGGTAAGAGGCTGTACAGCTGGTTGTGAACTTTTATGAGTATATTGAACTATGTGATTTGGGAGCAAAAGGGACACGTACTCCTTTCTGAAGGAGATAATTTTTGTGTGACTGAAATAGCGCCTAATTCCCCTTCAGTTAATACCACACAACAACATCCATGTCAAAACTGAAGAAAAGCATTATCATATGATTAAAGTGCCAGATTATAACTTCAGACCTTTTAACACCTTGGCTGACACGTCTTAACAAAAGGAAGTTCCGATTTTGGACACCATAAAGCCCCTGCAAAAATTCTCTCAATGTCTGCTACATTCACCTGAAATTAGATTTTTTTTTTTTATAACTCTGCTGGGAACTGGCAACAAGCAAGTCTTGGGCAGTGACCAGGTCCCTGGACAACTTTAGAATCAGGTCTCTAAGCAGGCTAAGGCTCTCCAGCAGCAGGCGAAGGCTCTCCAGGAGCAGGCGAAGGCTCTCCAGGAGCAGGCGAAGGGCTCATCATGGGCACTTGGGAAAGGAAACTGTGGGGTCTCAGTGGAGCAAATGGGCTGGTTTGACTAAGGATGGATGGTGCACCACCAGCAAGTCATAAAATTGGAAAGTGGGTATAGAAAATGATGACTTAGACACATGATCCAGAGGAATATGTCAAGTGGAGATGCCCTGATGGACCATAAGAGGTTTATCTGAATCCTTAGAAAGCTTTAAGGGGGTTTGTCTTTCCAGATGCTCCATCAAGAAACCCTGCTGTGAGGGCAAGGACTCTGCCACTGGCAGCTGGCCCCACTGCAGCCCTTCAACTGCTCTACATGTTCTTGCCTTGCCCAGGGCTCCTGCTGCTGTGAGACAGCTGAGCGTGGCCGAAGAGAATGAAGCTGCAATTCCCTGCCACCAAACTACTGGAAAAAAACAAGTAGGGTAATAGGACTGGAAAATAAGAGCTTGTAAATTCCCTGCTGGATATGGGCAGGTATTTGAAGCCTTGCGTGTCACCTGAATGATGCCACTTGGACCATCTCTGGCCAGGACTGTGGCAACAATCTTGTCATTTGCTCCTAAAATTATGTGGATGTGAAGGACCAGCTTTCTCTGTGGCCACCTTCATTGTCCACAGACAAAAAACCGTTGCCTTTGCCCATGATCAGCAAGTGGGGCTCCCTTCTGCAAGCCTTACTCAGGGCCCAAACCACAACACACAGCAAACCCCAAAAGTCTAAGCAGCCCTTTAGATAATTCAAGCGGAAAACCTGCAGTTTACACAAAGATAACCTCTGGGTCAGGAACTTAGAGTGATGTGAGCTACAGGTTGCTGAGCAATAGGGGTGTTTCTGGTGCAAGCTTGCCCTGCTCTTCCCCAGACATTGGCCACTGTTGGAGGCAAGAGATGGGCTTTGGTGGAGCTGTGGTTGGACCCCGTGCTGTCTCCATGCTCCTTGCCAAGGCCCTGAGTAGCATGGGCAGTGGGTGGGAACCAGGGTCTCCAGGACACTTCACAAGGCAAATACTCCCAAAGCTGGATGTTTTCACTTGCTCTTGACTCTCTTTCAAAGCCAGTGAAAGGCTTGTGGTTCCCAAGGTGCATCCGACCCCCCGGGGATGGTTCCTCGTTTCCTGCATGAACCAGGTGTCGGCTGCGGGGCCTGGGGAAATCTGCACGGGGAAGCAGGATGCACCATGGTTTCAGGCTCCCCTCACGGCACTATTTAGTCACTGGGGTTATGGGAAATAGCCTGAGCTATCCAGGAACTGACAGTGGGACCCCATCCTGTTATCACGCTCTACGATGGCCCATCAGGAAATGACATAAATACCCTCATTGCTCTCTATTTTATTTTTCATCATTGTGAAGCATCTTTTTTGTTTTGTTTCTGCTGGCGTCAGGTGACCAGTCGCAGTGCCCTGGCTCCCCACATCCTGCTGGGCAAGGTCTGCCTCTGTCCCTCTGAGAATCAGGCAAAGGATGTGCCTGTTTGCCAGTGTTTTTTCTTGCCGTCCCAGTGATGTTGCCTGGGTCAGGAAATAAACCTATTTGGAAAGTGGCTTTTATCAAGCTGCCTGTGTTGAATGTCCACAGCAAGATGGGCACCACGTGTCAGCTGGGACAAGCACTGGGAGGAGTTCACATAAGTCTGGCTGTCGTGATCCAGAGCCACTCCAGGTCACTGACTCCTGGCAGCTGACCCCTTCCCTCTTGGAAATCCGCATCTGCCTGGAGTGACCTTTACTGCAACAGTTTTAATTTAACTTTTGCACCTTGCATCCTGCCTATCCTGAGAGGGGAAGCTCCCTTTCTTTGCATCTTTGGAAATATATTGAATATTACTGCAAGTTAATTGCCCTCTGAGAATTATACACCGAACTGCTAGCCAGGGAACGCAGAAGACGCAGAGGAGAACCAGCCTGCCTAGTGAATACAGGAAAGCCGGCTTGGTACCATTGTCTTTCCCTGCTGTGGTCACAAGCTCTTTGAGGACAGCAATATGGATACCACGGGTCCAACCAGCACCTTGCACTTGAGCAGGCACCAGCCTGAGAGCTAGGAGAGAGGAACCCTTTTGCTATTGTCTGCCTGTCCTGCTCCAAACAGCCCAACACATAAAGAGCCAGAGAGAACTGTCACAGGGTGATTTTCTGATTTACAATGGGACTGTGGTTGAGTATTTCTAGCTCAGTTAACAGCTGTTTTGTTAATTCCTAATTTCTCCCATAATCTGTATGGTTTTGTCCCAGCTAGGGCATGGCCTATGATATATGATGGAGAGCTTTGCCATTAATCATATGCAGGTGAAAGCATAACTGGTTTTATTAGTTTTCAGAGTGCCAGGTCACATAAATTAACTGAAGCATGTATTTAATATATCCTGAGCAGTGCCTCCCACCTTCTCTGGCAAGGCAACACGTCTTACTGGAACTTGTTTTATCTGCATCGGCAGCAGGACCACAGACTCTCTTGTGCTGCCCTTGGGGTGACTTTTGCCTACACTGCCACACTGGGGTTTGGCTGGGCAGTAAGACAGACACACCGAATGCGGAGATGCCCAGGTGCTGTGGGACAGGACCAAGGCACAGGGAAGGGCACTGCTGAGTGACTGTCCACACTGGGACATGCACTGGTGGGGCCAGGACCCCAACAATGATGGGACCCCAGAACAATGTGTTTGAGGTCCATGGCAAGGGGCAGATGCCACAGAAAGGCTTCAGATGCCTGAGTGGTATTTGCATGCCACTTTAGCAAGTGGCTTGTGTGTCGCTGTTGGTAGCCAGGCCCTGTTTGCTGTAGGGCTCCCCTTCCTCCTAGCTCTCACCCGCCTCCATGTCGATGCGCTGGTCCTCACCACGCAGCTAGCTCGGACATGAGCTCCCTCTCCAGTGATGCAGGAACAGGAGGGTGATGACAAAGCTCAATAGAAATAACATGTATGACCTTAGCAGCAAGTTCTGCTAATGGGAACAATATTACAAACCCCAACACTAAGGGGAAGCCAGGATACTGCTGAGGCCCAGACCCTCTTTTTCTCAGCTGGGGACTGTGTGGTGACACATGTGATGAGGTTGGCATGGGTAATATGTCTTGATGCCATCCCAGAGGCCATGTGTTATGTTTAGTTATCTTTCTCCTATACAGATAAGAGGGGAAGCAGATGGGAATGGTGTCCTGCACTTGCGTTTCTTAAGCACTGACTTTCCTAAAACTTCAAGAAATAAAAATTTCCTCCATTTTAACTGCAATAGCATTACTGGGACTGTACTGGCACTAGATGCTATATTTGCATTTAGGGTGGCCTGCCTATCCCTGAGAAAAGGGGTTTTTACTATTACTAGAGATTCTAGATGGGGAAACTAAGGCAAAGTGAGACAATACAGTGGGTGTGCTGCCGGTGTGTGCAGATCCAGGAGCCCAGCCTGCATCTCTTTGGTGAGATTTGAGGGATGTAACTGTGAGACCAAGCAAAGCTTCCCGAAATGATTTTGCTGCAACCCAGCATGTTCCTGCATCTGAAACTCAGCTGTTTAGGGCAAAGCTGTGCTATGAAAAAAAAAAGTGACTCAGCTCTTTGTGGGTTTCACTGCATTTGCATTTCCTATGGCACATGGTGAGTATCCCTCCAAGGGCTTCGGGTTTTTTTGGAAGGAAAGGGTGTAACCAATTCATTAGCTGACCCCCGGCATCCCTGATTTGCATAGGGTGCTTCTGCTCTGTAACTAATGGTGGTGATTATAAACATGTGACGGAGAGGGGTGAGGGTGGTGAAAACCATTGTAATCACACATGGGGCAAAGTGCTGATGGACGGGCTGTGGTTGCAGGATCCCGGGCTCTGGGCAGCCTGCTGAGCTCCCACATGCCACGAGAAATCCCCCATAGCAGCTCGGCAGCTTTCCCCACAGGAATCCAGCTGCCCCCACAAGGGTCCACCCGACATGGAGCTGTTGCTATTGGGCAACAGAGAAAATATAATATTGCCTCTATGAAATGTTGTCATCCAACTCCCAGATCAGAGCCTATGATCTTGCACGTGCAGTCTAGACAGCCTGTGTCTCGGTCCTGCAGCTCAGAGCCCCTGGCTCAGCAAAGCCAGGGCAGCTGGAGCACAAAGTGGCTGGATCATTTTTGTCTCCTCCTGGACCATGAAAGATGCAGATACTGCTCAGGTTCTGACACAGACTGGAGCCAGCTTTGGGTTGATCTAACCTATGTCGCCTGCCAAGCCCCTGAGCTTGATCTAGTACCATAGGTGGGCATATGCTCTCTCCTGACCTTAAATATCCTCTCTTGATCTTATCTGGATATCCATGTTTTGCTCAAAACACCTCCCATTCTTCTTAGTGCCATCAGAAGAACCTTGACATGAGAACCAGATGTGGTACCTGCTCTCCCGTCACCCATTCACTCATACACAGACTATTAATCTGTGCAGAGGTGTGTTATAAGTGGTTTGATATGTATGTAAATCCCAGAGGCGGGGTGTTGTTCTTGGCAGCCTCTTCCATGAGCTGATGTGGAACTCTTTTCTTTGAAGTCTGCAAACAATTTGCTCAATCTCAGCACTTTCCACATGAACTCGTGGGGACTCGGTGTGAGAGAGATGGACGACAACAGACTACCTGTCCCCTGTTTTGGGGAGCTGTCAGATCTTTCTCCTCCCTTGTTCCAGATGGATGCAGTTTTCCGGCTTGCCCCAGTTGCCCCGATGTTCCCAAAACAGCTGCAGATAAGGCTCCAGTGACTTCATTGTCTTGCTCTCTTGAGGAGCTTTCACTCTGAATTTCACTCTGAATTATTCCCTCATTTCATTTTGCATTTGTCTTCTGATTGCATTTGTTCAGACAAGCAAAGCGAGAGAAGGGATATATAGCTCTGGGGGAAGAGAACATGGTCTTAAGCTCTAGACTTCTTGGTACATTTGGATTTTCCTCTGCTTTTTCCTTTCAACTGAAAGCTTGAAAACACAGAAATAATTTACATTTAGGTTATTAATGCCCAAAGCATTAGTAAGAAAAAAAAACCCCAAACCTGGGTATTTCAACCAAGTCAGCATTTATTTAGACAGTATGAATTAGACCATTTATTGTCTAATTGAGTATTTTATTTCTGATGCAGACTAGGACCTGTACACCAAGGGAAAAGCAAGAATCTTTTTCTGGCATTAAAAAATAAAATAACTGAATAGTTCATATAGCAAGGAAGATGTTTTTCCTAACACTGGGAATTAGCAGTTAACTCTTATGCTTTGAGGTAGAAGTGTCTCTAGCATCCCTCCATCTATCCTGTCTACTTATCTCTGCCCTAACTCAATAAATGTAACCATCCTTCTCATACACAAAAATGTTCGTGTTCTTGATATAAAATGACTATTTATTATCCTATGGCACTCTGGTCTCCAGCGGATCTTTCAGGAATTATTTCTGTGATCTAATTACCACATGGGAAAAAGATTTCTTCTTCTCATGTCCTCCTTCCTTTTGCCGATGGAAATAACTAACCTTTCTCATCCTTCAAGGCTCTTTGGTAACTCCCATTGTTTTGGGAATTATTCTTGGAATTTTCTAGCTACTGACTCGGCGCTGCTGGTTATTTTTCTGGTGCAGAAAAGAGGAGGGGGAGCGGGTGCTCTGTACTGCAGCTAGAAAAGTCTGAAAAGCCATTTGAATAGTTACTTGGCATTTGCTCTAGTGCTTAAAACACACTCTTGTTTCCAGCCCGGACCCTATTTTTTTCATAAAAACATTCCCTGATTTGTGACCTATCTGCAGGTGCCTGGGTTTTTGTTCACTGGATATCCATGTCCTGAGGTAGTCATTGAGTCACGAGTAGTCATGAGTAGTCATTGACTACTTGAGGATTTTCTTCTTACCTTAAAAAAACCTTTACATTTGCAGAGCCAGAGACCACACGAGCAGGGGTTGCTGATGGGGCTTGTTTCCATGTGTAGAGGCGTGGGGGTGCTGCAGACTGGCTGCTGCTGGAGGCTCGCGCCTGACTCTGCTCTGGCAGGTGATTGGGTTGGGATCATGCTGGGGAACTTGAATTGTTGCCAAATTGATGTTAGACAGGATCATCTCATTTGTCCTTTTTCCACCCAGATGTTTTTGGGATCTGTCAAGTGGTTGTTCTGTCAGGTCTATGTCTGTCTGAGCACCCTGGCCACATCCCAAACACACCCCTCCCATGTGGGAAGTTCATATTTTCATTGTCACAAAGTGCCGTGTCTGCTGGGACTTTTCTCAAGTTTTCAGTCCATTTATGACTGAGCAAGACTATGGTTTAAGCTAGAAAACACCTCAAGGCTCTCTCAGGACTTAATTTCAGTCTGTCATGGTCTTAGCGGTATGGGCATGGGGTGACGCTGCTTTGTGCCAGCTCTCCTAGTGATCTTCCTGGCTGCCACTGTACCATTTTGTCTCTGAAGAGAGCTTGCAGGAGTTGTTTCTGTTAACTTTGTCCTTCAATAAAACAGTCAGGATGTATAGTCAGCAAAGAAGAGTCTTTCACTGTTTGCACCAGACTTGAGATAAGCTGCACACTCCTCAGCTGAGGGGAACACAGGGCTCACCCAGACGTGTCTATGGTCAAAAATCAGGGCTGAATGCCACCTGTTCAGTATTGTGTCAATCCACCCAAATTCCCCGCGAAACCCAGGCAAGAAACACTGATATGTCTCACGACTTCAGGACAAAACTGTTAATTGTCCCCAAACCTGGAAACCCAATGAAGGCATTGGCTCCGTCTAGGAAGGATGTTCATACATTAAAATGTGATACACAATGAAAAAGAGATTCCTGGACAAATAGCTCTGTTAGCTTCTTGCTTTTCAGTGGTTATGGATTATGTGTTTTACAGATTTCTACTCTATTGTCCTATAATTCTCCTCAGCAGTGAAGCGTTTTAACCAAATGGACCACATTTTTCCTTGTTTTTCTAAGAGCAAACCATTTGTGCACCAGGTAACTTTTTATGGGCTATGAAGGTGCACTTATAGGTGCGAAGTATCAACAATCCTGTAAAATTAAATTAATTACCTTTGGGATCAAGGATTCCTTTTTCCCTGGTTTCACTAAAATTCCCAGGTCTGCCCTCCAGTTCCCTTCCAAACTGGGAACTCAATGAGATTAATCAAGGCTAAAGGCATTTCCGCCTGCTATTCAAAACACTGCAACTCCCCTTTGTCCTTATCATAGTGCCGTTCAATCAGTCACTGCCATGGAGGAATGGGCTTGGCTGGGGGACGGGGACAATGTGCTCAGCTCTGCCTTCCTTCCCTTTAGAGTCACTGTAGCACCTTCCATTTCTCAGAGCCCAAAAGTAAAACCTCCTCCACAGGGACGCAATGAGATGGTCAGAGCTGGCAAAAGTACTTGCCAAGGTGAGGGAATCTAGAGTACAACTTCACTGGCTCATCTTTCCTGTCTAAGAGGTCTGTGTCATTTTTGCCCTCCTTCTCTGAGAATGATGCATGACTTTCCTTCCTTCGTCATTATACTTCAGGTGGCATCAGCTACAGCACGTGGGCTGCCATCACATCCTTTCCTTTCGTTTGAAAAGAGTCCGTAGCTTATCTCAGCAGAGAGCTCCACTTTGGCAGCAATATGTGCAAAATTCAGAGATGAAGCATAAAGGGTACTGGATATCATGCTGTGGAAGGAAAGAAGGGATGCAAAAGAGACAGGGAGCTCTTCAGGAAACTGCATAAACCCAAAAGCCACTTTAGTTGAGAGCTGGGGAAAACTTTCTTTACAAAAATCAACCAGTTCCTCAGAAAATATACTCCCACTTCTGATAGAAATGCAGACTCAACAGCTGACTGCCCAGCTACCATTTGTACCTTTGAAAGCCATTTTAAAGGCAGAGAAATTTGGGGAGAAGCTCATCAGTCACTTAACTGCAAATATGGAGAAATCACAACCAACATGGTGGAATCCCTAGTAAAAGCCTTCCCAGTTGTTAAAACAGCTCAAGGATCTGGACAGCAAAGCCTGGCCAATTTAGCTTATGCAGCCCACCATGTAGCCAGTTGTATCACAGCCGTCATGAGCAACTCTAGAAAACATGCACGTGAGAACATTAACTGCAAAGATGGGCTGTCCACAGAGAGTTACCACATCCCTAGGACAACACGCTCTTCTGTACTGCGGCCTCGGGCACTGGAGCAAACCCGCTGTGGTCCTCACAGCAATTGCAATTTATAGCCATTAGAAACAGAGAGATGCACTTAGAGCTAGAAGTTATATATTTTTACATTCTTACGGTTGGCTCTGGAGTCTTATGTAGTTGATTCAGGAGATTACCTACATGGGAGATGGAGAGGACTCCCTGTGTGTGTCCCCAGCTTCCCCAGTACAGAACCCTTCCTTACACACAGCAGAGCTTTAAACCTGTCTCGGACAAGGGGTTTCTCTCACTTCTCTTGGAAGATGAACCATCACCTGGATGTCCTTTAGTTTTAGCTTATTATTTAGCCGGAGCATACTCATGGTTTAGTACAAGTCCACAGCCAGGTGTAGACATGGATCAGAGCTGGCCCAGCATGAATTCCCTGCTGAGATGGTCTGACTGGGGAGTGGACAGTGTGTGTTGGCATGCGGCTTGCAGGAACTCGGCACCTTTAAGACAATTCTGTGGCCGTGTTCATGCAGGAGGAGGAGTTTCCCCCTTTCTTTTTGTTCATGTGACACACACTGAAGGATCCCTGAAATATTAAAATAAACAGAAAGCTTGACTTGCAGAACCTGTCTGCTAAGCCAGGAATCACATTTCTTGCTGCAGTTTCAAACCGTCATCCAGAGACTTGTAAAACACTCACAAAAACCTCTTTGGCCCCAGAGCTTTCAACAAAAACAACATCCCACTAGTTGCACCCATCCCTGAAAGAGCAAATATATTAAAGTCTGTTCCTCCTTTACTCTCCTTGCTTTTACCCCTACAAAAGGAGGAGCTCTGAGCACATTCTCCTTTGTAATTTCAATTCCTTTTCCATTCTTCCTCTGATAGCTGATTTAAGGATTAGAAGGCCCCAACATGCCAGATGTGGGGGAAGCAAGCTTAATGGATGTAGTAAAAGAAATGTAAGGAAACCCCCTGATCTGAAGGCCCATTTCCTGCTAACTCTCATCACTGCCTGCTTTCAATGAGGAATGCATGGTCTCGCTCTCCGCAGAGCACAGCGAGCTTGCAAGGTGGGACTGCTCCGAGCCCAGCTTATTACGACAAGGTGCAGTAGAGTAAAGCACAGGGTGCCCATGAGATCGGGACCTCTAACCAGATTATAGATGGATCTAAGCAGATATTACCTATAGGTGTTACCTACATATATTACACATATATAATATACTGGCTACGCAAGCTCCCTTCCTTAATGACCTGCTGGCCTGAATAGCCCCCACATACAGACGCGAGGACAGGTCAGGGTTAGTTTGTGACTCACCCAGGAGGTCTGTGGCAGAGCCAGGAACTGAATCCAGGTCTGAAGGATGACTGTTTATGTTCTGCACAGTAGGCATGCCTGTTTCTTCACCTTCATTCTAATAGAATGCCTGTTGCTGTCTCTATTGTGAAAAGAGAGGGACTTCCCTAAATGACTTTGAAAAAAATCTGAGTGAACAGAAATCATGAAGAATATTCATGGCTGTGGTGTGAGCTCCATAATAACTGAAGATTTTTTTTATTCCCTAACACTTCTTGGTACTAAATAGATACTCAGAAGGATGCTGGAAATGTCTTATTTGAACGAGACTCTTGTGAGTTCATGTAGGGTGTTCAGGTGATGAAGTTTAATGGAATATATCCCAGAGCCTTCTGTCCTCGTGTTTGGAGAGAAGGTTCAGCTTTTATGCCACCCACAGGAGCCATCAACTCTTATGCTGAGAAAAAGATTGAGTGATTTCCAAAGGACTTCGGTGTTCTCTTCTGCACTTTGCCCCTTGAGTAGTGGGATTTGAGAAGATATTTGATATGAAAAAGAAATTTAATCCTACATACGAGCAAGCCAACTGACACTATCCCACCCTTAGGACCAACAAGTTCTATAGTAGGCTGTTGACAGAGTATCCCAGGTTAGGTGTCCAGTGCTTCTAGCAATCCACAGTCAGCAGCCAGTTTTGAAACAGGGGCTTGTTTGGTGAAGAAATACCAGTCATACACAGACAAATGGCCTCTTTCCTCCTCTGGTTTTCTTAGGGAATATTCTTTCAGCTGTTTGAACACACAGACCTTGCTCATCTCGGAGGAGGGCCAGCAGGGGTAGAGAGCATCCTCCTCTTGCCTACTCACCCAGCAGGATCCAGCTGGGGCTGTTGGATCCCTTTGCTGAGCAGGAGGAGAATTTTAGGATCTCTCCATATTGTCAGCCTAGATGAACTTTGAGAGCCAAATAGGAAAGTTGGATACACCCAGACAAGAATTCCAGTCCTTTTAGTGAGAGAAATAACAGAAAGGTGCCAGATAAGAGATAAAGCCTTTCTAAAGCAGCAGAGAGGGAGGGGGCAGCTGTCTGGGCTGCTGTGCT
This sequence comes from Dromas ardeola, assembly GCA_013398915.1. Classification (NCBI taxonomy): domain Eukaryota; kingdom Metazoa; phylum Chordata; class Aves; order Charadriiformes; family Dromadidae; genus Dromas; species Dromas ardeola. The sequence continues at coordinate 413,441 of VYZM01016393.1, read as the reverse complement.
CTAGGTGACAGGAGACAAAACCATCCAAAAAAACATCCCATGGACATAGCTGGTTCAGACCCTGACAACTCCATTTTCTCCTGCGTTCCTTTCCTGCTCATTCTTTCTCCTTCTTAATCCTCCTTTTCCCCTTTTTCTTTTCCTTTCCTTTTCAAGAGCATGTTGCTAGCCAGGTTTTCCTATAGCTTGGCTTGCTCTGCTTCGAATTCTGTTGAGCTCATTGAACAAAAAGGCTCTCACTGCTTGGTGAAGAAGCCTGGAGAGGCTGTGGAGACCTGGGGCCTCTGATCTGCTTGAAAGATCTTGACCCTGCTCAAAGCCCAGGTTTTCAGTGACAACCCCCGGCTGTTCATTGCTTCCTTTATGCTCGGTTCTCTTGAAAAGTAGAGTCCAGGGCTACACCTATCAACAGTTAATATCCCACATTTCAGTAAGATCAGACCACTGCTCTAGGTCTTCTGCTATACAGAGATCCAGCATCTAGAGAGAAGGCTGGGTGGTTGACACCTTCTTGGGGACTTGTTCTCTGGGATTTCTGCCCGCATCTGCATGATACTGAGCCACGCACAGCAGATGCTGAGACCAAGTGTAAGAGCTTTAATACCAATGAGTCCAGAGGATGACATCAGGAACTAACCTGGTTTTGGCAATAGGTATAAACAAAACCTGGTCTAGAGACCATTTTAAAGTCAAGAATAAGAGTGAGAACAACTGGTTTTGCCACATAGAGAAGAAGTATTTACATTGGTCAAATCAGGCCAAACGGTCTCTACCTCAGTGGTAGGAGCAGCGAAAGATGAAAACTGGGCTGGATTTCAGCAGTAGAGCTACAGTAATCTCCTGAATGGGAAACCCTGTGCCTTGGGGATGTTCGCATTCAGTTTAAGAGAGAGGACTGCCCATATAAGCCCCGAGGACTGAAGACGCCAGAAAAGCACAGGATTAACATCTCAACAACTCACAGAGGAGGTGATAGAGAGATGGTTGGACAGAGGAGGGCATAAAATTGCAAACTTTTATTAGGTGCAGATGATAACAAATGCACTAGGTAATTGCTGTGTGTTTGGCATCCCAGGAAAACTGACTCCAGAGCTGGCACCTAGGGAAATGAGCTCTCCAAACTGCAAAGCTCAAGAGCTTTGCTGAAAATCTAAGTAATCTCTTTCTTTATCAAATGCTGCTGGAGATCAAGCGAGAGAATTTGTTTCACCTGAATCAGCAAATCATTGCTAAGTCATTGCCTGGGCTCATCTACGCACACACGAGTATCTGGCTGGCTCGCTGCTCTCCCTAGGTGCTGGCTGAGCGGTTTGCAGCTCTTCCACAGCCACGAGTGTTGGGAGCAAGGTGTGAGATGCTGCACTGAAACTGCCAGCTGACAACTTCCAGGGGAGCTTGGGAAGCTCCATGCAGCCTGTTCCTTCTCACACTCTCTGACTCCCATGACCTCTCCACAGATGTGTAAATGGCACATGAGAGGCCTGTGTGCAGAGCTGGTAATTTGTCCTCACCCAGACTATCCCCCACCGGTATGCAGAAACATGCTTGGTGTGAGAAATGTGTCCTTGGCACAAAGCCAGGGCCCAAACAGACAAAGAAATAATGTTTACCCCCAGGGCCTTTCTGACAAACAATAAAAAAGCAATAGAGTCAAGATAGATTACGCGTCAGCTAAAATATTACTTCTTCCTGCCAATTCTTATAAAAGCAGGCAAAGCTGCTCTTCACGCTGAACTAAAACTTCTGTTAAAATACTCAAGGAAAATAATCATTTAGACAGCATCTTTCTTTCTAGCCAATGACATTAATATTCTTGTTAAATCTTTATTGTGACAGTCTGCTTTCCGGGATGCAGCAGGCAGTTTGCTTTGTTTGAATACAGAGTCGCACAAAGGACTAGAGGACTTCCAGCCCGAGATGAATGGTCTGGTGATAGCATCAGGTGGCCAAGCTCTTTGCAAGCAGAGGAATGGCCTAAATCCACCTCTGGCAGGTACAGAAGGCAGCTTTATGTTGGTTGTTGGGTTCTTTCTGCCCTGTGCATAACCCATTCTCAAAGGCATTAAGGAAACCATTGCAACTTGGGCATCAGAGGGTATGATAAGTGGGAAGCCCAGGCTGCCTTCACCTGAGCCAGCAAACAGCACGCCAGCTATGAACTGGATGCCTGTGCTCACCTGAATGGGTCCTAACCACAAGCAGATGAATAGGCACCGTGTGAATATTTAATTCAATAAACTTGGCTCCGCTGTTGTGTGGAGGGTGAGGCATGTGATTTATTACTTACAAGAATTTGGACAGCCCCTGGCTTAACGTGAAAACACTGGCAAGCGTCAGGAAATTAATGAACTTTACACACATGATTATCGATGACTTTTATTAGCAAACAATTCTGGATATCCTCCCTTTTGAAATAATGCCACCTGCCAAGCAGAGCAAAACACCTATGTGGGCCTAAGGTGGCAAATCACACGCTATCGTTTGCAAATAAGCCATAGTCAGAGATTTGTCTGGGTAACATCAGCGAGAGGCAAAAGTTTCACTTAGGAACAGATTAAGAAAAGGGCTTACACTTCTGCAAAGCCCGGATAAGTTTTTTACAGGCATCACCTATAGCTGTGTTCGCACCAAGCCATAACTCTCTCCATTCCCTTTGATGGTCAGAGTCTCTGTGGATGTCTATGCCACATGGCATGAGGTGACAAAGGAGAATCACGCCTTTTTCAGTGAAGAATATGATCAGACAGATGAGATAAGCTTGAGATAGTTTCCTTGGCTTGGCAAACCTAAAACTTCCTGTTACAGAAAACTACTCTCTGCACTCAACAGAACCCAATTTTGCATACTGGGCTTCCATGTTGGTTATCGGATGAAAACAAATGTTTCTGTGAGGTAGCCAAATCTTACTTACAGCCCTCCATACTTGTCTAGCCCCACAGATCTGGCAGTGAGACAACATGTTTGCTCACAAGCATCTGTACCTGAAATGAAGAGTTCAAAGTGGCATATATAAAGTAAGTATTTACTACATAAAGTAAGATCAATTTCAATAAAGACAATTGAAGCATGGAGTCCTGGCTCTCCTGAAGCCCGTGGATGAGTTTGCACAGTGGAGATCAGATAATACAACGTCACACTGTGCACAGACACTGGATATTAAGTTCTGCAGAAAGGCCCACGTGTTCTGCATGAGAGTTCAACACTTGCTGGTGTCCTCCTTTGGAGTTAAGAGATTGATCAGATCTTAATTAAGTACTTAAGCATATGCTTAATCAAAGCTATGCAAGGACAAACTGCAGGGTAAACTAAGCCCCTCCAGTTTAATGGTGGAATTTTAAGAGTGGAGTTAATTGGTGTTATTAAAATAACCACTCTTATACCTGGGAGAGAGGGAAATTAAAACTGCCTTTCAAAGTAAGAACAGCAATGGAAAGCCAAGAAACATATCCAGAAGTAAGGAACCCCATTATAGCCAAGTACGACCAGTCCCTCAGTCAGGAAGCTCTCATAAACACCTATTTCTGTTCTGAATCTGAAAAGAAAGAAAAGTGGCGTGTTTATACCTTCCAGTGATAATGACATCCTCTCTGGTCCATCAGAAACCAGGGAGAACTTTCAACAGGAAGCAGTCAAGTGCTTTAAGATCAGCAGAAGTGGGAGCTCTATGACCTGCTACTGTTGGTTTTAAGGAAATTTTGGAAAATGAGGGAGATTCCACGACACTGAAGGGAATTGCAAATTGTGCCAACATTTGAACAGGGGTAGACGGGAAATCCCAGGTAGTATTAAGTCAGTTAATCTGATATTGATTCTGGGTTCAGCTGAGGAAAGACTGATACTGGATACAAGCACTGAAGAATTTAAAGGTAGCATATTTCATGCCAGTCAGCATTAGTTTTGTGGAAAATAGGTTTTGCCAAACTAATGATACATTGTTTTTTGATGGAATTACAAGCTTCATTAATATAAATGCTTGTGTTGATAAAATACAGAGCTGCCTGTAAGGCTTGAGGTTTGTCTGCAAGACATTCTACATTCCGATAAAAATAGTAAGCCCTTTAGAAAGCAGTATAGCATTTCTTAAGTTGATTACAATTAGGGAACTCATAGAACACAAAATAGATGTAAATGAGTAACTGTGACGAAATGGGGCTGTTCCTGGTGGCGTCCTAGCAGGCACTGCTCTTGCCCAAATACTAGCCAGTTTCTTTCCTAACGATATCGGACCAAATGCAAACTTAAGTAGGGATAACACCTAGAACTGGCTCAACAAGTGAATGTGGTAGCTGGTAACAAGGACAAAGAGCAGCTCCATAGACATCTGCGGAGCTCTGGCTCATTTGACCAATATGCACTTGAATTTGACCAAATGAAAAAAAAAAAAACAAGCAGCCAGTGTGAAAACACATTTCTAAGATGTGAAGCCCTACAAACATTAGAAGGGACCTGGGGAGCACAGAAACATCAGTGCAAAACTATGGCTAAGAGCATTTGAACTCAAAAAGAAGATACTATCAAGGGGAGATGAAAATGGTATTATCTTTGCCTGAGGAATTAGTGAGACCACTGCGAGAATATTCTGTCCTGCTCTTGGACCTTCAAAAGGAAAAAACTGAGATGCACTCAAAAATGTATATCTAAATGAGACAAGTTTTGGAAACTACGCCAGATAATAAAAGGCTTATGGAATGGAATCTATGTATTACATTGAGGAGATGCTGAGAACAGACTTTGAGGAAAGCTGCAACATTTTCTGTGTTCATTTTCACTTGGAGTGAAACCAAATTTTAAACCCCGACATCTTTCATGAAACGGATCTCCTGCTCTCTGAGCTGTTCTCATCACAGTGATCCTAAACTCGAACAAAACCTATGCCAAGGGTAACATGAAGCTGAATTTTAACTGGAGATTGATTACATTTCTTTCTAGGCAAATCATTTGCTGGTGCGTACAGCTACAGAATTACACACCCTGATGTCATGAACAATTTCTCCTTGCACCCAAAGAGGCCATGTGGCTGAGAAGTGGTTAGTGAAGGCAAGGACTAAGCTGTGAGCATCCTGGGCTCTAATCCCACCTAAGCCCCTGCCCAACATTTTGAACCTGAGCAAGTCATTTAACCCCCTCAGCCTCCAGTCCAGCTGTAGAACTGTGCAAAAGTCAACATCTTGCTGAAAAACAGATGTTGCATCTCGGTTGAGCTTTACATTTCTAAAAAATAACTCAATGAAAACACCTGCTGGGGAATGCAGGCAAGCGGATGGATGGAGACTGTTGCAAATACTGTAAATTCACACTATTCACATGGATTCTTAGGGATAAATGGGGAGAGGCTTTTCCCTGATGACCAGTTTATCCCAGTAGCATCCCCAGCATCAAATTCACAGTGACGGCACATACGGTGCTGCCAGCAGCCAGATTTGAATGCTGTGGATCGACAGGCTGTGCAGTCCCGCTGGCCCAAGTAGGGGTGGTGGCTGGTAGGCACTTTCTTGCTACCATCTGGTTTGGAGCAGACCAGCGAGCCCTGCCACTGGATAGTCCTCTGTTTCAGCTCCTATTTATTCATGTGCTTGTTTTTCTTGTTTGGTGAATGTTGCATGTCAATATTTAGTCATTGCTGTGGAAACAGCAACACACATGCAAAAGGAAAGGAAAAAAAAAAGAGGAGGGAAAGAATAGAAAACAGTATTTTAAGGCACAACCGATTTGGCTGTGTTTGCCCATTTGACTCAGGAATGTGCGTTCGTTTTGCCCATGTGCCTGCAAAGGGAAACAGGAATTGAAAAGGGAAGTGGTACCAAACTGTTTACTTGAAACTGTGGGCAAGAGTGGGAGCCAGAATGTCTGGGAATCCCATCAGGCAGCTTCTTTGCACACACAGCTCCCTGGAAGCCTGGAAGTGCCTGGAGCCAATGCTGCAAGAGAGCCGTTGTGTTTTCAACCACTTTCCCTTCTCTCCAGGGCTGATGGGGAAGCCCGACCTCCTCTCCGGGAGTTCCCTTCCTGACACTAGGGCCTTGGGCAGGCTGGGTTGCAGCTGAGGGTGGGCAGCGAGGACCAGAGACACACGCAAGAATCTGAGGCTCCCTGGGCTGGATGTGGAAGAATATAGCACCTCTCACACATAGATACAGCTCCTCCCCACAGCTCCTCTGCTTTCAGGTAGGTGATATCTGCAGGGGTGAACTGGTATAACGCAATGGCTTCCTAGATTAGATGCTGGAGGCCCACACAGAGGAGTTGTGACCATTAACATCAGCTTATGTGTCTGCCCTGCCCTGCCCTGCTTCAATGCACAGGATGCCTGTGGGTTGTGCGTCTCCTGGAAGTGTTTCCAATCAAAGCTGTGTAACTCTGATTGGTGCTGGAGGGATCTCTCCATCCATCAGCAGCAAAGAGGCAATGGAGCTCTGGGCTCCCGACCTTCCCGTTCACATGCAAAGTGCATTGAAAACACAGCAACAACAAAATGGTAATACTCAAAAGACTTTTGCTGGTAAGACCTATGAAACACTGGTTACAAATGAAGTTTCAGTGAGTAATATAAAAAATTGCCAGCATTTTTAAAACTTTGTTTAAATTGCTGCATAACAAAACTTTGGGAAAATTGGGACATTGGGAAAATACTGGATTTTAATTAAAAGAAAGGACATGGGCAAACTCCATAAGTTTTATACTTGAGTTATATTCAATTTGAAAAAAAGATGTGGTGACTGTGATCTCCCAGGAATATTATTCGCTTCATATATACCAACAAATTAGGGTAAGTTTCCATTGTTTCTGTTGTTGAAAGTGAAGAGGCATATCTAGCTGTGATTTGGAGGAAAAGCCATCAATACAGTGAAGAGTAGTTATTATCTGTTGCACTTGGCAATGGGTACATCCTGAATAAAGACACAGGGATGTGCATGCAGAGACCTGAGGAAAAGTCTAACCTGAAAGCAAGGTCAGCTTGTGCTGCCAGTTAGGGCTGCAGGGTTTGTTCTGCTCAGGCTCTAGCCTTTCAGTATGACATTACCCTTTGTCAAAAAATACCGAGTCTCAGTGAAACCCCGGAGAAAGGGGAGACTGCAACACCCCCCCAGGCTTTGGCAATAGTTATAGAAAATACGTGTGTGTGTTTAGATCCTTGATTGCAAAAGAAAAATGGCATTAAGTTGGCACAAGAAAGGAATTTTATACCTGTCAGTTTTTGCACAGGTCTGTAAATGGCAGAAACTTTCAACTTCTGCCAGAAAAGCATCAGGGTTCCCAGATACAAAGCCAGAGAAATGATGTATCTAGACCAAATACGAGAATTTGATTTTTATTTCAATACAATCGCTCTAGATATAAGAGCTGAATAAATTTGCAGAGACTTGATATAATCTAAAATGGAAATAATTCTTGGTATGGAGAGTCACGTCTTGCATTTCTGCCCTCAGATCAGCCTGTAGTGTATAAGCACCAACAGGAGCCTCTTTTGGAGATTATAAGCACGTTGACTTACAATCACTGATGTCTGGGAAAAGTCTTAATTCGACCTGTCAGGAGCTAGAATGTTGGAACCGGAGACCAAACATCATTAAGCACAAGGCAAAGGTGACCTGCAGTTTTGTCCTCCCCATGCAAGTGCTCTCCAGATTCATATGGTGGTATTTGTGCATTTTCTGCCTTCTCACGTGGGCAGGGACCAGCCTCCCTGTCCGGGCTAAGGGTGGGATGCAAACCCCAGTCACCATCAGAGCGGGGCTGCTGGCTCCAGCCCAGCAGTGCGCAGGGCTCTGATGCCAGGTCCTGGAGTGGCTCAGCGCCAAGGAGGAAGACACAAAACTGTCCTGCAGCAGATGTGTGGTGGGATGCCCTTTACATGGGCCTCATTGTGAATCTCATTCTAATACCTCAGGGTTGACCCAAATCTTCAGGTCCTTCCACGGTTCAACAATTACAGATAATTAAAGATAATCTTTACACAGGTGCCAAGCCACTTACGGGTCTTTCTAGGATTCAAAGTAGTGCTGCTGGGCCCCAGGTCTAAGGAGATGTGTGGGTCAGGCTCCAGGCAGGTATCTAGGGTTGCCAGTCACCTTGTCTGCTCTTCCCTATGCCTCTCCAGTTTCCATTAAGAAGCTATAGAAAGCAGCTTTTTGGTTTCTGTGCCACGTTCCCATCCAGACCAACGATAATCCTTTCTTGGAGAGGGCGTGTAACTTGTGCCAGGTCCACACTGTGAATGTTGAGTACATGCAGTCCCGTTTGAATCACAGGAAGTATGCAGGCTTTGGAGATTATCAGCCCATTATTAACATTTCAGAAAAATATAAAGTGGTTTCCGCTTTATCTGTTTACTCTGTGGCTGATAAAATATTAACATTTTTCAGCCTCCACTGAATAATCCCTGGTCCCCATATTCCCAGACAATATGGTGTGTGGCTTAAATGGATCACCCCAAATGAAGCTGTTTCTCTTGGCTACTGTCATACAGGAAGCTGGTGAGAAAAAGGTTGTTTGCACAGGATTTAGGCATTTTAAAAAAATTTATGAAAACGTGATGCTGAGGAAAACATCAGGCAAGTAGTAAAAGTGCTTTGCATGTGCACAGCTGTTTCCTGGACATTTCTTTCTATTGCAGAGGCACTTGGCTTACAGGAAATTCCAGTTCGCATACAATGCCATTCTCCCCAGAAAATGGGCTCTGGGCTCAGCTGTATTGATCTGCTTCGTGCAACTGGTGGTGCCGGCGATTTCCCCACCTGCACGCCCACAGGCAGCAGGGACTGTTTTGATTTGATCCTAAACAGTTTGTAGGAAATAGTAGTAAATTTGCCTCCATCTGTTTTATAGAAGGGCTGTTGTTTCTCATGGTTAGCTTTAGACCTGCCCAGATTAGATGTTGGTCCAGATATAACTCAGCACCTAAACTCTCTGGGCAAGCCGCTGGCTCTGAGCTTGTGCTGCGCACGACATGGAGTCGTGCTTTTTGGTGTGAGCTCCAGTGGAAAGAAGCAGAACTGCAAATCCACAAGCCGACGCACTGGCACAGGCTGAGGGTCTCCCATCAGCCTCCTCTGTACCTCCAGAATTTGTACCAAGTTTAGGGGTCCTGAGAAGATCATGGTTTCTACCAGCTAAACTTCCTGGGCTGTTTTTCCAAGTTTAGAGTAGTGACAACAGTAGATGGGTACAGACTCCAGCAAGCCCAGGTAAACTTCACATGTTTAGCATTTTCTGTTGGATAGAAACCCTAACATGCTCCGAGCACTGGTATGGCTCATCGCACGGCAGACCCAGCCATGTTCAGTTCTCATCTGGAGGTGCTGGGAGCAAGACAAGTGCGAGCAGGGTTAGTTGGAGTTCCCATTCTGCTGAGTTGGCAGAAAGCCTCGTAGCAGCAGATGCAGTGGGACTGAGATGATAAATGGACTTTGGAAAGCAACCCAAACATGTACATACAAATTAGTATTTAACATACAGTTGCTATTTGCAAATTATCCCCTTGTGATTTAGCTCTTGAACAAAAGCAACTGTGTTAGCTGAACAAACAGTAGCAGAGGGAGCTGTAAAAATGCACCTATACTCCCACCCACAGCCGTACCCTAGCAAGTCCGAATGCCAACCCTGTACGAATGCCCCATTCACGAGGCACACAAACGCCTTAAGCCCAAGCATGCTGTGAAAGCCACTGTGCTCTCTTCTCCCAGTCTACCAGGCACTGTAAGCCATGCGAGCCACCCTTGCAAGCCACTAGCCCCTGAGTCAGGGCCCCAGGCTGTAAGGAAGGGGCTGATGGCAAGTGGCACTGTCAGCATGCAGGTTGCTGGTGAAAGACAGGCGGCCGGGCAGGCGCTTTGCCAGGTGCTTTGGTGGAAGACGAGCTGGGTCACTCACCCAGGTTATTAATGGGAAGTGATGTCACGGCAACACATGAATCATAAATAATTTGACACCAAAAGGAACAAGCCACGGTGGCCCGACACCTGAGCACCCGCCTCGACATCCGGAGTGACGCAGTGGGCTTGACGCAGCAGGCCAAGCTCTGACGTGTGTTGTGAATCCTCCAAAACCCCAGAACCCCTCCAAACCTCAACAATTAAAACCAGACCTTCGCAGCCTGGCCTGAGAGTCTCTGTGCTGAGAGCCTGCACTGCCCCCAGACCTCTAGGAGGGACGAGGGCAGAGGGGAGGAAATCAAGGCTGGGCAGCACAGTGGCCATCCTCCGTGCACGCTGGTGGAGCAGCCAACCAGTCACCCTGCAAGGTGTTGGAACAGTACGTCCCAGCTAAGGGGCCTGCTCTCGTTCAGCAGACATGAAGAGCTGGTGAATAGCTGCCTCCTGCCATTGCTCCTGGCAGCGCATGCTCAGGGCTCTGCAGGGCAGGCAGCCCCCGTGGCCGAGTGCCCAGACAAGCCCTGCCTCCGCTGCACTCTCCAGGGACCTACCAGGAGTGGCACAACTCACCATCTTCCCCCGACCCCATGGCAGGGCTGGAGTTCTGAGGTACCAGAAAGGTGGTGTTACTCAGTGGCCCACATTTTGCAGGTCAGGTCTTTCCCATCCAAAAAAAGAGGAAAAGGATTACATTTCAAAATTGTTTCCCTTCCCTTTGGAGGGAGAAGTCAGAGGTAGAGCCAAGCAGCTGCTACTATGCATGATTTAAGGAGATAAGAAGCAGCAACAAGAGGGAGAGACTGGGATTTATAGTATCAACCCTAAAAATAGCTGTTTAGGGAAAGCCTCAGCCTGGCAAAGCCTCACTGGGAGTTGCCCCATACACAACAGCTCAGCTCAGCGGATAGCATCCAGGTGGGGAAGATTTGGCTTTGAAGAGTTTGTCTCCACCGTCACCACTTTAACCTAAGGTGCCATTTTACACTTGAGGTCAAAGTGGCTCGGCCCCTTGTGTGGATGTCCCTGGGAGAGGTCACACTGAAATACGCTGAAACAGAGCTGTGGACATGGCAGCTCCCACTAGTTTATAAAAAGAAAGTTCAACTGAAGCCAATATAACTTCCTCTTCGAGCACCTCTGAGCAGGGAAGTGACTTGCCTGAGCAGGTTGGTGGCAGACACTAACATGGAGAGGGGCTCTCCAGGCTGCGTTTACAGCCGAACCCGAATGACATGCCCAAGTTGGCAACCAAAACTGGAAAGATCGTCTTCATGTTGAGTCTAGTCCTCTGCAATTGCAGACAACCATGTCATATAAATCCATTTAACTTTGCTAACTCTGCTGCTCATCCCTTCAAACCTACCAGGAGTGGTTTTAGGCCCTCTCTTGTCTGCTGGCGTCTTCTTTGCTTTCCCTGCCAAAATGAGAGTCCCTAGGGCAGTGGGACCAATAAATACATATTCCACACCCAATCAGGAAAACCCGTCTGCTCTGAGAAAAGAAATATAAGGACTAACCCTCGTAAGAGTGAGATCAGTAAGTATCAGTAAACTGTCAGCTCTTCTGCTAGAGATGAGCCTTCTACTTGCATTTGCACTGAATGCCACCCACCCAAAAAGCCACTGATGCTGTTGCACAGGTATGTGTTATGTATTCTGTACTGTGAGGAAAAATGTGGCATTATAAAGTATCTGGTTTAGAAGTTGTCAGGAAGTTGATTTGCTGCCTAAGAAAAAATACTGTACTGTTTTCTTTAAAATCTTTCCTTGATTTTTTTTCAATTAATTTCTTTCTAGTGATGGGAGTGGGGCAGATATGTTTTAAGGGAAATTTTGATGGTAAAAACCAAATAAAATGATATTGCCTCTGGGGATTTCCAGGTAGAAGGAAAAACCTCTATTTTCCACTGAAGGAACATGAATGTAAAATTTTGATCCATTCCGTGTTTGGTTGTCTCTCTCTCTCTCTCTCCACTCACTCATGATGCTAAGCATCATGGAATCCCAGTCTCTGTCCTGAACTGGCCTGGCTCCCAAGCCATGTCCTGCCCAGGCCAGAGCCTGTGAGAGCGTGCCAGGCATCGCTGTGCGCCTCGTCCTCCCTATCGGCAGCGTCAGGGCCGTGCTCACAGCGCTGGTTTTGCTCAGACTGTCCACATGCTGTTTCTAACAAAACCTGATCTTGTTCCTTTTGACGCAGATGACAGGAACTGGCCCTGGTTTAAGTCACCCTGCCAGAGCGCGCACACTATGACCAGCTGACGATAACACTGTGGAACTGCAGAGAGGGACTCAGGAAGCAATAAATCAACTACGCTGAGTTATGACATTGGTGACAAAGGAATGGTTTCTCCTCCTGCAAACCTTGCTGAAGGTATTTGGTCTTTGAAGGCACTGTAGGCACTGGACTGGCAGGCCCTGCAGCAGAGCAAAGGGTGTTTATTTGTCCTATACGCACTCTAGAAACAACCAGTGTCACTGTGGATAGTTTACATACATGTCTAATAAATAGCAGCAATAAGACTGAAGAATTCATTACTTTGGTAACACTTTGAGGCCCCATGGAAAGCCTGTATGTCACTACACTAGGACTATACAGTCTCCTAATAGGAACTGGTCCACCCCTGTACAGGGCGGACAGATGAAGTGGTCTCCTCTGCACTGCCTTTACTGTAAAGCTGAAGGGTCTGGGGCAATGTAGCACCAGTACCTGAACCTGCACAGCTCGGGCCAGGCTGTACAGAGCATGGCTCCCTCCAGGGGCAAAGCCTGGGGTAATACACCATTTGTCTAGCTTGTCTAGTTTGTCTATGGACTCCAAAGCAAATAACTAAGCATGCATCTTGAACTCAGCTTGTAAAAATGTCATGTCCCCCTGTTTACAAGAGATTTCTCTGTGATATTTGCTCAGACAGAAGGTAAAGTCACACCAGTGAAGCAAACAAGAAAGACGAAGGAAGTCACATAAAGCAGTGAAGATGAAGATCCCAGTCCACACAGGAGAATGGAGGCTGTCAGATACAGTCACGCCACCTCCCTCCCTCTTTCCCATGCATCAAGTTATTTGTGGCTGAGGAAAGCGACCATTTTAACAAACAGAACCTCACAGAGAAGCCTAGGCTCAGCCCACAGTGCGAGATGGGATCTCTTGGTCGTACAGGTACCTCTCGTGGAGCCAGGAGGACAGAATGTGTCTTGTCCACCCCGGCAGAGGAGTGCAAATCCATGCACAGCACGCCAGAGCTGGGAGTCCCTCCAGCACCCTGCCCAGCCTTGAGGGAGATGGATGGTGCTGGTCTCCCGGGAACGGTGGCAGGTTCTGTGCCTGCAAGGGGGAGCTGAGCAAAGCCTGGCAAGGCTCTGCAGAGCACTATGGCAGGATCAGGAATGCTTTTCATTCCTGCTGCTCCTGTGACGGAGACTCTTCTGCCACTGGGAAGTGAGTTGTGGATTCCCCCTTTGCTCCTGTCTGCTCCACAGACAGTAGATGATAAATTGAATACATTTGACACCACAGAGAAAATTCAGAGGTGACGTAAACCCCAGTGTGGGTTACACGTTGGGTGTGTGTTGGTCAGAAAACAGGTGTAAGTGTCCAAGCGCTATGATTTGGCATGGGGCAGATACGCAGTGTGTTAACTGACCCCAGCGGGCATTCTGCGGGAGCCCTGGGAGGGCACAGAGACGGCTGCAGGTGGAGGTGGAGGGCTGTGGGGTGATGCTACACTTTACATATCTTGTTTAGTGCTCTTCCTGTAGCACACGGCATCTCCACGAGTGTGGGAGAGCTTCGCACACCCACTGAATGCCAAACCCCAGTGAGATACCCTCACATCAGCAGCTGTTTCCTGACTAACTTATCCCAGGGTGTAACTGATACTGTGGCTTTGCCTTCTACACAAAGCGATGAGGGTGAAGGTGTGGGGAGATTGAGGAAACCAGACCTGTAACTTGGAATATCAGCGTGTTTCCCAGGTAGGTTTGCTCTGGGATCTGTAGGTGACGAGCCAGACCCTTGCCTACCAAACTGCCTCGTTTCACAGGTGTGTATGAAAGCTGGGCATGAGACTTTTCTCACGTACACCACTTTGAAGCTTGTGCAGCAGTGCCCATGACACTGTGAGTGGGGAGAAACTAAATATGGGTCTCAAACCTGATGCATTTGAGTCAGGCAAGGTCATCGCAAGACACACAGCACTGCTTGCAGGCACTGAGTAGGCCCTGCTCAAGCACAGCAAGGCTGCTCTGCTTTCACTGTCCTCCTTTGCCCGTGCCCTGTTTGTCCTGGCTCTGTACATGAGGTCTGAACTGCTCAAGTCCACATAAACAGCTCCCTTTGGAATGAACCTCGCCTTCCACCTCCACCTGCACAGGAGATTGATCCTATTAGGTCTTGGTAACTATCCGTAATGTTTTGCAGTACACACGAAAACTGGTTCCATCAACTCAGGAACTTGTTTACAAATAATTTTAAAAGCAAGCATATTGGCAGTCAGAGAAGTAGAAGATGCATTACTATCCCTCGGGAAATGCTGGCTCCTGTCCATGGGACTTTCACAGAGCACTTTTATCTCATTAAAATTCTGTTTTTTCATGAGCCATGAAATGATTTTCCGTGCACGGAAAGAGTTTGTAGTCCTCTCAGCTCTGAGCAAAGAAACACACTGAGGATGGCTAAGAGAAGCTGATGCTACACCTGGCCCCAGACAGAAAAAAGGGAGTGAGAACAAAGCCACCAACTCCATGGTACCCCCAAGGGAGATGCTAGAAACACCAGCCTCCAAGGCGGGATTCAGGGTCACCAGCCAGGCACCACTTGTGGCTCCCAGCTCTGGCTGATACTGAGTCTGAGGAGCAGCAGCAGCTTATTTCCCACAATGGGAGCCCCTCACTTGCCTTTCCCTTCACCAGCATTTTTGGGCAAGCCCCTGAGGAGGGAGCACACCCAGCTGCACCAGTCAGAGGGTGAGAGCCTGTGTCCTCCTTGGGGTGCACCGAGCACCTGGCTCTGAGCCCCCTGCATGTCCCCTTGGGCTGGGGCTGGCAGTGTTGGACACAGAGGGAGCTGCCCCAGACTCAAAGCTTCTCTCCATCCCTTCCAGCCATGTCCTTTGCAGAGCCAAAGGCCCCTTTGCAGTACCTTGGAGCTGCAAAACTCTTGGGGCAGAGCTAGGTTCTGCCCTTCAGCTGCTGGGGCTCCAGCAGTCTCAGCCTTCTGAAAGAAGGAGCCTAAACACTGCTAATTTGGATAAGACAGGGGCCGGAGGAGCGCCTCTTCCAAACCCCGTGCTTCAAAGGAGGATGCCGATGCTCACTCCTCTGTACTGCCTGCCAACCCCACGCAGGCCGTAGGACCTGTCAGTCCTCCTCTGGTCCCTTGTCAGCGGGTTGGTCCATTGCTCAGCCTTCAGCACCCTGCCACCTTCCTCAAGCTGCGTGATTTCTTACCCACAAAACTGCTCCCAGCAAAATATTCGAACAGCTCCTTCTCAAAACAGCAGGAGATTAATATGAGGCACGTGCAGCACTGTGGAGACATCTCCCCCAGCACAAGGGGATGAGTGGTGCAGAGTCCAACACTACTAGTAGGTCCCTCTTTATTTTTCCGAGTAGCTACAAGGGCATACCTCCCAGCTGCCACTCAGGAGATCTTAATGTTGCGTAAATGCATCAGCTGGCTTGGACCTGTCCCCCAGTCGTGAGCTTGACACTATCTGTACAGGTTCAGACGGGATCAGTCCCCTGTGGGTGACAGAAGGGCTCTTTCTGCCCTACTGCTCCGTGCAGTCCCCAGCGTGGCCCACGCAGGGTGCTGTGTGCTGCGCTGCGGCCGCTCGCTCTCTCTTCCAGCCCTGTGCTCCCTCCTGGCTTTTCCTTTCTGCAGCCGTTGATGTTGGATCAAGAAACACTTCTGATCAGCTTGTAATAAATGAAGCACAGTATTTTAGCTCCAAGAAACTTTGGAGAGCCTCACGCAAGGCTAGAATTTGACTTTCATTCCAAAAGCCAGGCTGCAGAAAAACCCCTTTGAGATCACTTTACTCTTACCTGGGTTACTTCTTCCCACCCTTTGGCAGGAGGCTACAGCACCAGAAAGTGTCAATTTACTCTCACCATTGGGCCAAGAACATCCCTGGTACAAATTTATTGCTCTTAATAGGGCTGGGCCTTTAATTCCTAGCGCACGCTTGTGAAGAATTTTGGCTTGTCACTGAGGAGTGGGAATTATTTTTCTCTCTACAGGTAGAGGCAGGTCCTCCTTTGGCTGAGGGCTCTGCACATCCCGAGAGAAGCATTACTGCAGTGCTCCCATAAAGGGGATTTGAAAACCCCATAAGCACCTGCCTGTGCTGAAAGCCAGAAGTAGAGTGGCTGCTGTTTAGCACGTGGGATTTTTTTCTTATTCCTGCCCCCTTTTTTATTGCTCTGCTACTAGTTAAAGTGCTACTGTGGGATCAATCTGCTCCTGGTCCCCTGGGGAATTAGACAATGCAGTAAAGGGCTCCCAGAATGAAGACAGGGCACTTCTGCCATTAAAGTCACTAACAGCTGAAGCTAGGACTAAGGTTTCACAGCAGATTTTATGACTTCTTCCCATTTGTAAAGGGATCTGGTTTAAATGCTGGTCAGGCTCAGCTTGCTGGGGTTTCTGCCATGCTTCTCTGCACACAGCACTGGTGTTCTCACTGCCGCAAAAGCTGCTGCTGGTGGCTCCCAGTCACTGATCAGGGAAGTGGCCACCAATAATGGCAGCCCATTAAATGTTATTCCCTGAGAGGGGCTTGCTGGCAACTGGGAAGAATCTGCCTCCTGCATTCTGGCTAACTCAGAGTCTGTAGGACAAACCTGAGCTGAATATAGATCTTTTCAGATCACAAAAACACCTGACCCACATGTAGGAAAAATCAGTCTGAATGAAAGCAAAAAGAAGAGATGAACACACTGCCAGCACGTGCCAAAAATCCCACCAGCCTGTTGGCGTGTCACCTGCCACCCACTGCAGTGTCCCCGGCAGTGCAGCCTGGGAGAGATGAAGAGATGTCTCTGAGCAAAAGCCCTTCTGCCACCCAGAGGGCAGCAGCTCTACTCATGGCTCTGAGACAACACCCCAAAGGCTGAGCCCCAGTCTCCCTGAGAGCACAAACAACAGTGACCACTGTGGGATGCACTTCCCCAGCTGCATCTGGCTACAGCTTCTCCTTTACAGGCACGACCAACTGTGGAGACTACGTGGCTTCAAACAGCAGCAAAGGGCTCTGTCACTGCAGCCTCTTTCTGTAGGGGTGCCTCTGCACCCAGCTTGGCAGCAGGAGCAGTTGTACACCACCACTAACCCTGATCCCAGTTTACAGTAGATTCCCCTTTTGAAATTTTCCCAGTAACACCAGTAACTTCCTCCTTCCCTGGGGGTTGTTACCCTGTGAAACCACCACCACCAGCACAGGGTGGCTTGCAAAGTCAGGTGAAAGAGGGGATTGTGTTTCACTTATTCACATTACTGAAATGTGAACAAGAGATCCAGATAATCAGCCACCGTTTTTCTTTTGCAAGGAACAAAACCCAGTCTCTGTGATCAAAAATCCTCTTTGGATTTCAGCTAATGGGTGCCCTGGCTTCATCAGATCTACAAAGGAGGATTTGTGACGGTTGGAAAAACCCAAGTAAGAACATATGGGAGAACGAAAACTGATGAAAATTCCAAGTCTGCCTTTACCTCCCTGTCAAACTCCTCTGACTCAGTCATTATGGAACATTTGTGAGTACGTGTAATAAAAAGGGTCTCTATTCTTACAAAAGGAAACTATGCTTACAGGCGGTCTTGTTGTCTGAGGCCGGGACTTCACAGTTCTGTCCCTTTCTCTACAAATCCATTTCTGCTTTCTGTGCCTTTGTGTGTCTCATGATGTTTTGTGTACATCTGAGAGGCTGCACAGACACTCAACAAAGCATTCGCCTGAGGCCTTCATTTCATGGATACTATTTGAACTGGTCTCCAGATAGCTAAGGTTGCAGAGGTTAAAAAGCTAGTTACAGTACATAAAGTTTATATCCACTGTGCCTAGATGAAGCTTTTCCCTTGTTTTAAGTGCCTTTTTTTTATCTTTACGAAGAAAAGAAAGATGACTGCAGTCACATCCCAGCTTTACAGTACAATCCTAGTTTAATGGTAATAATGCACAAAATCCTTCCTACTTTACAAACACCTGCACCTCCCTTCTGTAGCAGTGAGAGATGCCACTCAGCACGCCAGGGAGACTCGGCGCCTGTGTCTCGACAATCTGTTTGGCCTAACACACTGCCACTTCCCTCACTGCTTTCCTTAGACACTGATTCCAAATTAGGGTTTTCTTAAATGCAGCTTCTCTATGTGATAATATTCATTACATTATGGACTTTGAACATTTGATTAAAATTACTATTAGCTGGCATTACAACATGATTTTATTTTCTGGTTCATCAGATGCAAAATTCTAAAAACACAGTGAGCGACGCAAAGATAACAGAGCTTCCAGGATACCTGTGAAAGCAGGGATTTGGGGTAAGAGACTCAACCACAGCTCGGCGAGGCAAAGGCAGGCAGTGCTCGGCCGGTGGCCCGCGCCTGGCAGCCCCTGCACGCCCCCAGGCTGCCTGCAGCCCCAGCCAGGCCCATGGGGGACACGGGAGAGCTGCAGCTATTACAGTGTATTAGTGCGAGCGTTAGAGGACAAAACCCCAAACCTGAAGCAAGTCTGGTTCCTTAGTTCTGCTACTCATGGAATAATTGGCTAGTGAGTTTTTTTGTTGTTGTTATGGAATATCAGAACTAGATCACAATTTGCTTCCCTATATTCACTGTTTGAAAACTCCTCACTGCATTTTTTTTCATATTTTATCCCTAATGGAACGAGCCTGTAGAAATGTAACTTGGAAAGGAGTGAACATCCCTTACAAAGTGAACCGCGTTTCAAAACTGATCTTTGTACATTTGGCATAACTAATATGTCAGACTCAAAATCCAAGGTCAGGTATCCCGGGATTTTCTGTTGCAAGGCGCAGCGCTGCAGAATGCAAGGTGCATTAGGTTCATCTTATGGATTGGTACAAAGCTGGACAACAGAACAGAAGTAACACAAACAATGTTCATCCTAGAAAACGCAACTTCCTTACTTCCTCTATTGTTTGCAACAGAGGGCTGAATATGCTGTCGTGGCCTTCATTAGCCGAGGAAGCACGCCGATCTCCCAAGCACCCTTCAGCACTGAACTCCCTCTTTAAGCTACCAGACCTCTGAACCTTTGTCTTAAAGGAACTGACTGAGCACAAGAGTAAATATCTGACGCTTTACCTGCAGCCTCAATTAGGAAGATGGGATAAAGATCAGCTGTGGGATGAGATAAGGGCAATAAACCTGGTAGCTGACAACAGAAAAAGGTAGCAGGGCTGCCATGGTTTCTAACTTCTGCAATATTAGTTCTGTAAAAGTTTCTAACATATTAATGATTGCAGTCAAACCCACTCATGCTCTAAGCTCCAATCAACACGAACTAAACTCTGCTGTTAACGCAGAAAAGGCCAGGCAGCTCTCTCCTTCCCTTCTTATTTCTGAGCACATTTCTGTTTTTTAACAGAACATGAATAAAAATGAACAGAGGAACACACTTCAACTTGGGGTATTTGTAGCTCAATCAGAAGTGAGGGGTAACAGAAATCTACAGTCCCCCTGGGACTTCTAACCCAGTTTGAAGACCCAGGAGACACAGAGAAAGGGGATGGGTCAGATAAGTTTAGCGTTTATTTCAATTATTTCCAGCCTTTTGCTCTGTATCAATAATAATTTACCTCTACCCAAGTGATTACAGTTAGAGAATTTTAGCATATCTCAGCCCTGTCGTGTAAGTCAGTACTGCTCGTTTGCTAAAAACATAGCACAGTTCTTTCCTTTTTGTTTACTCTTTTTTCTTTAAATACTTCTGAGGTATTTAGGCAAGGATCTAAACTCAAACTTTGGGAAAAGAGATAGATTACGTGAAATGCAGTGTGTTGGAAAACCTGTGGTAGCTGAGTGGTTGCCTTGGAGACACATGCTCAGAAGATAAAGGAACTTAAAGTTAGAAAGTTCATGGAAGCTGAAGAATGAATTGTTTTCATCTGAGTCTCTTGCCTGTGTGCATATGTGTGTCCTTTTCTGCTGGAGCTGGAGGAACTGTTCCAAGATGTGACCTCCACTCTGACATGAGACAAATTTTTCATTATTTTCAAAGAGCAGAAGAAACAATTTTTCTTAAAAATGGACAACAGAACCTGTAACAGTGTCAGTACAGACCGACAA
Source organism: Dromas ardeola (assembly GCA_013398915.1). Taxonomy (NCBI): domain Eukaryota; kingdom Metazoa; phylum Chordata; class Aves; order Charadriiformes; family Dromadidae; genus Dromas; species Dromas ardeola. The sequence continues at coordinate 393,258 of VYZM01016393.1, read as the reverse complement.
CCTAGCTGGGTCAGCTCCCTGGGGAAAAGGGCTTTGAATGATTCCCACATTGCAAACTACTGATGGGACTGTCCACAAGAGATTTGGAGAACAGGAGACATAAAACTCCAAAAACCTGAGCTGCCTATGCCTGCAAGGTTGGGCCAGAATTCCCTTCGGAAACAGATTCTGCCAGGAGACTCCAGTATTTTCATGCTGTTCCTCCGCTCAGGACAGAAGGCCCATGAAAGAACCTCTTGAGACTTCTTCTTCAAGTCCCGCCACAGTGAACAAGAGTTGGAAGAAGATGGAAAGTAAACTATTTTTTCAAACTCAAAGGCAGGTTTGGTGTCTTCTCCTTTGGTTTGGGCCAACAGGGAGGCTGACACAAATACCTGGCCCATCATAGCTGTTCCTGCAGAAGCTATTGGATGTGTCCTTGGCAAGGCAGAGTATTAGCAACATGACTGACATTGTTACGTCTCTGTAGCTCAAGTGAAGAGGAAAAGCTCTGGCTTTACTAAAAGAAAATTATTATTTAAGGGTGTCGTCAATGTACATACGGTTCTCTATCAAAATACGAGGTCATAGCTCCTTGTTCCAAAGCCATGGAGACACAAGTCAGTAGACAATGACGTGAACATGGCACAGAAATAAAAAATTAGTGTATCCCTTATTTTCTGTGGCATCATACTGCATCACTTCTTTCTCCTCACTTTTCACTGTGGAAGACGCGTTGGTCAGGAACAAGAACAAAATCACTCCTACCAGACAAAAAAAGGAAGAAGGTGAAGGCCTGGGAGGCTTCACTCTGGGCTGGGCCTGGATGGCTCTGCCAGACATAAAGGGCAGCAGCAATGAAAAACAAATTAAGACATCCCTATGGTATGCCTTCTTCCCACTGCCAGCTTTAAAAATGACACTGGTGTAATTACGTGAGCAGTCATGGCAGGGGGGTGTACGGCTCAATTGATGTTGTAAGTGAGTCGAATTTCTTTGATGCAAAGTGCTCTGATTATTGTTATGGCTGGGAAATGGGGTGTTTAAGAAATTAGGTTTGGAGGAGAACCACATTGGTCTAGAAAGCGGGCTGTGAATCTTACAAAAAAGGTACGATTTGTGAGAGTACATTGCCTCAGGCCAGTAGGTGCTTCTGAGAGGATCCAGAAAGTGAAGGAAGGAGACAGGTCACAGAGGCCTGACAATCTTATATGTCAGACATCTAGTGAGATGAGCAAGGCTAGATGCAGTGGAGATCCAGAATCTGTCCCAAGATATTGAGTTCTGCAAGTAGTTTCCTTCCTTTCATTGAATGTATATAGCAAGAATGTCACTTCCTTCCTGCTGTGACCTAGTTTTCTACCAGATTTCATAGAGAAGGTCTTTGGAAGCTTCTGCACTTGATGGTTGATTACCCCTTTCGTTTCATAAAGTTAAGAATACTTCATTAAATAAAGAAAATACCATTACCAGATACTCTGTGGTGGCCCTGATGGAGCTACACAGTCCTAGGCAGCTAGTGCCATCATTTCTTCCACCATGCCAGGAAATGCTGTCTCTCTTGTGCCAGCTGGGTATGTCCCAGGAGGAACGATTCTTCCAGGGCCTCACTAGTTTGGTGACTTGTTCCTATTCACCACCTTGTCCTTATTTGCTCTAGCACAGAAAGTAAGGCATTTTCAAATGACTCATGACATAGTCAAATCTAATCTGAGGAGCAACCTTGACTGAATCCAGACTGTCCTACTGACCATTTTCAGCCATCTCCTCCATGAAAAGTGTTTTTCTTGAGAGTGATCCCTCTGTGCTCTGCAACAGGCGTATCTCAGAGCACTGGCTCCGCACTGGACCACAGCACGTTCTCGGTTGTAAATAGATGTGAGGAAGCAAAGAATTCCGAGGCAGGAAATGGCCACTTGGCCCAATGAGCCTGGCCATTTAAGTTTATCTCAAATGCACCTCCTTGCTTTGTCTTTGCATCTGCAAATCTCCTTTCTCCTCATAAAAATGTCTAGCTGTCTCTTAAACCCATTCAAAGTATTTGCCTAAGCGACCTAACTTGGCAGCCACTCTATAGCGTTCGGGCCAGCCTGAGTGACATAATGCTGCTAGAATCCCCTGTTTATTTTTCATGTTGCCTGCAATCCTGCTGGGCTGGGCTGGGCTGGAGCAGATAAACAAGTCCTGTTCAGCCCACGGGAACCATCCAGGAAAACACAGGCCTACCAGAAGTGGCAGTGCTGACTCAGCAACCAAAACACTTCCCATGGAAGAGCTCCGGAGCCAGCCTCTCTGGAGCTTGGGTAATGGTGCTTGTGGAAGAGCCATCGCTGGGCCAACTTCGGAATTGGCTTCAGCCTGGTTTCAAGGACAGGTGGGGAGAGTTTCTGCCACCCTCCCATCTTAACTTCTTTTTACTAAGCACATTGAGGAATCTCTAGTTCACATTTGGCAGGTGGCTAATTTTAAACTGAGTTACAGTTAAATAGTAAAGATTTTGTGACCATTAGCCAACTTTTGTGCTCCTTATAACTTATCTTAGGATAGACATCTACCTCCTTGTTCTAACCTTTAACTAGCACTGCCATTTGCGTCATTTACCATGGTTCCTTCACCCCGGGGTGAAACTCCAGCCTCACCCATGTGCTCAAACCCAGAGTAACTCTGCCTCCCACTGGAGTTTACACTGGATAATTTGTTTCCCTATCATAGAATCATAGAATCATAGAATCATAGGGTTGGAAGGGACCTCTGGAGATCATCTAGTCCAACCCCCCTGCCAGAGCAGGGACACCTAGAGCAGGTTACACAGGAACGCGTCCAGGCGGGTTTTGAATGTCTCCAGAGATGGAGACTCCACCACCTCTCTGGGCAGCCTGTTCCGGTGCTCTGCCACCCTCAAAGTAAAGAAGTTCCTCCTCATGTTGAGATGGAACTTCCTATGCTCAAGTTTGTACCCATTACCTCTTGTCCTATTGCCGGGCACCATTGAAAAGAGCCTGGCCCCCTCCTCCTGACACCCACCCTTTAAGTATTTGTACACATTAATTAGGTCACCCCTCAGCCGTCTCTTTTCCAGACTAAACAGACCCAATTCCCTCAGTCTTTCTTCATAAGAGAGGTGTTCCAGTCCCCTCATCATCTTGGTAGCCCTATGCTGCATCCTCTCCAGCAGTTCCCTGTCCTTCTTGAGCTGGGGAGCCCAGAACTGGACACAGGACTCCAGGTGTGGCCTCACCAGGGCAGAGTAGAGGGGGAGGATGACCTCCCTCGACCTGCTGGCCACACCACTATACTTGTACTTGATTGCTGGTATTGATGCTGCTGAACACACACTACCCCAAGAGGGTCAATTTTGGTGATGCAGTTGCTGCAGTGTATTTACACCTATCAACCCCACCCAGTGCTTTTCATCCATTTTTGCTTGGCAGCCCCCCCGGTTCTCTCTGTGGGACTGTACACCCAACAGCTTGGCATCACACTTTCCTTGGTACCTTTCCTGCATCCTGGGGAAGACCCCAGGCTGAAAATCATCATCAGGGAGAAAACTTTTTCAGAGGATGTAGAACCTCATCCATATGCACCATTACATGTGTACCAATGGTTATACATAATGTCTAAAGCCCTAAATCACTAAAATAAATACATCAGTAACCAGCCTTTTGCCTTTTGTTGCAATTCCTATTCTTGAGCAGCCTGCGAACAGCCAGCACTGTTCCCCTCTGCTGCCTGAGTGTTTGTCAGCTGAACTGCAGCAGGGGGGAGGCGGGAATAAAAACCTCCAACCGTAACCTTTCCACATACACTATTCTCTTAGGTTACAAGATAATCCTACATGTTCTTATAAATGTGGCCTAACCAAGGCAAAGTGATCATTGGTAGGAAAACCTATCTGGAATATTAGGACCTCTTCAGTTCTGGTTATTTTCAAGACCATCACAGATCCTGTGAATAGCTGGCACATGGAAAAACCCCTTTGCTCTTGATATAAACCCCACTCTCATAAACATTTGAAAATCCTATTATTCCAGTTTTGCAAATAAGAACAGATCTTTAAAGCAAGTAGAAACAGAACGAGTTTTTTAATGAGCCGTTTTGCTCGCCTCTAATTACTTTTTTGAAGCATTTTAAGTGACAGGGTTCCTGATGTAGCCCTTCTACAATCACTAATAGACTATTGCTATTTGATTTTGTTTCGTATATTTTAAGCATTGCTGATGTATTTTATGTCTAATGTCATTATCCGTCTACAAGCATGTGCCAATCTGTTTTTTCATCTTGTTCTTGGGTGCACTCATGCCTTCTAAGAGAGGAGACCAGATCCTGCTCTCCCTGGAAAGCTTAGCTCTAGCTCATTTCATTCCATCTATAATAAAACCTACTTTCCATTTTCCCACCTGACTCCTTCTACTGGGTAAGCCCCCTGTGTGTACTGGGTTGTGATGACTAAAGCTACTTTACCAGGTTGTGTACAGAATATTCTGTATTCAGAGAGATGTAGACAACGCTGCAAAACACATTTCCCTGTTGCAGAGTAAATCCCAATTTGTGAAAGCCCTGCCATAGCCGCAAGCCATTTCCCAGAAACTGCCTTTCGTTTCACCCTGCGTTTGGATTCCACGTTCACTTCACCCAGCCCCTTCCCCGGCCTGGCAAACAGCTAAAATTCACTCAACAGCTTGATATCAACTAATGCTATATCAAAGAAAGCCTAAACCTCATTTAATTGTGCATAGGGGGGTATGAAGGCTCCAAGAAGATGAACAATACGTAGCTGCTGGTGCTAAGAGCCCCTCTCTGCGCTGCCCCGGGCCGCCTCGCCCTCCCCACACATCTTTCCCACAGTCAGAGCTGCAGCTGGTGCCACCCTCTGTACACAGCTCAGCCATCCCAGGATGCGCCGCTGCTCCCCGGCGTGCAGCTGGAGCTGCTAAGCCAACGGGCACCCAACCCAGGCACATACACTCATTTAGCTCATTAGACTCAGACAGCTGTAGATTACACAGGGAACAACAAGAGAGACAAACCTACTAGAGGAAACTGAAGAGAAGGCCCCAAGGATGGCTGGGTTGTAGTATTGCTTCTCCTGTTTCCACACCACCATTTTTGCCTTGCTCCTCTGCGTCTAAGTATTTCTAAGCAGAAATCTGATCTGCACATTTGGGTTCAAAACGGGCCAAGTTCCTGCTATAGCACTGCATGTGTTTGGTATCCAGATCTGCATGGGAAGGAAGCTGCCTTCCACAGCAGGGGATCTGACTACCTCTAGTGGATTTAAACATCTTGGTCTTTGTCATGGAGACCTGACCGTGGCTTCACATCCTGCACAACCTAACTGCAATGGGATAAAGCAAGTAGGAGGCTGGGAGAAGGGAATAGCCTTCCCAGAAAAGCTGGAAAATAAGAGAGGCAAACTGCGTGTACATATTTTTTTCCACTGATGATGGCAGATAAATCACTGCCCTCCCTCATGTCCCCACGGCAGGTGTGTCCAGAGCAGCTGCTCTTTGGGCTCTGTTGCCCCGTGATGGCACGTGTATGTTCTACCTACACCCCTGACACAGCTGCTGTGAAATAAATCTCTTAACCCACTGGAAGGTGCATTCCCCCTTCATATCATGGGGAGAGGTATTTTCACGGGGAGAGGAATGAGAGAATGGGAGGAAACAGGGCTTTGCAGCAAGAAATGTGCAGAACAATTTTCAAAGTCACAGTCCTGTCTTGCCATCCAGATGTTTCTAGAGACACCAAACCAGTGCATACCAAACTCAGGGCTTCTCATTCCCACCAGACAGGCACTGCACAAGGAAAGGATATGTGCACTGTTTAACCTCATTTATTCCTTAGCAACCAAAAGCTCCCTGCATTTTCCCATCTTGGGGGCTTATGTGTGGATCCCCACTCAGTGACATTCTCCCACCATGAATGATTAAGGAATCTGAATCTTTAAAAATTGCCAGATCCCATTTCTACTCCTAAATACAGCCCTATAGAGAGAGATAAGCCTGGGAGGCCAAGGGATTTTAATTAATGATCCCTTTTTATGGGCCCAAGCAGCAGTGCTATGAAAAGGAGGTCTGGGACCGTTTCCCTTCCATGCCCGTACTTTACAGAGATTTATGCAAATATTTTTCATGTTTCACCTAGCTGTGCTGTGTTGACTACGAGAGCAAGCTAGGCTCTTGCCCTGGGATGTATCGCACAGCCATTTGTCAGGTCTTGGAAGGTATGTTCAACGGTGGCCAGTGCTAATGGGAAGAGAGGATTAAAATCTTAATCCCTGGGTGCAGCTGTGCCAGCAGTGACATCCAGGACGAGACAAGGCAGTGGGCAACTACCCCAAGGTGGAATCAAATACCAGGCTAGTTTGAACAGGCCCCTCCTGAGAGAGCTGCCCATTGCCTTGTCTCCCCATTTTGGGAATGAGTGGGATTTTGCCTCTCATTCATTAGTAACATACTTTTGTCCTAATGAGGGCAAAGTGTGGAGGGTCAACTGTTTAGCAAGGTCAGTGCTGTGCAGGACTTTCCTTACCTAACAGAGCTCTTGAGAACAGGTTTATTTGTGTGTTGATTTACTTCATCTACCTGCAAAATTTTCCTTCCTGCACAGGGCTGATTGTACCTATTTAAATTAATGCTTAGGATCAACTCATGATCAGTCCACTACAAATAAGGAAGATGAGTTTCAGTGTCTCATTATCTGTATTTTCCTGTGGGAGGAGGTGGGATTACAAACCATGGGGCAGGAGAAAACAGCCATGAGACATGGAATGTCCTTAGCGGTGCTGCTTGACCTTAAAGCCTGCAGGCTGACGGAGAGGGGAGTGTAACCAGCAGAGCCAGCAGCTGGAATTCAACTGTCCCAGCAGGAACCGGGAACAAATGAACAGACTAACTGAAATATACCTTCCCCCAGTCTCTCTGAATCAACACCATGCTATTTACAGTAGTGTATAATAATATTGAATCAAGATTTGCATGGGACTATTTCTATTCCACAGCACAAGATAACTTTCCAATAACTTTTTACAGAGATGCGAAAACATTTACTCTAATGATAATGAAAATAAAGTCAGTAAAATCCCTTTGTCCTGTCGTTTCAATCAGATAAACCATATCTACCAACTGTTAGAAGGAGGATTAACTTGGGTTGACATTTTTTTTAATGTACTATGAGAAAAGCCCTGGGGCCAAAACATTTACAGGCCAGGTTTTAGTGTATGTTGATCTAATAGTTTCTCTGAAGAAAATGTCTTTAGACCTGGCAGGTGTGTATTGGTTTTCATTACTTCAAGTGTCTACTAGCAAAGTTTTAATTAAGGGGGTTGTATGCAAAATATTCCCAGAGTGGCAAGAGTGAGGAACTCGGGAGCAGGACTCATGGGTTCTCTTTCCAGTTGCTGAACAGGTCACGGTAGACAGGACTGCAGTAGTCTTGCCTGACTATCCCATGGCCCTCAAGTCGGTGGGACAAGATCTCCTCTGATACCTAAGTGTTCCTCTGATGTATTATTTGCAAGACCCCAGTCCTGCTCTGTCAGGTACCGCAGAAACTGACTCTGCTACGGACTAAAGGGGAACACAGGTGCGAGGAGACGGACAAAGTTGGCTGAAGTCACCCAGCAGGTCTGGGACAGATCCAGGGACAAGCCCTCAGGTGCCCCAAGACCTGCTCACGTGCCCATCCTCATCTGGCCGTCTGCCTCTCCCCACTCCTCTTGGGGAGATGCCCACTTCTGAGGTCTGTGGAAGAACAGGGAACAAGCTTACAAGCCGCTTGCCTACAGCAAACACAACAGGGAAAACACAGCATTTGCTTTGCCTCTTATCAGAGACGTTAGACCACAAGAGATAAGGTTATTAGCAAAAACATAACGCTGGTGCTCCAGTCAGATAGTGGAGGAGATAGACCACTTATCTTATCAGCTCTTTTATGAAGGCTCCCTCACTGTTACTATAATTTTCTGATAATATTATATACAGAATTGATAGCATTTTCTTTTTCCTGGACAGGTTCCTTTCACTTGCCCTGCTTTTAACAGGGTGTCTTTTTTTCTCTTCCAGTAAGTGGATTTTCCCTCTGAAGTCCTCAGTCCGGCTGCTCCATTTTTCTCTCTTTCAGATCCATTTCATCCCAGGTTCAGGTTATTTTGATTGCATTTTTTTTTTTAAAGTCCTTTGTCTTCTGTTGTCTCTCTTTCAACAGAGATGCTGGTCTAGGGGATAGGTTTTTGACAGTGACAGCAGCAAATGGGACAGTTTGCACTTCACCCCAAACCCCATTCTTTACCTGATAAGCATTTATTTAACACAGATCGTCCTTTTGTGTCCTTGGGAAAGAGAAGCTTCATGATTTAGCTTCTGTGCATTTTGCCTGGATGATTGCCAGGAGAGGAGGGTGTGCCGCGGCTCCACAGGTGCCCGGTCAGCCAGAGCTCCCCTTTCCTGCTCATTTCTGTCTGCAATGAGACAGGAGCTGGCAGAGAACTGGGAGCTCAGGACTGGGCAAACCCAGCCGCTGGGCAGCCTGACCACGACCTCATCTGTGTCCAGAGATCCACATGCCTTGTGCATGTGGAATAGTCCCCCAAATGTCTTCTTTCTCATCAGCATCCCTGTTCTTGAATGCCCTCATGTTTCCTTCTGTGAGTGCCCCCAGCCCCAGCCCAGAGCTGTGCACTTTGCTGCCTGTGGCACCAGAATTTGATTCCTCCACACAAGGTGCCCTACTGAAGCCAGACCCCTCCCCCACACTGCACCTTGTCCCTCTGCAGTACTCTGAATGTTAATGAAAAATTTGCTTTTATTAAATTATATAAAATTAAAAGAATCAGCGAGCACCAAAGAGCTCTCTGGTGACCTGCTTGCAAAGACAAGTTCCTTCAACAGTCCCTGCTGTCGGCTCTTTTTTTTTTTCGCTAACGTTCATGAGTCTGAGAACGTAAAAGCACCTTCATGCAGAGAAAAATTAGGCCCTAAATTATGAAGTGCTGATCCTGTACCACTAAAATTAGTGAGAGATTAGCTACTAGTTCCAAAGGGCATAGGGTCAGGCTCTACCAGAAAAACACAGTCACCCTCGATTTATTGTGCAGGTTTTCATGAGACAGCCTTTGAGATGCAGCAAAGATCTCAATACGGCCAAATGAAACGGTATGTAGAACCTCCCCTTTAGGACCATCTGTATTCTCCTTATCGTGCCATGCACGTCAAGCTGAAAATTTGGGTCGTTACCATGCAGATTATAACTAATTTCATACATATGATTTTGAAAGAGATCACTTTACAGGGCCTTTGCACAGGGATTACTTGCAATCCTCCTTGAGGGGTGATCTCAAAAGTTTTTTCCCAGTATGATAGATTGATTTTTCTTTTGGCCATTTGGGATGAATAAAGCAGAGATCTTGACAGGTCCTCCTACGAAGGGTCAAGTCCTGCTCCTGGAAAGATGGGAGTTGGCATCTGGTAGCCTGAAACTGGGACAGGCATTTTAAAATCCAAACACTTGGCCATGGCATCAATTCAAAATGTCTGGATGGGACTGTGTCTGCCCGTGTGGTTCTCATATGCACTGTTTCCAGGAGTTGTCCTTCCTAGAATAACATAAATCTGAGTGATGCTGTTTGGCTGCCCTCAGAGTCCCTCAGCCCCAGCAGGACACATTTTCTTAAATAATTTTTAATTCCTTCCTTTCCGTGGTGTATATTAACGCCTTGTGTACGCTTCTCTGGCAGACTGGCGTCTGGACTTACAGCCTGGCAAGAGGCTGCGTTATTGTGCTCATTAGGGAACTAACAGCTTGGTACATTGTTGTATTTTCCTGAATTTTCATCAGTTTACGCTTTAATTATTTTTTTTCTGTGATAACCAGATATATCATATAGCACGTGTCAGTCCTATACTTGTGGCAAACTGAGCATTAACTGAAAAACACAGCAAGATATTGTCTCCTGATTAACCGAGTTTCTCATTTATAACACAGGAAAGGGCCAGGCCTTCCCCAGGGGCAGAGCTGGGCTATTCTGTTCAAAGGCTGGCAGTGCCCGAGCACCGCGCTCTGCGATCCAGCTGCTTCCTTCTTCATTCCAGAAAAAACATGCAGCCCTCAAAAGCTTGACTTTGTCAGCGGTTGTGATTTCTCCATTAATACTGGCTTGCTCTCTGATGCTGTAATACTGGATCATTTTGGCTGTGTTTCATACGAAGTTCCCATTTATAAATGACTTCTAAAGAGAGTGTAAATGCTTAAAACCACGCATTTTATACATATAAATAGGGCATATTATGAATGGTTGTGACCAGATGAGAGGAAGATGTCACACAATGTTTTGGAGGACCTCTTGGATGCTATAGCAATCACTAACGATCCACCGTCCCATTTGTCAGTTAGTAACAACTTACATTGTACGTATAAGTGGAAAATACAAAATAAAACCAGATTTTCTCTTTGGTGACAATATTGCAGTCTGAGGAATCCCCTGTTCTAACTTGCTGGATCCCCTTAAAGACCCCAATACACACAAGTAGGAAGGGTAGCTCTGACCGTTTCCCTTTCACAGCCCAAATCACAACCACGAAGCAAATGAACTCCAAGACGCCAAGCAGTCTGGGGACCTTTTTCAGCCACTGCCAAAACTGCAGGTAACCTGGAACATGTAGTTCAAAATTGACTAAGTAACATTTACAGACAGGTTTCAGACATTGATACATTTCCTGGTTTGGAAGCGTAAGAAGAATGTGAAGGGGACATCTGAAGTCAAATGCATGTCCTTTAGGTGTCAAATAGGGTCAAAAGTATTTATTTACCTGATAGTGATGCAACACCACAATTTCTTAATACAAACTGAACTCCAAATCCCTTTTCCCTGAACAAAACGATGGGAGAGCGAAGCAAAGCAACGCTGCTCGGTGGAAGAAGAACCCAGCGGTACCGGGTGCTTGGGCACCGGCCCAGCCAGCTGCTGGCTCTACGGGGCAAAAAGCTGCAAGTCGTGGTGAGACAACACCCCCACACAAACCCTGCGGGTCCCTGGTATTTTGGTCTCCAGTGAAAGCAGAATCACTTTGACTCAGCTGCAGAAGCACTTAGGACTTGTGTGGGAGTCCCCCAGAACACATAACAAATCATGGAGTAACAAAGGGAATTAAAAGGTGGTAATATGAGACACGATTTAAGAATGTGGATTAAATACTGAATTAAGCCCTGCTCCCCATTCAGCCTATAGCCAGTCCCTTCTTTGCTATAAAATGGCACTGGGGCCCAAACTCTGCTCCTGCATTAATGGGAAAGAGGAGACATTGCGATGGAGTTATGTCAGAAGAAGCCTGGGATGGCGCGAGGAGCCTGAGCCGGGGCAGCAGCGCTGTCAGGGCATGCCCAGGAGGGTATGGGGCGAACGGCTCCCCTGACACAGTTGTCAGTGTAGGCAGACAGGCCCTAATTGGTCTCATCTGATTACTTTTTCCAAAAGCTTTGAACTTTGCACAGGATGCCTTGGGCCTGCAGGAGCCGCTGCTCTGGCGGGGAATTAGCACAATGGCTGGGCTGACCCCCCCAGCTGAATTTTATTATCTCAGGGGCAATGGCTGGTGATGAACGACTGACAGGTGTGATCAGCTGATGGGAATGGGTGGGGATGCTGCACACACACTGCAACTGTACCAGACCATAATGCATTCTGCAGTGGGCAAAGGATAAAGCTTGTAAAACATTTGTTTTAAGTCTTAAAATATCAAATTCCTCATAACTATGGGCTTCCTAAAACTGGCCCTGGTAATTACAAGTGTTGAGCCATGAATAATTTCATGCTAGGAGGTGCATTAATTTTAAACTCCTCCTGCCTCCTCCAGACATTGTGAAAGCACATTACCAGTGAGGACAAGTTTATGATCTTATCCAGGACAACTGGTGCAATAATATGAAATGAAAACCAAGACAAAAATGTCATTGTCTGCACACTCTGTACAAAGGGATCCTGCAGAAAGCTCCCTTCGCAGGCTGAGGCCAGGAGGAGCGCTCCGAAGGTGCAAGGGAGATTTATGTCCTTTCCAAGCACATGGCTCAGACCCTGCCAGATCTGGCCGTCGGCAGCCTGGTGTTTGTCTCAAGGGATTGTTTCAAGGAACAGGGAGGAGTTTTGACATCATTGTCCCTACGATGGTTTGCATTTAAAATCTTCAACCATACTTGCATAAAAATCCACTGAGACCTGGGACCAGGTTGATCCAGATGTACCGTGCTTGGTCCCAAAAGAATTACCCTGCAGTCTGGGGTACTTAGGTTTATAATCTCACTGTCATTAAGTTCAAGGCAGTGGCAGAAGGATCTATTTGGCAAGCTCTCCCTGCTTAACATCTACACATGTTTCTGTCTGTTCACGTTTACGGCAGCAACCCCACAGTTTCGCAGCTCACTCAGAAGTTACACCTCAGTCGAAGAGGAAACAGGCAAGTCTGGCTGGAGGAAAGATCAGAGATTTCTATCTTGGGCAGGGCACCCCACAGCGTATTTACCATTCAAGCTGTGTCAGAGGCTGCACTGTCAACCCCATTCTCAAGAAGGTTGTATAATACAGATGTTAAACACCAATTATCCCACTAAAGATCAGGTAAAGTTAAATAATGGCAAGGGTGTGATGCTGAACACTGAACAAATTAGGGATGATATTCTCTCCCTAAGGTTCCCAGGTGCCCCTGTGGTAGCTCTCCCTCACCTTGTACTATTACTGCATCAGACTGCCCGTGCTGTTACCCCAGTGCATGGTTGGGAAGTAAAAAATTGTCTTGACGTAGCATTTGGAAGCCTCGGGGCTTGCTTCACAACCTCGGTGCTAACATGCTGACAATGTCATTCTCAGCTGCTTCTCAGTCCCTTTGGACTGAGCTAAACACCTTCAGTTAAATATATAGGCAGTCCTGGTTTACATCAAGACATGACAATTCAGAACATTAAAGTTGTTGGGCTGCTCAAGGCAGAATTTAGCTTCCATGTCTCATCTATGACCCTGAAAAATAAAATCTTTGGGCACATTTATGATTGTGCCCTATTTGTCCTTTGTAACAATATAATAGCACTGAAGCCAGCTATAAGTAATTTTCTTGGGATTTTTCATGCTTCCTTTTTACCCTGTAAGAAAAATGTATCGGTATGCCACTATTACTAGGATGAATATTTCCCCTGGAAATCAAAGCACAACAAAAACTCTTTATCAGTTTCTCCATTCTCTTCAGAAGGCTGTGGTAGCAGATGCTTTAAACTCTCTCGTGGGTGAAGGGGAAAGGTTGGATTACTGAAAAAACAAGGCAGGCTTCAGAGTGTGGAGGAGGCATTAAGAACTGCTTAGGATCTCAAACCTGCAACACCTTGAACCCATCACCAGCCAGAACCGTGATGGATGGGAGAGGATAAAGGGCAGTCTAGCTGACCCATGATGCCTTCCAGTGCCCTCCAAGAAACAAGAAGAAAAGAGATTCTTATCACTCTGTGAAAGAACAGAGGGGGAAATTATCATTAAAATGCCTTCCTAATAAAACTAACAAACAGGGGCTTTTTTTTTCTTTCAAACTCCATTCTCTTATCCCTTCCCTACAAGCCTCAAGATGGCCATGACTTGAAGAATTTTAGTCTTTGGGTGAACCTTTCCTAAGTAGAGGTCACATCCTTCTGCCTAGACTTCAGTTTTGTTAGACAGTCTTCTTTGAAAACTTCAAGAAAATAAATAATTTTGTGTATATCTTTACAGTCACCGCAGAGACTGTAGCAGAGAATCACTATGTAGAATTATGCTAACACATGGAATTAATATATGTAATAAAATTTCTGTATTTATGAATCTGAATTCACATCACACATCACCTGCTGGAGAATCAGTGATGAAACATAAATGAGTCACTTTATTTCTCTGTTTGCTTTGGGTCTGGGAATTTTGCTGTCTCCTTGGTAAAGTGCTCTAGAATGACATCAAGTAGTGAAGAAGTTAGGTGTGTTATGGAAACTAAGGCAATTACAGACCTTGTAGCAAAGAATTTACAGGATAAAGCTGGCCACTGAAAGTTAATTTCCTAGGACTGTTTTCCCCTATAGATCTTTGCAGCCTGGCACTCACAGCCCACTGAAAGTTGTCTGTTTTCTCCTCCAACCCTTCCATGCCCAGCTTTCCCTTTGCCTCTGCCCAGCATCATTCTGCACTCCTGGAACATGACTGCTGCCTCATGCTCCAAATGTCTCCCAGCCTCTCTCCTGTTTGTAGCTCTCAGGGGAGAAGAGAGTCTCTGTCTCTCTTCTCTGTTCCCAGAGCCCATCCTTAACACCTCTCTCCCTCTCTGCTCCCAGCGTACTGTCCCTCTCAATTTCCATAGGCAGTCTTTGAACTGAGTACAAATAAGTTCAAAAGCCAAGGAGCAGAAATTTCCATGGACATGCAAGTGCGTCATAAGCTGGTAGCTGTGGTTCCTTAACATCCGGTGCCCTGTAATCCAAAATCTTAGGAAGCCTTCTGGCTCGAATTCCACCTGTGCAACAGGCTGTTCATTGGGCAGACACCACAACTCCATGAAAATAAGGCTCTAGGAACTGAACCCCAAATCCAAGAAATTTGTCATCCAGCTGTCCTAGTATTTGGTCATATATTAAACACTCCAAAACATTTGGGTTTTTGGTTCTTTGAAACCAACCCTTCACCTCAATATTGGTTTTAGGTTGTTAGCATCGTGCTAGTCTCCACAGACCTTTGGAATTTGTTCTGCAAGTCAATGACTACCTCCAAGGTGTCTGGGTGGAAGAAGCCAGGGCAGATGTATTAATTCATAACAAAGGAAATCCCTAGTGTTCTGTGGCTGAGCTACCATTTATGAAGGTATCCTCAAACTCCTAATACAAGCAACAGAGCTTCTTCCTTAGCTATCTCCACTACCATGCTCCCCCAGCTCTCTCTTCAAGAATATTGCCTGAAACAGATCTTACCCTGGTGGGAAATCAGAGAAAACTCACCTAATTCTACAGGAAAAAAGGCACAAAACCACCTTTGCTAAACACACTCATATCTAGTAACTAGGTGGGACTGGGTGGCCCAGTCCTGTGCACGCAGCAGCAGCACTGCCATGTTTGTGCCTCTCCCAGCCAGCCAGAGACACTTACAGAGCTCATGGGAATCTTTAGGAGTCAGATCTTCCCAGAAGTGGCACGATGCTGCAAATGTGCTTTTGCATCATATCTTCCTGGTGGTCTTAGGGGCTGTTAGGACAAGGCTGCAAAGCTGAGTGGGTCTCAGGTCGCTCTGTTCAGTGTCCAGCTACAGCACACCTCACAGGGTTTAAAGATCTGGATAACTGCAATCAAAAATTGCATGTGGAAATTCAGCTGCTACAGCCCAGCAACCTACCCACATGCTCTGCAGCAGACAGCTGGGGGCTAAAATGCACACAAGCCTCTTTCCCTTTTCCCTGAGAGCTGCATGTATGATCTGAGCAGGAGGCATTTAATTTATTTTTTTTAAGCTAATACTAGGGTTCTGGGTATTTTGGGAAGTCACACGTATCTCTGATCCTTTTCTGAATCCTTTGACACCAGTGTTGTCTCAAGGCCAGGAACAGCTGAACAGCCAGTGCTGAAACGGTGTCAGGCAGCGGGGATGTTAACAAAGGCACTGTGGTCTGTCTTTTGGCTACGGAGCTGGAAATGTTTCTCAAAAGCTGCTGTGATGTGGTGTCCCAGTCTGTGCCTGCCCTGGGACATTGCACCAGCAACAAGGAACTGGTTTTGTATGTGAAAAAAACATTCAGGTCACATAGACATGCTGGCAAAAGACTTAGTTTAAATGTAGCTAAACCATGAGAAAGAGGCTCTTTGGCCTCCGTGCTGACACCATGCAGCACCTCAGCCCAGGCACGGCAGCCCCTCGACCCAGGAGAGCTGCTCCACTGAGCCCGGGCAGAGCGGCTGACATCAGACGCTATAAAAACGTGTGATTTCCTGAGTGCCATCACACAATTCAGGCCTTTCAAACAGTCTTGCTGCTGAGTGCCCGACTTACTGAACCGCCCCCATCACTTGTAAATCTTGGCTCTTCTCCTCCAGAGCCTGCCAAGTTCCCATGGTCACCGAATGGGGGGTAGTTTGTAACCTTTCTCCATTAAGGGTTTATTCCTAATCCTGTCGGTTCCTATCTCACAATGACATAGCTTGGATCCCCCAAACATTCCAGTAATTCCTCCCTTTTGAGCCAGCAGACACAGCGCTTCCTTGGCAAGCAGGCGTCCCACATTCCTGGACTCACTTCCCAAGCTGTCTTGCCCACTCCTCAGGAATGGCTCCCCGCAGGGACTTATTTCCTTAAGGATGAGATGCTTTCATACCCTGGCAAGTTTCCCACTTCCTATCATCAATGTACCCCATGCAAAGAGGGAGCAGAGAAGCGCTGCTTTCTTCTGGGTTGTTGCGAGTGCCCAGACACCTCAGGATGCCAAGCAGGTGCTTGCAGAGTGTGCGGTCCCTCGCTGCGTCCTGGGACACTGCTGGAGGGCAGCTAGGGGCCTGAGGCATGACAAAATACAGGGCAGAGCCTTTCAGAAGTGACACGTTAAACTCAGTGGACTCCTGAGAGGTGCTCCCAGGTTTATAGCAGACCAGATTCCCAGCAGCTGTCAGCACTGAGAAAGCTGGTGCAGACTAAGGCACCCTCCCACACCTGAGCTCTGCTGCTACACAAGGATATCACCGTTTCTAAGCATCCTCCTAGATCAAGCTCAGCTGAGAGCATCTGAACACTAAGCTTTTCTCCAGAAACAGGTGCCAAGACGTATCTGGGCTGAATTCACCACCCTGTGTGTGGTGTTGACCTCTACCTTGGTGTGTATATGCATAGTCCAGAACAACAGCACTTTGCATCCCACCATCTCCCCTGGCCCTGCTGGGATCCCACAGTGGGGACCAGTGCGGGGTCTCCAACACACACCGAGTGGCTCTCCCCAGCTGCCCGGGATCCCGCTGCCGGCCTTCTCACTCCCGCAGCCCCCTTCCCCTCCTCAGAGAGCTGAGACCTGTAAAATTCCCTCCCGTGGTGGCTCTAGTTGCCACTCTCTTTATGAGCCAGGGACTGCCTGCAAAGAACAGGAGATTTTTCAGGCATTTTTACCACCACGCGACGCAGAGAGGTGGATACAAGCTAAACACAAACTGCTGAGTGTTACAGGTCATCAGCCAATGGGCTGCGTAGTTTAATTTCTGTCTCCAAATGCTATTAGCTACTTGTTTCCTCATTTGCTTTCCATCGCTGGGCTCCCAGGGGTGCTGCCAGCACTTAAATATATTTCTGAATGAATTCCAGTTTATTTAGGAAAGAAATAAACTCACTTCCCACAGAGGGAAGGTGGGCTCAGCTTGCCCCCTGTTCTACCAGCCCGACTCTACAGAATGATCTCGGGGGGCACCGCCTGCTCCCCACCGAGTCACCGTCCGTCCCCCTCCCGGCAGCGCCGCCGGGACCCGCCGCCGGCCCCGCCCCCTCTCAGGCCCCGCC
>VYZM01016393.1:294320-375691 GCA_013398915.1 Dromas ardeola | reverse complement strand
CCGCCCCGGCGCAGTCCCGGCCGTCACCAGGCGCGTCCGCGGAGGGCGCCCCCTGGCGGGGACAGCCCGCAGCGCCGCCCCGGGGCCCTGCTCCCCACGCCCAGCCCGGTGGCAGCGCGGGGTCCGGCCACCGGCCACACGGGCCGAGCTCTGCGGAGGCCGGCAGGGCTGCTTTCGCAGAGCTGCTGCCAATAATGTTTTTTTTTCCCGTTTTCACTGAAAAATCTCCATTGCAGATCTGGTTTCAGGTCCCTCGCCATTATGGACTGGTCCAAACACAACCTTTAATTACTTCCATCAGAATTTTAAAGCAATTATCTAGAAAGATAATGTAAAAAGCATTATGGTTTTCCCAGCATCTCTGCTGAGGAAGAACCTGGGGGCTGTGACTACACGGGGTGCCAGATTCCCTCGCCCTGCCCAGCCCCGCTGGCCCCAGGAGCCACCGTCCCAGCACAAACGCCAGCAGTGCCCAACCCAGCATCTTCAAGTTTGAAAGGCCAAAGGTGTTAATTTGTGCAATGCAGTGGCCGAGTGAGCACATGCATAGCCCGCACGACACCCAAAGCCCAGCAGCGGCACCGCAAGCCGGCAGGAGGCCAGGGCAGGCAGAGGCACAAGTCTGCTGGCCAAAGCAAATGCTGCAGAGTCAGGATTCAAGAAGCTGTCACTGCTGTAGGAGCCCAGAACACGGATGACCCTGGGACAGCCTTCTGTTCTACGCAGAAAGGGTGTAAAAGTGGTTCTTCTTAATGCTTGAGAAAGGGATGCTGCAGGACACTGCATCAGAGCCAAGGGGTTCTCCTGTGGACAAGAGGCCACGCAGGTTTGTACTTGGTCAGTGTGCATCTGGCCAGACCCCCAGGACACGCAATTCCTTTGATTAGGGGACTGGAACACCTCTCTTATGAGGAAAGACAGAGGGAATTGGGTCTATTTAGTCTGGAAAAAAGACGGCTGAGGGGTGACCTTATTAACGCTTACAAATACTTAAAGGGTGGGTGTCAGGAGGATGGGGCCAGGCTCTTTTCAGTGGTGCCCAGCGACAGGACAAGAGGTAATGGGCACAAACTTGAGTGTAGGAAGTTCCACCTAAATACGAGGAGGAACTTCTTTACTTTGAGGGTGGCAGAGCACCGGAACAGGCTGCCCAGAGAGGTGGTTGAGTCTCCATCTCTGAGACATTCAAAACCCGCCTGGACGCGTTCCTGTGCCACCTGCTCTGGGTGACCCTGCTCTGGCAGGGGGTTGGACTAGATGATCTCCAGAGGTCCCTTCCAACCCTGTGATTCTGTGATTTCCCAAAGAGGGCACGGTGAGCATCCCCATGTGAGGGCAGAGCGCGTGCTTGCTGCCAGCACTGGCCACGGGTGCACCTCTGCAGCGGGCATCCCAAGATGCTGGGAGCCCAGACTTCTGATGCTAAGGAGCTGTTGGGAGCTTGCCCTACTCGGATGCTCTGGTGTCCTTGACTTGAAAACAAGGTAGTAATATCAGACCTGGAATGGTGGCATTAGTGTTGCAGAGATCTTTGAGGTCCCTGGAAGAGAAGTGCTGGAGAAATGCAACCTATTAAGAATGCAGTTTTCTCCTCGCCAATTCTATTCTGCTTCAAGAAAAGGGGCTTTTGCAATGACAGCTGGGATGAGCTGGTTTTGACAAGTCAGAGTATGCAGATTTTGATGGAAGATTTAAGTGAAACATGACTAAAAGACCAAGATGGAGAACAGTGCTTTTGCCTTCCACACCCAGGTGCTTCACCTCCCTTTGAAACAATCAAGGCAGGTTGTTTCCACACTGAAACACCTGAAGTGTCAGGGAACCCATGGTGGATTCAGCAAGGCACCAGCAAATCCAGGAGAGCATGTGGAATATGTTCGCTGAGATAAATAATCCAGCGTATTCTCCCATTGGGATTCTTGCTGGACTAGCCCAGAACTGAGCCAACCACGTCCTAGCCGATACCCTCAGCTCTTGTAACTCGCTGTAGGTTTCAGGTAGTGGACTTATTACAAGGCAGATTCTCACACCTACTTGCCACTTTGCAGAATTATTTTTTTTGCTGCTAAAAATTCTGCTGCTTTTATTTTAAGTTTACACCGAGGGTGGGATTTTCCTCCAAGTTTGATTCCCCCGCACATGCCATACATGTGGGAGCTGCACAAAGCCATCCAGGGCCAGCTGAAAGACCATCCTTCCCTGCTCCAAGCGTAGGTCTTTGTCGCAGCCAAAAGCCTGGTTTACAATATGTCATTTAAAATACAAAAATGTGCCAAATAATTCTAGGCCTTGAAGCAAAGCCAAGAGCTTGGATGTGCCTAGGTAAATAGCAAATATCTGGTTTTGAAGGGGATGAGTTTTTTGGTTCGAAAACCTTTTTCTCGGAAACTTATCTGCCTCACCAGGCTGGGGACCAAAATCTGCACCTAAAGACAAGACCCAGCAATGTGACTGTGCGCTTAGGGACTGCCCTGGAGGACCTGTGGGCAAGGCTGCACATGGAGATTTTCCCTGCGGTGCCCTGGGGAACGCTGCCCAGAGTTGGGGCTGGGACGGGCTCTGCCTCATGGACCAGAGGAAAGGCGCCGAGAATACTGTTCCTGTCCCAATGACCCAGCCGGTCGCCGGGCTCTGCTGGCGAGTGCTGGCGGGCACTCCAGCCTGCTCACGCACATGGGGGTAAACAGTCAGGAAGGTTTTCCCGATTTTAAAGCACGAGCTGACATCTGGGGCCACAACCTGCTCCGGTGGAGCTAAGGCAGAAGAGAAAGGAGATTTTGCCAACGTGTTAACTTTTAATTAAATCTTAATGCCTTAATTAAAGCAAAGAGGGCTTAATTAAGGACTTAGCTAAAATTTAATACTTTAATGGGACTAAAGACTTTAATTTATCACTGGACTGAAAAAGAAAAAAAGCAGGAGGGCTCGCTCTGAGATGCACATACGCAGAGCAGCCAATTATGAAAGAATCGGGGCGGAGGGCGGCTCGTCAGTCAGAGCACCCTGCGCACAAGGGGAATCTGCGGTTGTTCACATTTCCATGTTACCCGCCTAAAGCATAAGCATAGCTTGAGATCGTCGCATTAAATGGTACGTGGTACCTTCCCCTCTTTCCAAAGAAGTTTTTATGAGCTGCTGAAGCCCTGTTTCTGGGCTGTCCAACTCCCGCTGCAGCCTCAGTCCGGGATGAGCCTGGCGGTGCCCTGGCGCACCTGCAAAAGCCCAGGCTCCGAGCCCGCCAGCCACTGTTTCGGGGGGGGTGTGTGGCTGAAGATGCCCCATCCCTGGCCCGCGGCCCACAGCTCACGGCACTGGCCAGCCCTGCCCGGCATTACTGCAGCGACAGGAATGCTGCAAGGCATTTGGCTGGCTTTTAAAGGCCAGGTTTTCACAGGGCTCAGAGGTCAGCACCTCCCATTTTCCTCAGATGGGATGTTTATCTGCTTCTTGGTATTTCACGTGGCTGGGAAATATGAACCCGAACCACTGAATCTCACTTTCAGCTTCTGAAGCGTGCTAGCATTACACAGTGATGTTTGTGCCACAAATTAGTGAGCTTTAGGGTGCTTCTGACTACAGCTCCTGCAAGAGTCCCCCCATGCACTGATCTTTCAGAGGAATCATTTCCAATCATTTGACTTTTCAAAGCTTGTAATCCACTACATCAATAGTTATCTAAAAAGGAATCAGGACTATTGACAAGCACAAGAAAATCTACCCCTTCACATTTCCTTACATTGTGGTTTTGCCCTGTAGTATTTTCAGCAACCGATCTTGAAAATCTTCTGAAAGGTCAGTAGGTATTATTGCAATTTTACCAGTGGAGAAGTCAAGGTACAGATGGGGCAGTAAATGACTAATCCAAGATCAGACAGTGACCTCACAGATATTTTGAAGACCCTTCCCCACCAGGCAGAGTGCAGCTGCACTCCTTTGAAGGGGATTGGAGCTTAAAAAGAGCCTTAGGTTCAGAAAACGCAGCCCCTCTCCTGGGTGTAACGTGATACTGTATGGGGCTTGGCATTTTGGTCAGACTGTCGTTTCTTCAAACAGAAATCTGCCCAGCCTATGGAGAAAGGACACATATGTTTCCTATAACGAGACTGTACATTATTTTTTATATACATAGGAAGACTATAATATCTGAGAAGACTCATTACTTGCTATCCATTCATATCTACAATTCTCTATGGAGTCACATAGGCCTAATATGTTAACTACATCAGACACACAGAGGGCCAAAGCTTCATCTCTGTCGGAGGAGCAGAGAGCGCAGTGCAGTGCGGCAGGAACGGCGGGTCAGGATGCCGAGGCCGGTCCCTGTTTCTCTGCCCGCCTTGCTCAGGAGCAGAGTGGTCCCCCAGCAACCCCAGCATCGCCTGTGGCAGTTACTCACTGCCAGAGGTGAGAGCGCAGCTGGGAGCAGTGAGGCAGGGCACGAGGTGGCAGGTAGCCCGCACACATCCCCTGTGCTGGACTGCTACGGGGACAACAACGCCGCGGCACCTTCAGGAGTGCCGTGTGACTTTGCAGCCCCCAGGATGAGCATACCCATGTGCAAAGTAGAGACAGTGTTTGGTGGGTGCAAACTTCAAATGTTCCCCAAAACCACGTTAGCAATTTCTCCTATACATCGAGAAGCTGTGGTGGGTTCTGCCTGTCAGCCCCCCCTTGCCAGGATGCGAGGGGAGCTGCTCTCCTGGCACACCTCGCTTGCTAAGGCTGCGTGCTCAGCCCATGGAGGCAGCCTGGGGGTGAGGGGCTGGGGACTTGCCCCATGCGCTAGCAGTAAATATTCCACTTTGATTCTTGCTCATCTCTGGCCCATGAAATCAAGGCCAAACTCTGGAGCGTGTGTGTGGGGTGAGGAGATGGAAGCTTGGCCCAAACCGCCTTAACTGGTTCCGCAGAGCTGCTGCTTTCTGCAGTGAGCAAGCCAGAACAATGTCATCTCAATACCCTGTGCTAATCTGGGGGAAACTGAGCGTGACCGACTTCACGCATGACAGCCTGGAAGCCAAGCATGGGAGGTCAGCACCAGCCTCACTCCGAGCTCCCTCGCAGCCGGCTCAGAAAGATGAGGCACACGGACAGCCGTGTCCCGTCCCAGTGCCCCGTCGCTCTCAGCAACCACTGCCACTGGGCTTGCCCGTCACATGGAGACCCCAGTCCCCATGCTGACAGCCCGGCTGGGCTTCCAGGGTCCCAGCTACCCGCCGACATGAGAGGCTGGTGCACGTTTCAGGCGTGCTGTCATTAACAAATGAGGCACAGCGCTTGATTAATTCCACAGGTTTCTTCCATTAGGAGCCACTACATCATTGCTATGCGAGAGCCTTCCTCCCCTCAGCGCTGACCTTCCTCCCACAGCTCGCCCATTTCCCTCGGCTGTGGAAGTTATTACAGACTGGTTATTTGAAAGACCTGGAAACCAGGGCAGCCGCTGCTTCCTTTCATCTCCAGCTCTGCTGCTCCTCACTCCTTGGCAGTTTGGAAGGATGGTGGAAGTAATTAATGGCTGGGGAGGGGAGGAGGAGGTGCTCCTAAGAGGGGAGTCAAAAATTCTTCTTGACAATGACCACATGTCTGAGGCTCGGCTACTAGTTCACCTGACAGCAATAAGGGTCTAATAGTCATTAGTCACCACTGCAGACACGCTCCATGCACTTCTCCATGCGCTTTTTTTCCCTGATAAAGGCTGAAAATAAAACAGCATCAGCCACCCTGGTGCTTTCAACCACCTTTTGTCATCTTGCAGGGAAAAGACTGGGGAACTGATGGCTGAGAGAGCTTTGTCAGCATCCCTGACCAAAGGTGGGGAAGGGTCCTCAAGCAGAGAAGTACAGCAAATAAAAAAAGATTAAAAAACTACAGCTAAAATCCACCAGGAAATGAGACAGCTGGGAATACCCATAGGGAATTCAGGCTGATTGATATGGAAAGCTTGTGTGACCTGATCCCATGTGGCCTGCAGCTCCCAGTTTACTCTTTCTGTGAGAGACACCCTCTTCCTCTCTCTTCCTCAGCTGCCTCTCCAGTATCTCCCTACCTTTAGTTTCTCTCTACACCTGATACTGAGTTATCTTAGGGCTCACTTTCAAAGAATTTACTTCCTGGGGTGCAAGCTACAGGCATGGAAATACAGTGTATTGATACCAATATCAGGGTTTGATACCATAGCCCCAAACCAAGCAGGGAGCTTGGCTCTGCAGCATCGCGTTCAGAGCAGCGGGGAGCGAGGGTTAGAGCCCAGCCCCTGACCCCCAGCCCCGTGCCTGCCCAGGGTGAGACGGTGCGGCCAGGAAGCCTGCGTGCTGCTCTCCCTGCTGACATTCCCACCCGCTCACACATGATAATATCTGAGGTTTTGGCTCAGAGTCACCTGCAATTAGAACAGAACTGGCAACTTTCTGAGGCTAAACTCCAGATAAAATGGTTGTGAATGAAAAAACAAAAGAGAACAAGTGCTATAAAGTGGAAATGATATATCTGAGAGCTGATCAGGATCTAGAAGAGCAGCGCGGGAATGCTAATGCTCCTCTGTGGAGGATTTGGATATTATACTTTGGACTGAGTGCAAAACCAAAACATTTTGAAGCATAGGAAGGAAGGGAGTGCGGCTCTGGATCATGGCAGCCAGTCTGCTTGCCAAACTGTCCTGCAGCCACAAGCCACAGAGACACCCTGGGGCACTGTGCCTGTCCTAGACCTACTGACTCTGCGAGGCCAGTGGCTAAGTACAAACCCAGCATCTCAGCCTTGCCCACCTGCCGGCTTGGTATCGTCACCCAAGCGCGCTGCAAAGGAGCAAGCAGGCTCACTGGCAGGGCTCTGCAGAGATCTCCGCCTGGGACCTTCCAGCCTCCCTCATCATGGGGCTGCTTCCCCATGCCAGATGCATTTTGGACTCTCAAAAGCCTTCTGGAGCAGAGGCTGCAGCTTTGGTTTTCTGACAACTCTTCAGTTTTTCTGTTTTCTAACCCAGCACCCTGGATCACCTATTCCCCTGTATCTCTGCCAGACAAATTAATCCTGCCGTCCCTATTTTTCAACGGGAAAATAGGGGCATAACAAATCACAGCAGCCTGCACAGGGTCAGACAGAAGATCTGACCTATTGAATCCAGGTCACGCAGTTCCTCAACCAGGGTCTAAATTGCTGGATCATCCACTCCTCCATCCACAGCTGTCCAGGACAGGAGTTTTCTTCCAGAAAAGAGGGTAAAAGACCCACTGGCCCCAGCTGCATTTCATAAATGTCTCTGCCAAGCTTTTCTGCCCCATTTAAGAGGGCCCAGGCATGCTTTATAAAATATCAGCTTTCTGAGATAAAGCCGTTTCATTTTGTACTGCTCAGTAGAGTATGTGATTTGGCTGCAGAGGAAAAGCATTGCTTATTTGCAAAAGAGTTCTCCTATCTGTCTAACCTAGACATCAGTCATTATAAGTAATTGTCGTATTACTGAGAGAAGAGCGGATCCTTTCACCGGTGGAGCAGCCATACTGTTTTTGAGGAGAGCTGCCCTCTCCAAGGAAAGCCGCGACAGGCCGGATTGGCGCCCGGCTGCCATGCAGAAGTTAAACCAGATGAGCTGTGTCAGCCCAGTGGAAGGCAAATGCATGGTAGTTGCTCCGAAAGCCCCTCTTCCCCTAGATTTGTCACTGCCTGCATTGTTATCTGCAAGGGGGCAGAATGTAATCAGAAACACATTTTTGAGTGAAGGACTGACCTCTGCAGAACCACCAGGAATTTCCAAAGCTGTACAGCTGTGCAAGTGCCTTCCCACCTCTGCGAGGCAGAGCTGTGCCCGCTTTCATTGCAGTGCTCCGATCTCTCACGTGGTGCCGGGCAGCATTTCTTTCCACCTTAAATCCATGCTCTGTGTTTGAAATACAGCTGTGGAGCACTGAGATGTTTCGGAAGATGGCAATTTTACAGAGTCAGAGAGAATCAGTTGAGAGAGTCAGAGGCTCCAACCTCAACCCTTCCCTACCCCAGCATTTCCCCCAGGTATTTCTACATGGAGTTCAATACGGTGTGTTTGGCCACTCACTGCTTGTCTTCCAGAAAAGCACCTCCTCTTGATTTGAAGAAGCCACAAATGCAAAAATGTACACATGACCTTGTTCTGATGATTAATTATTCTCACTGGCGAAAAGAAAAAAAAAAGTGCCTAATTTTGTATTTATTTGGCTTCAGCTTTCAGCCATTAATTCTTGTTCTGTCTTTCCAATCGAGATTAAACAGCCTTTAGCACCTGCTATTTTCCTTCTGAAAAGGTGCTCATCCACTGTAACCAAGTCACCTCTCAGACTTTGTTTTGGTAAGCCAGATGGACTGAGCTGTTTAAATATTTCACACTATTCAGCTTGGAAAAAATGTAATCTTCCTTCCCCCCGCCTCCATTTTTAAAAGTCTGGAGCTGACCCCAAACATGGGCCAACAGGCAGGGCCTAGCATCAGTCCCACCAGAATGGCACAGTGCCAGAATCCCCTCCTTACTGTTCCATGCTGATCCCTTTCCAGGGCCCAAGGGGAACCCTAAGGCCATCCCAGGACAAAGTTCCCACTCCAACACTATTCTTGTGAAGGCAAAAACTTGCTTTGGGGTCAGGTCTGCAAGAGCTCTGGAGACTCTGGCCTCAGTCTCCAACGGGAGCAATAGAGGAAATTCTACAGAAACTTCTAACAGCCTCGAAATGTAATTAATTTCCTGCAGAGTATTTTATTAATATCCCTTGAACAGCCACATTCTCAGAAACGTGCAGTACCCCCACGTGCTCAGCACTGCAAACCTCCCAAAACCTGGCCACAGGGCGCAGTCTGGAGAATGCTGAACACCTTCACGGCTGGTTGCGGCACCGAGCGCCGAGGTGCTCAGCACCTCTGAGGCTGTGGCCCTCAGCTGTCAGTCAGAGCGAAAATCCCTCCTGAAGCTAAACATGCGACGGGCCGTGCCCGCAGGCAGCGTTTGCGTGCAGAGGTGATGTGATCTGCGCGCCGGCTCCTGCCAGCAAGCTGACTGCGCTTGCAATGGGTCTGGGCAATGCCCTCGCTCAGTGAAGTGTCTCTTGGCTCTCTGGGAGGGAAACATGCCTCGCGGTCTCCCTCCATGCACCAACTTCAGGCTCTGAGATGGAAACCCTGGGAAGGATTTGCTGGCATACCAATGACAGGAGCTTACTATGGTGATTGCTGATAAAACTTCACAAAATACGAGCTATGCTTTCCTTACTCTCTTTCAGCTTCATTTTTAGGACTACATATAAAAAGCAAGTGCAAAAATTCTTTACATTAAAACTATAAGGATACTAACATAACCAGAAATGGAATAAAAACATTTAGTCAATGCTTTGTTTCCTTATTTTGTTCTAATCTGCTTGATTTTTCCCTGAACCCACTCACAAACTGATTTCACTTTAGGAGAAAGGATGGGTCAGTAGTTCTAATGAACATGTTCATTTTGCAGTGAACAGAGGTCATGGTGGTATCAGGGAGCAGGTGAGCTGAATGTATGTTTTTTCTTCTCATTTTGCAAGTGAGGGCAGGCCTCACAATTCTCGTGCATACATAAATCCCATAACTGCCTGTGCACCTCATACACGGGATTAAAACCTTTTCAAGGTGAGAAGTTGTAGCCACAATGCTGTGGTTGGAAAGCTGAGTCTTCACCTGGCATTGGGACAACTCACTCTCGAGTTCCTGCTCCTGACAGCTGGCTCTGCGCTCTGCTACAATGCAAGTGGAATATTTTCAAGAGCACTCCCAAAAGTTAGAACTTCTATTTTAATATCCAAAATAAGAAACAGCCTTTCCAAAACACTCGGCACCTAGCAGTGCCCCTTTGAAAATCCCCATAGCCAGTTCCGTGCTTTTTTTGTAATGTCTGGCAACTTTCTGTCCTGCCCAACTGCTGGGAAATAGCTCTGGTGACTTTTTTGCAGCTATGACAGTATTTGCTTGTTTCTACCCCACAGCTCAGCTGCCGGACTGAAACCCCGAACAGCAGAGCACCTCGCTGCTCTTCGTGGTTACTGGGAAACACCTAAAAATGCAAAACAAACATATCCTAAAGGCTCAGACGCTAAAAGGAGGATTATATTTTTAAACTCTTGATTTTTTGGCCTGCTGCATACATTTTGATCACTGGGGGTTTTGCAATTATGCAAATGGCTGAAGAGCCCTCTGAAGCTGTGGCTGAGCTTGAGCACAGACCGATATCTGTAATAAAATCCCGTGAAGACTTAGGAGTGCCACTTCAGGCAAATACCCCTTTCCAAGATAAAGCGCAATACACTATTGCAATAAGCTGGGTTCTTTTCATTCTTTCGCCTTCCTGATGTTTGGCACAAGTCCAAATCCTCTCTGTTCTCCACCCACCCATCAGACATATTCTGCTAAATATCCTGTCCTCTTGTCGTTTTGGCAACAAATAAACTATGCACGAGAAAGAATTATGCCTGTGAGGCTCTCATAAAAAAATTCCTGTGAACGATAAATCAAAACAAAATAATAATTATCACCAGCCACAGGACCACATTTATGTTTCTCATATTTTCCTCTTACTTTTCATAGATTATCAAGTCTACACAAGAGTGAGAAACAGATTTTCCTAAGGATATTGATACACCAGTAATCTCCAACTCTGAAACCAAAGCCCTCCTTGTCTACAAGAGGCTTCTCTACGCTATTTACAGAGAGGGTTAAAATTTTCTCTTAGAATTAGAAACAATACATTTCTGTCTCGGAAACAAGATGCCTTGATTTTTCCTATGACTACATAAATCTTGTACAGTCCCTGTGCTACCTTCTGACTTGCATTTAATAAATAATGGGTACTTATAAAGCGATTTTTCTTCTTAGACTCTCAAAGGCATTGGCACATACACACATACTTTGTAGATGGGTAAACTGAGGCACAAGGGACTAGCCCAAATCTGCAGCATGGCTGAGTATGCCTGGCCTCACCCAGCAGGTGTGTGGCCCCCAGGGAGCAGCACTGGCAGAGCAAAGCTGGATCAGGCTCAGGGATGTTTTCCCCTGGGACCACTGCGCACAGGGAGCACCCAGCCCCGCAGGAACAGTGCCTGGCACAGAGGTCTTCTCCAGCCATGCTGGGGTTGAGGAACACAAGTGGGTCCAAGACAGGAGCTTCCCGCTCCTGCAGCGTTAGGCTGGATGAAGAGGGAAGGGCCAGTGAGCCCACCTCTCCTCCCCGCTGGCCAGGCGCTGCCCAGTTTTTGGATGCTGGGCTTCAGAGCAACATGGACCAACTGGACAGCGCAGGTAGGCTTAGAAGGAAACGCTCAGTAAAGAAATGTTGAAGGAATCAGTATGGTTCAGGTTAGAAAAGGGAAAAAAGGAGAAGGAAAAGCAATACCCTTTTCCCAGCTTTGCAAAGCACTAACGGCTCACAGTAGCTGAAGCAATTTGGAGCTGTGGCTGTCAGCACCTAGAGCTATGGTGTAACCTCACCTTTCTTTCCCCAGCAGCCTTGGAACTTGAACAGAGCCAAATCCTCTGAAAAGACCAAGAGCAGATGGAATTCATGTATGAAACCCCACCAAAATAAAGGTGTATGGGCCTTTTCCTAACACCTCAGAGGAGCTCAGACAACCACCCAGCCTTTGCCTCAGCACCTATCAGCCTAGTCCTGCTCCGACAGGCAACAGGAGGTGGGCCTCAGCGTGCTCTTACAACAGCAATTAGGCTCATTAGAGAGCAATTAATACTTTTACTTATCAGCAGGGTTCAGAAGGTTTTTTAAAATTAGTTTGAAAATACATTCTGCCATAGGAAAAAATACCATGATCCTACACT
This sequence comes from Dromas ardeola, assembly GCA_013398915.1. Lineage (NCBI taxonomy): Eukaryota > Metazoa > Chordata > Aves > Charadriiformes > Dromadidae > Dromas > Dromas ardeola. Next base: position 363,871 of record VYZM01016393.1, on the reverse strand, counting down.
TTTGCTGGATTGCAGCATTTCTGGAACTTAACTGCTGTATTAAAAAAAAAAAAAAAAGAAACACTTGTAATTGCTAACCAAATCCTCTGAAAAGGGGCACTGAAATAATAATTTTTTTATGAGCTCTTACTGTCAGGATTAAGTAGGAAATGATGGCAATGCTTTTATGCTAATACCTCAACTTTTGTGTCAATACATTAGCTACGCTAGTGTCAAACAAAATCCTGATTACAAACTGATGTAACATGAAAAAGGTGCAAGCCCAGCCAGATGCACCATGCTGTCAGCAGCTACCGCAGGCTCTGCGTACGGATGAGCCTCACTCCCCACACAAGCCGCAGTAATTAATGTGTAGCAATACAGTTAACAAAAGATAATTCAAGACACGGAAGATTTACAGAGAGAAACATCACGCACCCAAGCCGTGGCTGGGATGCTCCTGCGTGTCCGCCCTGCGAAATGGAGCGTGGTACAGAGACCCACGCTGCCAGTTCAGTTCAGCACAGACCAGCACCTCCAACACCACGATGCGCTGTGCATGAGCGTGCACGAGCACTGCATGCAAACAGTAGACCCTGAGATTTATCGGGCTAATGCAACCAGATTGCATCCCAAAGCAGGCTGGTTTACATCTAACGGCTTTAGGTATCGCTGCAGAACGCTCTCCTACTCAGCTGGGCGGCAGCTATCACAGCTTGGTCCCTCTGACAGAGGGACCTAAAATTTTATTTATGCTCAGTGTCTATTGAAGAGAAGTACTGAGGAGAAAAACAAGCCCTCTGAAAGCATCCATGGAGGGTGGCTAACCTGTTCTGAGTAAGCTCGGGACACTCGTGCCTTGTCCCCTCCTGACCACGTACCTGGGTTTGCAAATGTCTCTGGAGCGTTTGTTCTCTGCCCTCCTGCTCTCTCTGCCGGCAGAAACTCATCCACAATCAGCTGATGTGGAAAAAACTTCATAAATGACATTTCAATTTGTTCTGACTCCGTAAGTTTTCTGCATAAGTTAGGGCTAAATACTGATTGTAAAAATTGACCCCAACACTTCAAAGATAGGAAAAACAAACACTGAGATGGAATAAACTTTCCTGGCTCTCTCATAGACTTAGAAACAAATGCTATTAATTTTCTATTAATAGCTTTGTAGACCAGCATGGCTGAGAAAAAAGGGTGTTTGCACAAATGTACATTGCTAATGTGGGGCCCACTGATGGTCCATATAGCTATTTCATGGAATATCCTAAACCTCTTCTTCCCCATTAACGTTTTCATATTTAAAAAGGGAAGATGCTGCTGCTATAACAAGCAGCGCTGTGGTTAAAAAAAAAAAAAAAAAGAAGCCATAATACCCTTCCCTCTAAGAAGAGCAGGAATACAATGCAATATAGGACAAACCCAGGAATAATAAATAGTATAGTCTGTAAAAATGAATACCCTGTGAGTTGTGGAGGACTCTGCTGCAGAAGAGGCACTGGGACACTGAGTTGGGACCCAGACGTTATCACTGGAGCTACTCTGATACTACTTGGCAGCGCAGGGTGTTTCTGCAGGACGGAGCGAGCCGGGTGTGCTGGGTCACAATACGTTTGGAGGGTCACAGACGTTAAGGCTAGGCTGACATGTCACTTGGGCCAAAGAGCTCACCCTGTGAGTTCTCCACCTAGTCAGCCCGGCAGGGCGTTAGGGGAAAATGGTGAAGCACTTGTAGTGGTAAGCCTATTAGCTTTATTTTCATAACCACAGTTTCCCAAATATAAAAGCCAAACAAGCACATCACAAGCCTGGCAACATGAGCCACAATCTTGGAATGTGACTGCATGGTAATGTCGAGGGCAAGTTTCTAAACACTCCCCACCCTTCCCTGAGAAATGCAAAGACACAGGCTATTAAATAATCTCTTCATTTTAGTAATTTAGTTGCTGTTTGTACAGTGCTTTGAACATGCACAGTGCCACAGCACAGAAATGCTAAGTACTGTGTTATTTAGCTGCAAAGCCTGTGATAATCCCTCATTATGAAATAATAATTAATCATCATCATTTAATTCAAGAGCTGCTCACCCCCACCCCCACCCAAGCCCTACAGGCGCTGACCAAACTCTCTCCCGAAGCACGTCTGGACAAGGAGAGGTTGGCTAGGGATGCAAAGTTCAGCTATGAACTTTCCCAAAGTTCAGGGCTGTGCCTACCCGCGCGTCTCAGCCAGCCCGGCGGAGGGACAAAGCTTCCTCATCTCCAGCAGAGGATCAAAGCTGCGGATCCACCCAGCCCAACTGTTCCCATCATCCTCACTAGTCCAGAGAGGGAAATTGAGACATTCAAAGGGTAACTGAGGACTTCAAGAGCTTGCATCTAAAGGAGCTCTCCCTTTCCACGAGGCAGAGTTCCTGACTCAGCCATCTCTGCTGTATATTTAAAGACAGGGCAGATCTTCTGGGCCTCCCTCCCTGGGGGCAAGGACTGTCCAATTCTTAGTGACTGCCCAGAGCAAGGTGAAGGGCACTGGGAGGCTGTTTGGTTTCAGAGCTGTCTTTATTAAAAGCAATTTGACATTTAGAGTTTCACAAAATAGCACAAAAATATAGTCATGGCTGCTGCAGGCAGAAGAGAGAACAGAGCCTGGGCACGTGAGAAGCCAGAGGGGACGTGCTACAGCAATGCTGAGATGTTGAACTGGTCCCCAGCCACTTCCACTGGCCGTAAAGCCTCAGTGCACTTACAGCCCGGGTGAGCAGCGGTGAATCGAAGAGGCGATAGACAGGACTTAAGTCATCAAAGAGAAAGATGCAGGTCCCTCCTCCTGCCTGGGGCCCTGAGCTCCCCCCAGCAGTTACAGTGCAGACTGTAAATGTCTAGTGTGAGTGGGAGACCTCTTTCCCCACTATCCCGCCTCTTAAAAGACCCATGACTCTCGCCAGACTTGGGGATGTCATACAATATATTGTTTCAGAGCAGATGTAGATGTAGATGTTCATGTACCAGCTGAGTGGAGACGTGCATTCCTACATGTGTTTGGAGATTGGGCCTAAGTGTCCTAAATTAACTTGCACAACATAACCCCCACAGCATTACAGGCATCCTTACAGCCAGCAGGTCTCCCGCCAACCCTTGTCACCTTGGAAAACCACCTCTCACCCTTCACCCAAAATGTTACCAAAGAGATGTCTGCAGCTGCTCCGACCTACTTTAAAGCTTTAATAAAACTACAGTGAAAAATATTGTGAGATGGTTCATATTCCATCATGCTGTCTGTTGAGAACACAGAATTAATCTCCTAGATACCAAAACAAGGACAAGCTTAGGGTAAGCAAAGTTATTTCTGAATGCCAAATAAACATGAGCAAAGTTTCCTCTACATCCTCGCAAATAAGCAGCGCTCACCAAAGCTGGTAGGTTAGCAATTTGTCATTAAATTGACCGGTAAAAAGGAATGGCTGTGGGTGGGGATGGCTGCTATGAAGGGTCATTTAGACACACCACTACTGGTAATCCTTTGGTATGAGAAGAGCATGGGAGAGTCCGAAACCTTGGTCTGCTCGAGGGTGCAGTACCTGGAGGCGGAGCTCCACTGATGTTGGCTCTTCACCTGCAATAGCTGCACTAAGTCTCACTGTGCCACTGCTAGGGTTCAGGTACGTTTTAAGAATTAATTTTCTTAGTTAAGCCTTTCTTTTGCAACTACACTTCCAACTTTGTGATCAAGCAGCTGAACTTTTTTTGATGCAAATTAAATATATTCTGATTTTAAACTAGCTCAATATTTAATGTGGAACCACTCCCCTTTCCTGGAGGTAGCAAACCTAAATAAATCAGAATTGCTGACGTGCCCCTTTAAGCTTCTGCAGCTGAGCTAGGAATAGCGTGAGCACTGGTATCAGGCCACACCAGGTGAAGGGAGACTCACATGCCTTAGCAGATGTCGCACACCACTTTCTGGCATGGAGCAGACGTCGCACACCACTTTCTGGCATGGAGCAGACAACAACAGGGCAACAGCCTGCACTAGCAACGTACCCCTTATTGCCATCTCTATTTCTATGAAGCATTACAGTGAGGTTTTCATGATACTGTGAGCAGAAATAATGCTAACAAAAATCCGTGCAGGATGTATTAAATAGCCTGAAACCACTTCAAAGACAGAGTACAAAAAGAATTTTTAAGAGGAAGAGATTTGGGGAGTTTTCGGAAGTATCCTGGAGAGATGTATTCTTGTGCTTTTGGTTCAACAAGCTTGTCACTATTCTTTTTCAATAGCCTGGAAGAAAATGTAACACCAGCATTGGAAAGAATTCCAGAAAACACTGGCAGCAAGTTGGATTAGCTTTTCACTCTTGCATTCAGGATATTTAAGCTCCAAGTAGATCAATTAATATGAGAAATAAGACATTCATTTCTAATTGTGAGAGTTATTCACAACTGGAACAGAGGTGGCTGCTCCATCACTCACACTGTTAAAAAAGTAGAAGTGGAGATCTTTCTGCACTAGAGCAGGGGGAGCAGGGGAGCTGCTACATGACCACAGACATTGTTGGATTTCTTGCCAGAGCTGAAGACCTTCGGTCTGCAGTTACAAAGCAGGTCTCTTCTGCCCCTAAAATCCAATTACATTAGACCAGGTCCAAATCCATGAACCTGTTCAATATGCTCTAGATTTACACCAGCATAAGGAAGAATATACTTTTGAGCCCTCATATTTAGATTTTGACTTTCTCATAGGAAAACAGACAATACCAAAACAGTCAGACAACTTTCTTTTCAGGGAGCTGATGACTATTAGTGAGATTCTTTCCAGGTTATCTCTGCTATGCATCCAGCTCACAAACTGGGACTCTCGCTCTGTCTTTTGCTTTGCTCTTCAGCAGGTTTCCATTCAAATCAGGTCGTTTGCCTCTTGGCCATAGATATTTCTGCAAAGAACAACTTTCAGATGGGCTGACATTTCCAAAGTGCTTGAAGGGACAAGTCTGACCATGCTGTTCTGTAGCCATGACACGGTATAAGATACTCACCCAGAGGGAAGGTTTTTCTGCTGAAAAAGGAGTTAGAAATAGATCCCTTTACTTATGTCACAGCTTCTTGACAGTAAAAGATGAAGAAGTAGGATATAGAGGGACACTGAGGAAGAACGGCTTCACCGCAGAGCTTTCCTCCAGCCAAGACTGACAGTGGGTTCACCAAGGAAAAGCAAACAGCAGTTTCCAAAGCACACAACCCTGTTTTCGTCCTACAATGTCAGCAAAACTGTCTCCAGCTGGGAAGACGGGAGGAGAACGATGAGGACCTGGACTGTGTCCCTGACTGAGCAGTGGTGTTATCCCAGACAGGTCATGACAAACATCTCAGCCTCAGTTTCCCCATCTCTGAAAAAGGTGTGGTGATAGTTTGCCATGTCTGTTAAGATAGATTTACAATGGACATATTTGCAATATTAAAAGTATGATCAGAGAGAGCTGAGATGCTCCCTCCTTTCTCCTTACACCAGCCAGGTTTGACAACCCAAAGGGCAAGAGACAAGATGGCACAAACCAACCGCAGGAGCTGAACCAAGACTCACCCACTGGAACCTGATTTTGCTCTCACTTATCTGGGTACAAAACCCATGTGGCAATCGAATCACATCATTTTAAGGAAGAAGTGGAGCACAATTTTTATTTGTTGAGAGATTAGTGATACTTAGAAGTATTTTAGAGATTTCCCTCTTTGTTCCAACATTTTATTTTGAAAGATTATGGTCACGTTTTGCTGAGATCAGTAACGAACTTCAGTGTTTCATATGGCATAACGAAATACTTATCATAGTATTTTGCCCTTGCATACCCATTGAGTGAACAGCCGCTCTCCAAAGCTCTCTGGTGATTACACCGTTTCATTGGCATCTACCCTTTTAAAAAGCACTTGAGAAAATGAAATAAAAATTGTGCTGTAAGTGTCTTCCCACCAGAAACCACAGGGATCTTAAGCTGCAGAAAGAAAAAAAGCCTTCCCTAGTGCCTGACAGCAAGTTGCATTCTTTGCAAAGGGAGGTCAAGAGGTGACCTTGCCCCTGCCCGACTTCCTGATCCTCCCGGCTGCCAGTGCTGGGCCTGGGAGCCCTGGGCCGCGCCGGGCTTCCTCGCAGTGCCGCCGCTCAGCGCAGCCGGCACCAACATGGCCTGGCAAGGCTGGAGGGAAAAGGAAGCTGCTCCTATTCCCACAGCCTGTTGTTTGTTTTTAATGGTAAATGGCAACTCCATCACTGCATCCCACAGCTCCCAGGGAGGAGCGGCATGGGTTGCGCAGGTGCCACCCCAGCTGCGACGCTGCGGGGGATCAGCCAGCGCTGCAGGGGGCAGCCTGCGAGGGGTGGGACGGGACATCAGCCCTCGGGTCTTACCCCAAGGCTGCTTGCTTGGTACCTGTTTTTTAAATTTCTCTTCCTTTGCTTCCTAGCCTCTTAGAAAAGAGATGACACATGGCGTTATATACATCAGGGTTGATTTTTGGTTTATTAAATAATTAAGTGAAAGTCACTGGAGATTCTTGGATAAAAAGCATAAAGCACCATCATTACAAAAAGAAAAAAATCCAGTAAGTCATAAAAGACAGAATGTACTAATGGATCTACATGAAGAATTTGAAAATTGGAGGACTCATCAAAGCATGCATCTTTGTAGAAAAAATCTGAACAGGAAAATAATTGAAAAAGTTCAGTTTAAAGCCCAATTTAGGGAAGCATCCTTATCCAATAAAGAAGCCTAAATGCTTGTATAAATAAGCTAAGCATGTACTTAAAGGATCTTCTGACTCACAAATTACATTTCACTTATAGGAAAAAAGCATTATCAGTTCCATTCCAGTACAGTGCTGGAGACAGACGAGCACCCTCGATCATGGGATTGTAGCCATCCCGATACTCATTTGGGCCTGAACTTAGAGCTGTTGCTGGGTGGGATAGTGCAAGGTCTTCAGGAAAAGCTCTGTGGAAGAAGGTACAGAACCAAAGCACATAATTTGCGTGATGCACAAATCCAAGCTCTTTTTCTAATTGCAAACATGCCACAGTGCTGCACTGTCACTGTTTCTGTTACAGTGGCCCTCATGGACACCTCAGTCCTTCGGCAAGAGAATCCTGGCAACACAGGAAGAGTCAAACTCCACCACAAATGTTTTTCTCTGAGCAACCAGGAGCACAGACAGTTCCTTTTGCTTCCGAGGAAACGTCTGTGAGGGCACGGCATCAGAGATATGCAGGAAGCTCTGCACCAGATCCAACTTGTCTTTCTCATGTTAATCACTTGTCTGTCATAACACAACAGGTAATTCTCATTGTACAAGCAGGCACTTGGAAGGCAAAGGCAGCCAGCCGTACATGAGGCTTAAAATGACTGGCAAACACAGAAAATCATCCAACCTGAGACAATTATGTGCTAGTCTGTGAGTTAGCTTGGGGTTCCCCTTTTGAGAACCTGGCCTTCAGAAGCATTGCAGACATGCAGTGCTTCTTTTGCAAAACCAAATACATTTTGCTAAATAAACCAGCACTAGCCTGGCTGTATCATGAATTCTTTGAGCTTGAAATTCTTTAATACTCTCTGGCTTTATGGGAGCTGATTTTTTTGCACAGAGCTGTAGTCATACTGCTGTCTCACCTGACACACAGCTTCTTGTGAGAACAAATATGTTCTTCCCAGATGACTTCTGAAAATGAAAGGTCAGAGGAGTTTTGCAGCAGAGGTTTCCAGCACATGGGGCAGTATGGAGGGTTGCAGCCTCCTCAGTTTTTCCAAATCATCACTTGCTTCCAGAAGAAAGGAAGACATTATGAATACCATAACTAACACTCCTAGCTTCTTGCAAGGCTGCCTGCCCCTGCTCTTCTCTGCAAAGCTTTATTTGCCGCAGGTCTGGCCAAGCTTTAGCTGATGCCACACAGTAACAAGAGATGCACAGGTGCACTGGCGAGAGGAGTCTATTTTATGGCCACATCCACACTGGCACTGACCGGCATTAGATAGGTTATATCCGCATCCCACGGCAAAAGTTATTATACACTCACTTGAGGTTACTGCTGTGTGTTTCATTCTGCTCTATATAGCTATTGTACCCTTAGGATTTAAATTGTCAAGCAAAGAGCCTGCTCTCTATTTTATTTGCTCTCCTTCTGTGTCTTCTTTACATACTGATGGAGGATTACCCAGGTCTTACCTGCTTGTCAGGCAGCTATTCCACTAAGTACCAACTGTATTGTTCTAAATCTCTCACATTTCTTGACTAAAATTCAATTTACTTTTTTTGTCACAAGAACCACGTGTCTGATTGTCCTGGGCTCATCCTCTTTCTCTGGTTTTCCTTGTCTTTTCAAAATGATAAGCTTGCAGAAAAGCTTTAACTGAGCTAATGGAAGGAGAGATTGTTGTTTTTAAGGCAGATGTGTGTCTAAGAGCATTTTGGCGCAGTAAAAGGAAAAAAAAATATAGCCAAAGCAAAGGCTTCAAAGAAAGTCAGTCTCTGCTGTCTTTATTCTGCATGCTATGCAGCAGTTGGTGTTTCGTAATGGCACGGAGCACGATGACCACATATAATCACTTCTTTCTCTGTACATCTACTACGCACACCCCCCTCACACCTTAGACTCAGTAGCTTTTAGGTCCCCTTTACCAACGTACACCCTCTTCTGTCACAGGATGGTCTGTGGGTGCCCCAGCTTTTGGTGAATGTGGGTGGGAAGAGACCCAAAGAGCAGCCAAGACATCTCTGGATCATGTGGCATACAAAAAGAATGGTTTGTTAATGGGGAATGATGGCAAGGAGAGAGGAAATCTGGGGCCAACATCTTAGCCAGGGTTGAAGCAGCAGTAGGTGGCTGCGAAGCAGCGGGGGGTCGTGGAGAGGGATGGGGCCTGGCCAGGGCTCAGTGACGTGAAGGGGCTGGAGAGTGGCCCTCACTGGGCCTGCTCCCGTCCCGTCCTTTGCAGCTGCCACGGCCGGCTTGGGGTTTCTGAGCTAAGGCACTCCGCTCGGGGGGAAGGGGAACGGGTGGTGTGGAGGCAACTGCCAGGGCAAAGGGGAGACAAATATTTCATTTGTTCCGGGGCCTGAAATAGCTCTTAGCAGCCCTGAGTGTGAGAGTCACATTGCCGGCGGGGGTGTGTGTGGGGGTGTGTGCCAATTTGTCAGTAAAGTCGCCTCAGAGTTACGCCAAAGATTTATGAGTGTCTGGATGGTCCTTCCAGCAACAAAATACTGCTCAGAGTAGGTGAGCCTCACACTCTGGAAGGAAAACAGAGCTCAGCCGTGTTCGCTCAGTCTGGCCTGGCCGGAGAGCACTGTTATCCGCATACTTTCAAGGCAGCAGCTAAGGCCCTGGAGCTGAAAGCTGCCCTGGGGAGTCACTTCTCCCTGGCTGTTCACCTGCAGTTGGCCATTAAGTGCCTTTTAAAATGTCAGCCAGAGGGTTAAGGGACAAACCACAGTCTGATAACAGAGCCAGGGCAGAGCCAAGACAAGAATCTGACCTGTGGACTTTACAGACACAACACACTGGGCTCACACAGAGACACAGCTGTGAGAGCCTATGGTCCACATTTCTGATTCACATTGGTGTTTTAATATAAAACATAATGTTTGTTTAATCACTTTTGATGTGTATCCTAATGGAAGGAACAAGGCACCAACCCGCAGGATCAAAGTCCTAGATTTTGGCTGTGAATCCCTGTTATGTCCAAATCAGAAAGACAAAAATGAAATGAACAAACCAGTGCAGTATTATTTGACCTCCTTATAAATCCTGACAGCTACCAGTGCCCCAGCCCAACCTTCACAGGCACTCACTGGTCTCCCCTTTTCCCCCCCGGCATACCCAGCTCCTCACTGCCCAGGTGGAGCCCAGCCCTGCCAGTCTACCTGGAGCTTTGGGCAGCAGCACAGGAGGTCGGTTGTGCTCCTGCGCAGGCTGGAACCCGCTCAGATTATACAGACAGCTCTGAAGTCTGCGTGCCTGAGATGTGCTGTCACCCAGGGGGACACTGTGCATGCTCACCTCAACTCTGCAGAACTCAGAACGACTGTGCTGTGCTGCAGATGAAGTTCATTGAATGCGTTTAATAAGCTTAGCTAAAACCAGGCTGGTTTTAAGACATTGTAAACCAATTAAAGTGGGCCATGTGACATGGTTATGCTTTCAGGTGGAGATGAGACCTTAAATGACTATTTTGCCTTTCAACTAAGAGCCCCCGGGGAAGGAAAGACTAAGTTCCCAAACTGAGATGACCAAACTCCCCTGGGAACCTAGAAAGCACCAATGTGAAAACACTTTACACACTACTCAGGGCTGGAGGAAAGAGCAGAGGTTTGAACCCATTCCTCCCATTTCTGTACATGGCCTGTAACTGGTGAGCTGTTGAATTGGAGCTCAGACCTGCTTGTCTTGACTGGAAACTCCACTCTGAACATAGGCATTCTTCTGTTTCAGGAAAAAAAATAAATACTTTTCTAAAAAAGAAAAAAATCTCATCTTTGCTTAAAATTCCTGACCAAATCTATCCAGGAACGAAAACTTCTGGGTCTTGTTCCTGCTGCTAAGGCAATTATCACTGAAATAAACCTGGAATATGCTTTGAAAAGAACAACTTATTTTTCAAGAGAAATACTCTTATCGGAGTTCAAGTTCAAGGTGGCATTCAGACTTCAGGCTGGATTTCCCAGTCGCAGCTTGAGCTACGTGGGATTAACTGAGCTGAAGTCAGCTGGAGAAAAGGCAGGAAACACCGCCTGGGTGCAGGGCATCCCTCCACCTTGGGGAAAGGGGCACAGGCAGGGCCCCTTTCAGGAATCATTCAGGAATTAGAAGCAGGCACAAATATTTTTATGACATCATTTTAGAAAAGTTTTTAAACCTCCTGCTCACTCCTGTAACACAACAGACTTGACACAGTAAAACTCTTTTTCTTAGCTCAGTCACTGCAGTTAGAAGAATCATAGAATCACAGAATTATAGAATTGTCTAGCTTGGAAGAGGCAAGAGGTGATGGACTGTGTCCTTGGGTGCATCTCAGCACATCATTAGTGAAGGCGAAATGCAGCAGGAAGAGCGCTCCAGCAGGGTCTCTGCTCTGGGATACCTTGTTCTAACTCACACCTCAGGATTTGCCCCATCCCCATGCTGGATACCAACCTCTGAGAGTATCTGTCCCCTAACAGCACCTTTCTCTTCAACACCACCTGATGCCAAAGCAGAGGCTCAAAGCATACTCATCCAGCAAAATGAAACGATGCAAACAGCATCCCGCCCGCCGCTGAAAACCCAAAATCATTATCTTTTAGGAACAGCAGGCCCTCGGGCTGCGAAGAGGAGGGGGCGAGGAACCCACAACCCTCTACAGCTCCCACTGCAAATTTGCTGGCCTCCTGTCTCGTTTTAACAGAACGAGGTTGGGGGAGAGAAATACCACACATAAATTCGCACCATCAGTCATACAGGGGCAGAGAAAAAAAATGCAGTCGTCTCCAAGATTTACGAGCCCCCCTGAGCTACAGCACAGAAACAACAAAGACACACACACATACACACAGGGAGTGAAGGGAAACGTGATCCCACTTGCAGCTTTATTCCTTTATCATGTTCCCTGACAGCGACCTGGACCTGGGCTGTACAAAGAGGAAGCATACAGAAGGTGTGGCTGCGAACAGCAGAGCAACAGCCCCGACTAGTAATGTGCATGTTACACTTGCTCAGCACTTCTCCTTCTGGATGATCTCAAAGCACCACAGAAACGCTCCAGTTCCCTCTGACCTCAGTTAAACCACAATAAACTAAGTCCTGCCATCCCAGTCAACGGAGTTGCTGCAAACTCACCTGGCATAAGCTAGGAGAGAGGTGCGTGCCATCATTGCTTACACCTTCCCTGTTCCCTGAGACGTGCACACAGCGACATATGCGACCTGCACTTCTTACTTCACTTGCAGTTCTTCCACAATTTTTAGAAAAGCTATGCTTTAACAAGGAAGAGATCTGTGGACTCAGATCCTCAAATATGTCTTCCTATTTTAGACAACGTGGTACCTGTAGAATTAGATCCCTTTAAACTTTCTTAGTTTGGGCATTCAAAAATGTAGGCACTAAACAATATTATTTTTTACAAAAAACCTTGGTTGTGGAATCTACTGTCTCTCTCTCTCACAGAGACAGTAAATGGTACATCGGTAAATGATACACTTAAAACAATCTAAATCAAGTGAACATGACAAGAGCTTATCATCAATGATCAATCACACTGCTTGTTGCTACATTCCACTCAGCTCCTTACAATATTATATCATCCATGTAGGCTGCGCAGTGACAGGAACACAACACCTCACGCACACCTCCAGACCCAGTCCTGGGCTCTGGCCACTGGGGAGCACTGCCCCTGCTCCGCTGCTTGTAGGAGTTAAAGCAAAGGAACCTCTTCATGCAAATTAATATAGTAAATTAGGATTTTCATGGCCCAGTCATTGTCTCTGAAGTCTCCAAAGCCTTAGTGAACACCATGTCCCTAAGTTCGGGATATTTTGTCTTCAGTAAAGGACAAAGGAAAGAAGAGTAGCCAAGCACCCCACAATGTCTGTAGCAGAACTTGAAAACGGCAGAACCTGTTTTTTCTGAGTGTCGGCTGAGGGCTATGTTAAATGTCCGTTTACAGTGTTAATTTACTAAGCCTTAATTTAAATGTTCAATAAAGTTCTTCCACCACTTTTGTACCTCTCTCCTACTGCTTTGTGACCAGGTTCAAAACCACAGATCTTAAAATTCTAAACATCAGGAACGCTCACAATAAACTCAGAATCAGATCTCAGTAGCCTGTTTCAAAAGCTTCATCTCATAAGTTTACCTTTAACAAATTCCGTCTGAGAGATGGTTGGGAAAGTTCACCTGAGCATCTACGCAGAGGTACAGCACAAAGAAGCAACCCCAAAGCACTGTAAATTTTCCCACCCTGGTCCTGCGTGCAGCGCAGCACCAGCGGCTGTTTGCACCTATGTCCCCATTAATTGACATAAGCAGTTTAATCTGCAACCTGTCCTACTACAAAGACTTAACAGCCAGTGATTGCTTCTCTCTTCAATCACATGGTATCACCATGCCCAACAAATATGTTTGAACAGCTCTCCCCCTCTCAGACCACCGAGTGCTTGAGGAGTTATTTGGGTATGTTCCAGTTCAGATGTTTTTCTGAAGTCACTCTGTTACAGCCTGAGATAATTCCTAGTGTCTGCAGACACTGATGCTCAGTCCTTCAGAACACCTGTAGGAGGGGAATGGCAAGCGCAGGTAAGAGCAGCACCTGGGCCAGCAGAAGACCTGGGACCCATGTCCCAGCTCTGTCACTGGCTGACAGCCACTCAGTGCAAAATTTTTAAAAATAACATGACTTGGGAGCGTGAGCTGTCTTTGTAAAAGTCACTGGTGGATCTTGGACTCTAAGACCCAATGACTTTCCCTGAAGCCTTGGCTCCTAAGAGCCATATGAGGGCAGGGTGGGTACAGACCAGCCCCAGGAGCACAAAGGCACAACCAACTCGACTGCATTTGGAGGGGAGCTGGAGTTTCAGCAGAAATAGAACTGGTCCTTAATGACCAGTGTTAAAGCCCAGCAATTACAATGATCCTTTTTTCTATAATGCCAAATATATATTAAATTTATGTTCCATCTGTTATGATATAAAAATCTGTGGTGCATGAGGCATTGGGATTTGTCGCTGCATGGGTGAGGCTAAGTAAAGGAGCAGGAGGCCATGTTTTGATAGAGCCAGAGATGGGTAGCTCAGCTTCCTTTGAGAAATTAATCTGTGTTTGAGTGTGCGGGAGCTGTGCACCAGCCCATGGGATGCCTTTGCTTCTCTGTAACAGATACTGCCACAAACAGGACTTCTTCAGGGGGACGAGGCAGGCTGGAGGAAGACTACCCCAGTGCCCCAGGGATGATGTATTTGTGCCTTACCATCACACCTGTTGTTACGGAGCTCAAATGTGCTTTGGAAAAAAAGTCCAAGCCCCACTCCAACTAGGTCTCATGCAATCCAAATCCTCCACTCTTCTACCTCCCAGAGCTTTTGCTCTGCACTTTCAGTGCAATTACATGCTAAATATCTGTCTGTCAATATGCTGGATCCCCTCAATTTGTATGACACGCTTTAACGCAGGCCTAGCCAAGCCTAATGGAATGACAGCTATGCCCTCCAACCATAGACCGAGTGCTGCTGGGAGAGTCTGCCCGGCTCCACGCGGGGCAGGGGAGGGGGAGGACATAGGAAAAACAAATGCCACCAATTAGCTGCCACCCTTGTACCTCTGGCTCAAAGAAAAGACATTGCCTTCTTCTTGGTTATTGGCTCTCGATGAAAAACCAGAGAGGGAATGCCATGTTGTGTGTGTCAGCTTGCCCAGACAGCCAGCTCTGTCTCGGGTGGTTTGCCCGCAGGTGTAAACCTGGGTAGCTTGTCAGCAGGTGTAAACCTGGGTAGCTTGTACTGAATTTTACTGGGCAATGCGGGTTTGCAGCAGCTGAGGATTAGATCCCTTGGTCTTTGCACTGATTCCGTATCACGGGTGTTTTAGTCATGTACACCAGGGAAGAGTCAAACTGGAAAAAAAGCTTTCTTTTTGAAAGAAATCCTTAAACCCCCAGGCTAATCTTCCATAATATCGATGGATCTCTCCAAGCTTGTTTTTGTCTTCATGTCCAAAACAGCTGGGAAGATCCTTAGAAATGACCAAATCCATCATCCGCTGGTAGGAAACGAGAAAAAAAGGCCAGAGAAAACTGCTTAACAACCAGAGAGAATTCTATTTGTTCAAAACCTGGTACAAGGGGAGGGGGAAGATAAAATGTATCCCAACTGCACGTTGTCAGGAGGAGAATGAAAACCGACTAGAGGGACACGGTACTAAAAATAATGATTTTTCAGCCAGCAGCCAGACAGCCGTCTAATCCCGTATGAATAGAGACATCACTTGAATAGCACCCGTCAATGTGACTGCTGATGCCGATTCCAGCTGGACAGGTCTCACACAGCCCAATAAACATACCTCAATCCCAGGCTTCAATTTAACCTTTTTTTTTTTTTTCTTTTTAGGTGCTTTCTTTCCTCTACCCTTATTGTCTCTACTGTAAACTAAGATTTTTTTTTTTAAAGTTATAATAAAAAAGTTAAATGAAATCCATGTATTATTAACCCTGGCATTTCAAGGGACTGCACTGGCATTTGGTTGCAAAGGTGCTGGTAGCTGGGCTGTGGGGCTGTTCCTTTATGTGATGTTTCACAACTTCCATGGTGCAACATCTCTTTTGTACAGCTAGAGATTGTTGATAATTTCCTTCCTACCATCAGAAGTGTTTATTAAACACCTCCATATATCAAATACCGATTCCTTTGCCTGGAATAACCGCTCTGGTCAGAGATTCAGCTAGTCTGAATTCGCCACTCAGTAGGGAAAGTTTATTTGTTTTAAATCAATGCGAGAATTTCCTAACATACATTTATGGAAAAGAAGACAATAAATCAAATGAATACAAGACAACTCCTGCCTCCTGGTAGGAGCTGTCAACTGAAGCTCCCAGCCTTCCTCCTAGTTCTCCTCTCCTTGCAAGATCCGTTGGGCCTCCATGACCCAAAGGCTGCTGAAGGGCTGCAGCCCAGACACGTTACAGACACAACAGCTCTGGGGTTCCTGCCCTCAATGGCTCTCCAAGGAAGACAAACACTGGGAGGTGGTGGTGGCACTAGAGCAAGACTGTGCAACACAGAGTATGGCAAGGCTGAATCCATGAAACGCTGGCTCAGTCCTGCTGCTGTCATAATTATTTTTATAGCCCTGAAACAGAGTGGTCCTGCTAGCTAACCACCACAGGGCATCAAGGGTGCTTTACTTTCTGATTTACTTCATCTTTTTCTTGCCTTTCATTAGTGTTTAACTATGTCTATAAAAAATTATAAACCAAAACCATCTACTTTGTTTTATGAGGACGAGAACCACAGAAGACCACCCCTAGGAAACAGCAGCACCTGAGAAGTACCATCGCTGCACCTTTTCTGTCTTCTTCATTCCCTCTCTAAAGCTGATTGCCAAATCCTTTTTGTAATTCGTCATTCCTCCCATATGTGGACTTTCGTTACCATGTAAATTCTGAAATGACAAGTCACCTGAGAGAAAGAATGAAGGTTATTGATGAGAATTTAAATCTTGTGTTCAATGCATTTTGGCACTTGGCTAAGATTTGACCTAGTCTCAAAGGGTAGGAAATGAAGACAATCCAGACTAAAATGCCCCAAAATTAAAGCACTCCAAAAATTAAACTCAAACATGGTTCAAAATTGCTGAATAGCCTCCTTTGTATAGAGGGATGAAATGAAATTCTAGTTCTAGGTTTTCCCTGGAGCATCCCAAATCTGGACCCACGGCACCATTCTGCATTTTAAGCGTGTCTGCTGAAATATGGAAAACACCTTTGCTCTTTATGAATTCAAACACACTCTAGACTAAATGTCTCAGAATTAGTACCTAAAGTAATGTCAGCAGAACCAGATGTTTAGCATTTCTAAGAGTTAGTACAAAACAGCTCAGTCCAGACTTTCCCAATGCTCAGAAGCAAAACATCCCAAAATATTTTCAAACACATCAAAGTCAGAAGTCCTTGGTGAGATCTTTGTGAAGAGATTTTTGTTTTAAAGTCAGTTTTATGTGTTGGGTTTTTTTTTCCAGACCTGAATAATGATGCAAATCTGATGAGAATTAAGACAGTAAAGGAGCCTACAAAATCCTTTGGCTACACAGCAACAGAGAGGGGGTCTCCAGAGAAGGAAATTTCATCCGGCTGCTTTGCTGACAGGAGAAGGCTCAGTGTGATAAAAGAGATCCTGCCACTTGCTCTGAGAAAGCCCAGCAAAACCCTGGGCTGATACATCTCTGCTGACACCTGCTCCAGCTGGTCCTTTGCAGTTTGACAGGGCTGGAGGGCTGACGGCTGAAGAGGAGGTGGGCCAGGTCCTGAGAACAAGCGTAACATTTCACATGTCTGATCTGGCTCTTTGCTGTTGCAAAGGCTGAAGATCAAAAAACCCAAATATTTGGGCGACCATTCTCTCATGCTGCCAAGGCAGAATATGCCTCTGATACATTTTCTAGCATATCACTCTAGCTAGTTTTTGCTTTCCCCATTTCCAGTCTCATGAACCTTGCTTTACTGAACGTATCCTGCTATGCAGGCTAAAATTTCCTCCTTGAGAATTCCCCCCATGTATCCTCCTGTGTGGTGCTATGCAACCTATTCTCCTCTGGTGTTTCCCTCCTACTGTAGTAGTACAGTATTGGTAGACATTTTTTTGTTTGGCTTTTTAAACATTTTTATCTTACAAATCAATCCTTTCAGCTCCCTGTTCCTTATACTCCTTGAACTTGTATCTGCACAGGAGAGCCCTGCATTGTTCATCCCTCTCTGGTCCTCTGGGGACTTTGCTGAGATCTTCACCCTGAGAACATGAAAATACTAACTTTCACTGGCTCTAGTACACAGCCAAAAGGCCTTGGAGGGTGCAGGAGACCTGATGCAGCGTTCCGGATGTGTAACACATCTTTCTCAATTTACATGAAGCATTCACTTGCAAATATTGACAACCCACAAACTGCTGATAACCTACATGCCACACATTACAGAACATATACACGTGCCATAGCATGACAACATCAGCTAACGTATCTATTAGTAAGTCTTACAGAAGGGGTTTCTATCACAAGGCTGCCTTTGTAGGTCTCTGTCTCCAGGGCTTTTCCATGAATGTTATTGGTTGAGGCTATGATATATCTCAGTTACTGACTGGGAGGAGAACATTCTAATGGTCTGAACCTCACTGGAGGGCTAATTTCTCAATCACACATACTGGCACTGCTTTTATTTCTGGAGTGAAGGAGTGTTTAGTCTATTTAGCCTTTGTAATTCATGAAACAATAAATAAACAGGAACGGACTGTGCTGTTCTTTCCTCCCCTTATAAATACATCACCCCGCTACGTGTTATCTACTGCAAACACCAGCCAATTTGCTCTTTCCTTTAGAGATAAGATGAAGCATCTTTTTTCAGTGAAGATGAATAACCGAGTCAGACCACATCACCTGGAGTCAAGTTGCAGGTGCCTACCTGCTGCACACCTCCAGCCCCCCTGCCTCTGCTGCTGTGGTCAGCCTTTCTGCAGAGCTGCTCCCAGCTGCTTCAGAGATAGCTGCGGGTGAGGCTGAATGCAGTATTTCCACTCAATGAAAGCATAAGCCTTGCTCAGCAGTGGCTCCTTTGTGCCCCTCTTCGCCAAGGGGGAGTCTCTGTTTGGCCTCAGAGCTGATGAGCAAAGTTTTGTTCCCCAGCAGCGGTGTGGTACTTCCCCACGTTATGACTCAGTTCTCATAAAGCGGTGCTATCATAGAGACAAAATATGTTGCCTTCATTTCATTCCCTTTCAGTCCACCAGTATTTACAGTCCATCCTGTAATCCCTGAACTTTAGTTTCCTCCCATAAAAAAGCAGTAAGAACAAAAATCAGGAAGGATTACACACCAGCAAAAAACTAGTTTAAAAACCCACTCTGATGGTATTTCTTAAACACTGTGCCAGATGGAAGGCTTTCAACTAAGAGAAAAACTTGGAAAACTCCCATCTCTTTTGGCCAAATGACTGTGAGCAACTGTAAATTGGTGGGATGGAAATCCCACGGACACAAAAGGCAGTAAGAGGCAGTTCGTGAATTACACCGTGCTGCTGCCGTCAGGCATGAGTTACCAACTTGTGATTTTGTAGAGATTACGCCAAAGCCATGGGGAACATCAGCCTGTCCTGAGTTCTCAACATCTCCAAAGCGTTATATTTGTCTGAGCCTTCTTCTCTCTTCCTCACCTTGCAGCAGGCTTTGTCTTTTGCTTCAGATCATGCTAACAACACAGAACATTTTTTTGAATGTCCTGTGCATTGACAGGACAGTGTCATTCCTAGTGGCACAGGTAAGCTATAATGCATGACCCCTTTTAAGGGAGCGTAGCCCAGAGAAACACCAGTCACATCCCAAAATCCAGAGCTCCACTTTCCACACAGCAGCGAGGTTTGTGAGCATCATAAGACACCTCAGTTCGTATGACTGCAAGATGGATTTTCACCTATTTTGCAAAGTGAATCAAAAAAGCTAGCAGAAGTTTACAATATTTTACTACAGTTTGACCAAATCCAAAACCTTCTTTTTTTGAGTATTTGGTGACTAGCCACTTGATTAAAGACCTAGTCCTTGATGTAGGAATTTAGGCAGCTGTTCTGCTCCAACCTGCTTTCATAGGCAAATATAGTTTATGCAAATGTTCATCAACTGATGCAATGATTTGACTTTAACGCAATTAAAAGATCTTCTTCCAGTGCTTCCCTGTTGCCTGACCCCATATGATTTGCCTCTGCATTTTCCCTTTCTGGTTTTTCTACACACACCCTGGTCTTGCGTGTGGAAGGCGGAGATCCCTGCTTCCACAGAAACAAGTATCCATGTTCCCCCTGAATCCGGTAGACCGAGGTTTCACAAGGTTTCTCCATCTTGGAGGCTAAAGCCTTCTCTGCCCTGTAGTGTCACACTCCTGTGTGTCCATATGGGCCTGCAAGGGAGGGATTTTCTTTTTGATGACTTTGGCAGAGTCCCGAATCCTGGTCTAGTGCATGATAAATAGGCTGTGCCCTGAGAGGGTCTGTGGAGCCCATGGAAGGAGAAATGAATCCTCTCCCCCAGACAGTGCAACAGCTGCTGGGCTTACCCTTCGGTTACCACTGCTGAGGGTCCAGAACCCCCCACCTCCATCCTGCGCCTGCCGTTCCTCCCCACAGGGAGGTATGGCACTGCCACATAGATAGCTGTAACCAAAACCAGCAGTCCCTTGACCCCCCCCGATACCTCTCCATTCTGCATTCAGTATATAAAGTTAAAACCCTGCGTAGCTTGTTACATCCTCCCCATCAGAGCTATCCCTGCTTGCAGCTCTGCCAGGGGAGGCCCTGGTTAACATGCTAAGCTTTCTTGCTGTCCCTCACATTGCCATTTTGCACTCCCAGAGTCCTCAAGCTGACGGCAGTGGTGTTGGGGGGGAGACAGCATTAGCAAACATGGAACAGCCCCATAAACACAGACCAACTCCCTGGGATTCAGAGGGAGCTTCGGAAACTGCAAATCCCAGGGGTGTATGAGGCACGGCCCATCCATCCTCCCTCTTTAGGTGCCATAAAGCACTCCTATACTGAATTTTCTTTCCGAAGGAGGTAGGTAGGTGGTGTCAGGTGAGGATTTCAGGGTCTGGCTCATCAAATTCCAGCAAAATGACCACCCTCGTAACCCAAAACAGCTGCTGTGTTTATAGTAAACATAAATGATAACTGGGTGGCCTTTGAAGCCACCATGTCTGTTGCTGGTAATTATGGACAAGTGGATACAGCAGTGATGATCCAGAGCATTCATTTAACGTTCAGACATAATCATGGCCATTATCAAATTTCTGCCTCTTCAGCAAAATGGGAGGATGGGGTCAATCGTCCAATACCACAGGCAGAAACAGCAAAGGAAGGGTTTCTGCCCTGAGTAACTCACACTGGATAAAATTCCTGAGTACCACCTGGTGCAGCGGACACCTTCACTCGGACGGAGGCAGGTGATGATGGAAGGCCCCTTGGGCATGCCAGTCAAATGGATTCAACACCAGGGCCTCCCACAGAGCTGTCCCAGCCCCTGTCCCTTGGGTCCAGGAGACAGGGTAGTTCAAATGCCAAATACACGTCTTGGAATGTCACTTCTTGAGTGAGGGGAGAGGGCAGTGGCAGCATTACTAATTGCAAGGAGGTATCACTCGTGGGCGTCGGGAGGCCTTACCCCCCACAGTGCCACCCCCTTCCCGACCCACACTGAATAGTTTGTGAAGGATGCTCTCCTCTCTTCTCCCAAACACTCCAGCTTTATGGCAGAGGGAAATACCTAGTTTGCAAAGGGTTATTCCAAACACCAGAGCCGATGAAAAGGTAACTACACAAAGCCTTTATGGCAGGAATCTGAAATGACCCATAGTCAGAATTATCAAACAAAATCCAACCAAGTACGTCAGTGAAAAAAGCTGGAGGGATGGGGGATGAATTTTGCCTTTTCAAACTTGGAGACTTAATGGTAGGATCCATGTGGCATGTTTATTCCCTAAATAAAACCATACGATTATAGAGCATCTAAAAATTCTCCAGAAGCCAGCAGGAGCTGCATATGCACAGACTCTGTCAAAATCATACCTTAGCTACATAGTTGTCTTACTTTACATGCTGGTATGAAAACATCATCTACTCTGCACTTCAGTGAGGTGAAAAGCACCATCCACAAGCACCTGGGAATCCCAAAGGCCTTTTCTATTGTGCTCTCACAGGATTAGTTTTTTTCCCTCTCCTTGGAGGGAAAGGACTAAAGATTGGAAAGAAAAGTGGAGCAAGACCTCAAAGTGTGTTGCCTGGCCCATGGGACTTGGAGCAACATCCCGTGCAGCAGCACAGCCGCCCTGCACAGACACAGCTTCTTGCTGAGCAGTCTCACCATGGCTGTGAGACCATGCAACACAACGCAGGGTTACAGGGTGGATCGTAATCCAGTTCCTCACTTGCAGGAGACCCTGACACAAACTCACACCTCAAGCAGCACTCCTTATAGAATCATAGAATCGTTTCGGTTGGAAGAGACCTTTAAGATCATCAAGTCCAACCGTTAACTAAACCATGTCCCTCAGCACCACATCTGTATGTCTTTTAAATACCTTCAGGGATGGCGACTCAACCACTTCCCTGGGCAGCCTCTTACAATGCTTGATTACCCTTTCAGACAAGAAATTTTTCCTAATATCCAATCTAAAGCTCCCCTGGCACAACTTGAGGCCATTTCCTCACTCCATCCGAGGGGATGCAGCTCCAGTGGGTCAGAAGTGATGAAGGGATGGGGTAGCTGCTGTCTCGGGAGCTGGGGCACAGTGCTGGAGCACCATCAGGAATGTGCTTACAGCTCTCTGTTCAGAGGATAAACAGAGAGCTGAAATCCCTGGGGTTGTTCATCTGTCACCTTTCCCCAGCACTGAATTAATTTTTTAACGTATTTTTAAAAGAAAAATAAATAAAAAGAGAAAATACAAAAGATGATAAATGGGTCCCCTTCTGTACCCTTCATCACAGGGCAATACCACCCAGGTATCTGGCAGGACCAAAATATAAAAAAGGTTTTCCTGCCTTGCCAGCCCCAAGCTCCATCTGGATTGACAGAAGCCTTAAAAATCTCTGTGTATCCCAGATTTAGTCTCCTCTGCCTGCAGCTACGGGCGTTGCAATGAAGTGGCCCTGCTGGGCTTTCATGAAATTCTGGATTGCGTGAACAGCGCTGCTCAAGTAGAAAGCTGATTTAACACCGTGCTAAACTGTTTCAAAAAAAATCCTGAGTTTCCATTGTGCTACCTTGATTTTCCTATTAAGGAGCTGGGAGAAAGCATCACATAACCTGAATCTATCCTGTGCAAAGTTTGCAGCTGTTAAAATAGCAAACTGTTTCCCAGTGCCTGTATTTGAGGTAGAACAGAGTGTGCAAGGCTGGCTGCTGCACTGGGCAGCACATTGGCCTGGGACCCACGAGACCCAGAGGCTGGCCCAACTCTGACCTGCTGCGTGACCTTGACCACGTTACTTCACCTCTTTGTGCCTTTGCTCCCTTCACACTACTTCGTCTGGCCATCCCATTTACCCTGTCAGCTCTTTGTGCCGGGTATGGCTGCTAGAGCCTAGCACAAATGACACAGGCAGGGGCTAATACCTCTCGTCATAATATTAACATTTGCTAGCCAGTTTTTGCACAGCTCTTCACAATGGAGCAACAGATTGTCTTTCCACAGTGGATAGTGAAACCTGGTAAGAGCAAGTACAGTCTCTGCCATCACCCCATGAACACACACTGCATGACACACAAATCCTGCCAATTGTTGTCATCTTATGTTTAGAATCACTGCTTCCCCCTCAGGGAAAGCCTTCTCCTGGAGCCCAGCGCCTCTGTAGCCAGGTGCTGTTGGCCTCTTAGATGAGAGGTGCTTTAGGAAGTGTATTGCCACAGGGAAAACTTCCAGAGTTTCTCTCATTCTATTTCTCTTCCTAGAAATTGCAAGTGAAGTAAAGCAAGCAATTGGCAGCATCTGGCAGGAGAGGAATACACTCCAGAAACTGCTGGAGTGCAGAGTCCTGGTGACACCAGTGGTCTTTGGAGCACAGGCCATCTCAGCTGGATTGTCTGCTCGCTTCCTAACACAGCTGCCTTTAACCAGGCTGGAGCAAAAGGTAAACACCACTTTAGGCCCTGCAAAGAGTACCTCCATGTGTGCACCATCTCTCCAACAAACAGAGCCAAATGTTTACTTGAGGCACTTCAGCCAATTACTGCTGAAGACACACCAACAAGAGCTGGTTCAGTGGGAGACATGCAAACGCATGCTGGACCAGGGGGTTCCCGTGACGGCGTGAAGACTGCCGCCTGCATGGTGCTCCTCTGAACACAGCTGTAATCACCTCTAGCCCAATATTTACCTTCCTGAAGAGATCAGTGGACCAGCCACCCAACAGCACCTGGCTGCTGTACAAAGCGCTGGTCGAGCTGCTTCCTCTCTGTTTTGTTGTGAATGAGGAAGGGTGGCAGCTAATCATTTTTGCTCCCTAGCTGTATCACACAAGTAATCAAACAATTGTTGAAAGTTGAGAAGGGAGGTGTTGGTGCAGGAGGGGGGAAAAGGACCGGGTGTTAACCTAAACGATAAGCTTTGCCCAGTCACAGCTCAGCCTGCCTCGCAGGCAGGGTGATGGGTGTGAGGGGTTTGTTCTTAGCAGTTCACCTGCTGCTGGCTTTCAGCACTTTTTATTCAGTTATTTTGTTTATCTTGGAGGCCTATTGTCATCACCTCTGTGCCGCCAGGGCAGGCTTCAGGTGTGGAGCGCTCCGCGGGGCGCTCAAGGTACAGCCGCCGCAGCCATCAGCAGCCAGGCCGGGGAGGGGCTCCCTGCTCCCTGCTGGTTATGAAAATTGCTTCCTTTGCTGATAGTGATAAAACCAGGCAAACAAACACCGCTCTGGCTATTGAGCTTGCCTGTCTCCTTGGGACTTGAATTGCATGGAACATTCAAAGCAGTATAAATAGACCTGATTGCCAGTAATGAAGGTGGGGTAGACAGGAGCAGGTCTGAGTACCACTTGATGACAGGTCCTGTTGTGGGATTATTGGATGAATGGAGGTGCTAATCACGGCCATTGTTTTCAAGGGTAAATTTCAAAAAGACTGTTTCCCATCTTCTGAGCTCCCAATTTCAGCTGTAAAAATCCTGCCCAATTGAGCCAAATACATTTTCATGGGATTTTTGGACCACTGTCCCATTACATACACAACACAGAGGCTCGATGTACAGGGGAAGGCATCCTGCCTAACTCCGTTTTGTAAATTTTCTGCAGAATGCGGGGCGTAATTGAGCAGAACCTGTGGATGTACCAGATTTTTACAGAAGTGCCCAGGAAGGCGAAAACAAGGGACTATCTACCACTGGCTTACGTGTCCTTAAGAAGGGTTTAACTAAAATACAAAGCATCGTCTTTTAGTGCGAATGCATCATCTGCCTCCTTGGTACTTACCCCCAGTGTACTGACAGAGCACAGCCACAGCCCCTTCTTATTTATTCTGCTAGACAAAATAAGACAAATTTTGTGTATAAGACAAACAGTACATTTTCCTGTTAATTTTAGAAGGCCTTCTGTATACCTCCTCCAGTCTGAATCTACCTCTTCTGGGTGTAGGTCAACCAATACTGAACACGGTATTAAAGATGGGATTTCCCAGGTCTCTAGATGGTGTTAATGCTTCCCTAGCTTTGCTGGGAATTGCCTCCCAGATGTACCAAGGAATAACAGTTGCCTATCTCATGGTGACACTGCACTGGTGGTTTTCACACCATGAGTGACTCAGACTGCTCCTGGCTCTGTGAGCGCTGCAGCAGCTCAGCTCAAGAGACCATTGCATGGACAGGGTGGGTCCTACTGGGAGACATCATCTCATAAACAACAAAGAGAGACAGCTGCACCACCAAGTACAGGCTTCCAGTGCTCCAGCCTGAACTGATATCCTTAACGGTACCTCCATCACCATCCGAGCTCTTCTCCCCTCTGCCTTAGGCACTTTCCTCTTTCTGCTCTTGGATGCAGCACAAGAGCGGCTGGCTCTCAGCTCTCCTGTTCAGATGCACAACCCTGTGACCAGCCGAGACGCCAGCTGCTCAGCCGTGCCACTCGGGGATAGCAGTGTGCCGCTGCCGAGCCTCGGAGCCAGCCGCTGAGAGCCCTGCCATGGACTTTAGTGGGATTTACTGCACTGAAATGCAGAAATTTTCGTTGCTTTTAGGATTAGTCCCTTCATTTGCACGTACAGCAGTGTGTGCTGCCTGGGTCTGCTTCCCTGCACGTGGTGCTCAGTCTTTCAGTTACCTCCACCTTCTGCCTGAAGAACACCCACAATTTTAATTCCTTCGATTGGCAGTCACTGCAGCTGGG
Source organism: Dromas ardeola (assembly GCA_013398915.1). Taxonomy (NCBI): domain Eukaryota; kingdom Metazoa; phylum Chordata; class Aves; order Charadriiformes; family Dromadidae; genus Dromas; species Dromas ardeola. The sequence goes on along the minus strand of VYZM01016393.1, from coordinate 338,261 downwards.
CAACTGGACGCTACTGGAGCAAAGACCACCATCAATTTTATCACAGCCAACCTAACTTGGCTTAATTTGTACTGATTATGAATGATCCCAGGTCTTCCAATACAGAGTAGTGTTACCGCAGTACAGGATTTTTTTAGCGCTCTTTGAACTTAAAAGTAATCTTTTCATTAGAACTGTTCTAAGATTCCATTACAAATGGAAAATGACAAGGCTGAAGCAAGGTAGGCTGAGGAAAGGCTGTCTGGGCACAAGCAGTGCAGCCCTCAGTCTGCACTGTGGCCACCAGAGCCTCCTCAGGGAGCACTGCTGCATGGCAGGGTAGCATCCCGCAAGAATAACAGATAAACACACACACTTCACAAGCCACCGGGCACTATATTTGTTCTGATGAGAACCATCCGTTATTCCTCCATCCTCCTCTCTCTGTCACAACAGTAAGAGGTTTTGCAAAGCGAGTCAGGGGACAGGTTTATTTATTCCCGTCTGCACTGCACGGCACCCAGGTTCATTGGTATTGGTTACAGATGACCTCGGGTCTTCCGTTATGGGCTAATGTCTGGACCCCTCTGACCTCCGGAAGCGCTTAAGGAAGAGCTGCAGTAAATCAGAGCAGCACTTAGTTGTGGAGGAAGAAAGTCCCTCCTTATCGATCTGCCAGCGGGAGGGGAAGGACTCTGGCTGGGCTGCTGAAGAGTAACGTGCTCCTGGCTGCTCGGAAAACCCTGCAGACACAAGTAGCCTTTGTATCTGCACTTGCCACCACGGGCTGTGAGAGCCTGGCTGTGTTTCTCTTTCAGCCTAGGCCAGCAGGGAAAAATCACACCACTCACTTCACAAGGCAGGTCCTGCATGCACAGGTTGACTTCTGCAGTTAATCAGTGCAAACCTGGGCTACCTCAAATACAGCTCAACTGGAACCAGCACATGTTCCTCTGCTTTTGATTTAAATTGCACTAGTGCCAGCCCCACTGCGCCAGCCTGAAGAGAGTGGGATAAGCTGCTGGACTCGCAGCATGGATGACAAGGTCTGAGGACTTGTTCAGGCTGCTGTTACAAGGGGTTTTCAGGATGCCATCTGAGGAGCAGTCTTTGTGCTGGTGAGAATGGCCAATGTGATGACTATCCTAGAGAGAAGGTCCCTTTGGAGAATGAAGGGGTAGAGAACTGACAATCTGCATGTCTCGTAAGCCAGGTTGGGTCAGCCACTAGGCCACTCTGGAGATGTCCATGCAGGCCACTGCTCAGCACAGACTCTTTTACTGCTTTCATCTGAAGGATATGTGGTCTCAGGCACCAGCTCTATTCTAAAGTGAAGGCTGTATTTCAGGAGCCTGCACTAAGGTCTATAATCAATCCTTACCACTCAGTTTCTTACCAGAGGATATGAACAGCCTGTGCGGTCTGAGCAAATTAGTCATCGTGGAGGCAACCTGAGGATGCTATTAAACACCCTGTGCGCCAGAGCATGTGGGATTACAGGAGGAAGCAATAACGTAACCACAAAACACCACACTTGCAAATCATCTTAACCACAAGCAGTTCTCCCCATGAGGGTGGAAACAAGAAAATTTGCCACATCCTCAGTGCCAACAAGCGGAGCCCCAGAAAGGGCATGGAGCGGGGAGAGTGTGTTACCGAGCAGAGCTCCTGTCTCCGCAGGTCCTGCAATCAGCAGGGGATTTCAACACTAGTAACAAGCAGCTCTTGGGGAGGCCCAAAGAGCTTTGGGATGGGACTAGGTACTTCCCTGCTCTGGACAGGCAAAGAAGGGGAGAGAATGAAGATCTGCCAATGAGAACTTGATATGCACAGCCCACCCCTTACAATCCGGGCAAGAGGATCCCGAAGAACAAAAAAGCGAAGGTGGCAATATAGTTTCCTTCCCCATTTATCTCCTATACAGTTCTAGTCTTCACCTCTTTCTCAGAGAACCTGGCCCAGTCAGGTCACAGGAGCTCCCTATCCCAAAGGTAACCCTACATCTCATACAGAGAAGAAAAAAAAAAAAAAAAAAAAATTCCGCTGTCCCAGAAGCAAATGAAAACGCAGCTGGATCGGCCTGCTCAGCTCTGGAGAAGGCTTGAAGATCCAACACCACATCTACATCCTCCATCCCAGCAGCAAGAACGCCACCCAACAAAAAAAGTAAAAGAAGAAAAGGGAACATAAGGTTTTTTTAATGTAATCACATGTGTCATGTGCCTAAAAGGTATTCTGCTTTAGCATATACATATACATGTATACATAGATCACTTTGTATGTGTTTTTTTACTTCTACCCGTCTCCAGAACAAACAGGGCAATTTTACTCTCCCATAACTGTTTCTTGGCTCCTTCTACACGTAGAGCAGCATCACAGATTCACTACCGAAAGGACTTACTCGATCAGCTGATGTCGTTCAGTGCCAGACTAGCTTTATTCTCTATTGCAGAAGGACTGACTCTTTGGGGAAAGACAGGGTGTAACATCCAGCAAAAGGAGGGGCCCTATCCTTCAGGATATAGGAAATACTACCAGAAAGAATACTTTTTTTCTGGCAGAGCTTAAGTCCAAGCCATACAAGAACCAGGGCCAAGGGTGCAGAATCACCTCCTGATGACAACTCACTAGGTCGCCCGGAGAGGGGTTTTGTGGCTTATGTGCTTTGGGGGTTTTGTATTCTATTGCAAAAGGAAGTTTACAGTGAGGAGGTTTTTGTTCAGCTCCAGTTAGAGCCAGTTAGAGACAGGTCCAGACCAAAACCTCATAATTACAGACTCCCAGATCTTGGAAATGTCCACAGATGTATTCATACTTCACAGTTCAGACCCAACTTTCCACTACATAAGGATCAGTAATTGTTTTTTTAACATGCGAATATTAAGTTCAACCAATCACACAAACGCAGAGATTGCAGAAAGAGCAGCATGTTTCTATATCTTTTTAAAAGAATCAGCAGCATCCATTGTGAGCCTGGGAACCTGGATTCCCAAGTCAGCCCGAACACAGCAAATGTGACACCTCATTACTCCGCATCTCTGTTTGATTGCTTATTTGCTGCTTACTTAGTGTTTCAGAAGTACCAAGCCACAAGATCCAGTCCTGCAAATTCTGTCACTTTTCACTTGACAGCTGTCCCTCTTCCGCATGGTGATAACAACTTTGAAATTCACTTGTCATTTCAGTTTCCTTCCTGCTTCTCTCAACAACTACACAAATGATGTCAACACGTACAGAACAATAGTGGATCGTGAGCTGATATGCACAAAGTGCAGAGGAGCCTGTGTCCACAGGGCAATTCCCAAAAAGAGACTCGCATGCGTTAAAAAACATACAGAATCAATAATTCTCATGGAAACAAGGGAGCCAGAATTTGTTGCTCTGTTCTTTCATGTTGTAGGTCCTGGATGTTGCTTGGATCAATGGTTAAAAATGATGCAGATGGATCGTGCAAACAGGAAGCTACGCTAGGTACACCCGAGCTTTCTAAAGGAGAAAACCGAGCTGTCCCACAGCTGCGTCTCAGTCGTCACAGTCACCAGGGGTTTTGCTTCTGCTGCGCCTGATGGAAAGAGCAGGACCACAGCCCAGCTCACCACACGAATACACATACATGTTACGTACACTTACACTCCAAGCCAGAATTTCATATGCGCAAATGCTACCAAATCTGTGTGGAATGATAGCTTATCTCGGTCCTATAAGACTTTCCCTACAAATCACAGCAAAATATCATGTTATAGAGTCACAGAATCATGGAATCATATGTTCTTAAGAGATTTCTTGGTTTTTAGTTTCTGTATCTTCCTCAGTGAAATAGTGGATTCAAACATTTCTCTAGCAAAAAAACTGAATAGCAAAATAAAGCACAAATACAAACTCAGTGTTATTTTTTGTAGTGGAGACATTTAATGCCAGTTTCATATTATGGCAGCTCAAAATCCTGGGACTGACCATTAAGACACTATCTGACACAAAATAAAAATTGTGACAAGTCTACACCCAAAGAAAAGTATCACCGAGGCAATAAACTCATGGCAACTGTCTTTGGCAATGGGGATATCCTTGCCTTTCACTGCTCCATCCTGTTCCTGGAGTGCTATTATAGGAGCATTGTTTTAAAATCAGGATCATTCAATGACCAGGTTTATAGCACACGCAGTCTGGGAGAGGGGAGCAGGAGGGAATACGTGCACTGCCTAACACAGAGCCACCACGCCAGTGCCCAGGCAAGGGACCAGCCAACATCACCCTGGGGAAACCCTGTCGGACACAGAGTGTGGAAAAACTATGCCAAGGGACTCTTCAGCCCTCCTCCATAAGCACTGCTTCAAGCCTCCCCCCCTTCCTTTTTTATCTTTTTTTTTTAAACAAGCAGTTTTCTTTCATGACTATAACCATCCATCAGCTGTGTAACAGCAAAATGTGGACAGTTAACGTGGGCACTTCAAACCCCAGGGGCATGGCAGCTTGTGCTACAATTTTAGAAGTCTCTAAAATAGGAGTAAATGCAATTCAAGTGTGCAAAGTAGGTTTTCTATAAATATGAATAGGTTGAATTTGAGAGCTTTGAAAACTTTGATAGTGCCAGTGAAATCCTGCTATTATGAAGACAAGCAGGCTTTGCTCCCTCCCATGTTAAATCATTTTAGAACCAGTTTGCTGATGGTTTTTACAGTTACTGTAAAGTGAGAAAACTTCCAAATTCACACTTCCCCTAGTATTTTTTGCCACAGAGAATCTTACTGCAATTAGTCTGGATTGTAATGGAAAACAGATGAAAGTAGAAATTAAATCAAAACCTTGCCACATATCTAAGGTGTTTTTATGCCATGCATCCCAAGAAGTTTTCCCAAAACCAACAACATTAAATTAAAAGCTCAAATATTTCAACCAGACCCAACAAATGCAGATTAAGCTTAAATTTAAACGGGAAGTGAAAAGATTTTTCCTCCTCCTCACCTGCCAAGTCTTCAAAGTTCAGGGCTCTGTGTTTCTCTTTCAACACTTAGCAGCAGAAACACCTAGGGTTGAGTGGAGAGATTTCCTCCTCACACTGGCATTATTCATTATTTCTGAAGTGTCGACAAATGTCTTCAACACTATACAACGTATACAAACAGAGAGTCCCTGCCCCAACAAATGTACAGTCTGAGGCTGTTATCTTCGTTCTGCTTTGGAATATCACCACAAATTTCAGCAGGGCACCAGATGAGCCCAATCCAGTTTCCACCAGCAGTTTTTCACTGCTTTTAATAGGAGTTGGACCAGCCCCAGTCAGACTAAGTTATAGAATTAACTATTGCAGGAGAAAGCAGGGTTCTTGGCATGTCTGCAAACAGCAAAAAACCTGATTCTCAACAGGTTTGTTTTAAATTAAGTGTATATTTGAACGTTTTCACACATAATACATTTTGAGAACTTAAAGAGCTCCCTTTCACTGTATCTTTCAACCACAGCATCGCTACAGATCAACCAGCAGTAGGCAATTTCTGAACGAGGGCAGACTGGCAGCTATGGTAACAGCTCCAGCTGGTGGAAGTTGGTGAAAGTTTTGTTTTGTTTTCTGGAGTTTTGTGCTAAGCTTTCTGCCAGGACATTTCACACACTGGAATTGTGCATTTTCTCCAACATTTTGAGAGCCTCCAAGTGTTCCTGCAAATAGCTTGAGAATTTATTCCAAATTCAAATTGCCACAATTTCTGCATATACAAAATTCTGCAGTGAGTTGCTATCCATGTCTCTTCCCCAGCTGTGTCTTGTGGAAAAGAGAGCCCAGTCACAGACTCCTGTGCACTAACACACACAAACGGCACGTACACCTACTAACACCCAAAAGGTCATACAAGGATAGTACCAGCTGGAGACATTGCCCTTCTGTTTTATGCTGTAGCTGGGGCATGGGTCTTGCCAACACTCCTACATAAGCCAGACTTGATTTTAAACTTGGTAATAACTAATTATTGCAGTTCAAGCAGCCTTTGGATCCACAAGTGAAACACGTTCCAGATAAAGGCAGAATGGACATTACTGCTGTGACTGGGGAAAGAAGCATCTTAAAGCCACAACATGTCCTAGTTACTACTGATTATACTATGCCAAACCCCAGCATCTGCACATCCAAATGCCACAGCTTGCAACAGACCAGACTAAGTTCAGACAAAGACAATGTGAAATAACTGAGAAAACTCCACATTTCACAGCGCAGCTTTGAAGTCACATGCTGTCAGTGTCCCCACCCAAAGCCCTCTCCAGCCTACCTGGTGCCGTCTTCAGGTAGAGAGGGATCCGAAAGGGCTTTCTTGTGCATTGCATTTTGCTGATCTGCTCTCTCTTCCAGACAGGACATGGCCATTAACTGCTGTTAACATCCAGGCAAGATGCTAGGCGTTCCTCTCCTCCTGTCCTCCAGCTTAGAAGAGCTTCTTGCAGTTATCCCTGGTTACAAGTAGTATTTTCCCAATTTGCTCAGAGATGTCCTTCTCCCTCCAAGATGAGAAGTCCAAGGGCTTCCATCCCATCCTCTTCCTCAACCACTTGACTCAGTCACTCAGCCACTCTGAAAAGCAAAAATCAAGATCATGGAACTTCTGTGCAACAAAACAGCCAACCAGTTTACCTTAAAATGTGAAAGTACACTGCAAAAATTTGCTATGGCAATTTTTATGTTCAGCCCAACCAAACTGCTCTCTGATGCTTTTTAATGGCAAGTTTCTTTCCTCTATTTCATTGGCAATTTCAAAGGTTCGAAAACAAATTTAGGCATAGCTAGGTTTCACTAGAAAGTATCCAGTCTACTTACCTGGAAACACTGCTTGCTTATTTAAGAAGGTAACTACTTGTCTACAGTGTATCAAAATACTTACTTAATTTCCTGAGCAAAGTCTTTTAGTACTTCGTAAAGTCTTAGCTTGTACTTAACTTCCTTATTCTGAAAAGCAGAACCTCAGTTGTTTTCCCTCCTGTAACATCACCCCACTGATTCCACACTCCATGCAGAACGACAGGACCAGACACAAGTCTCAGCTGTGTTCAATGTATAATTCAAGATAATCTCTTTCCATCCTGAAACTGTATGTTTACTGTGGAACCACTCTGGGATACAAGCCTAGTATTGGGTTGGTTATTTGGATAGGAAAGGGGTTTTTTGCCATGTCTTTCAGATGGGAATGGAGTGTTCCTAGATGTACTAGGTTTAAGTTATTGTGAAAACGGGATCCCCTGTGAAGGTCATATGCAAGCTTAGTTTCTGAATGCTTATAAAATTGTGGATATTCAAGCTCAAACCACGAGTCCAAGTTCTATATAGAAGCTGCTTTCATCTTGAAGGAAATAAGGACTCCTGGGGAACCAAAAACTAGCTGATTTCCTTTATAAGCCCTGAAAAGTCTTTGGGGAAAAAGAGACTTACATGGTCTACACTTTCACCATCTAGAAATAACTCTGCCTTCTTTTTGCTGCCTTCTTCTACCTCTCACTCACCCATTTCCCATAAAGGTTGTTTCCAGACACAATTGATTTGAAAACCCAGATTATTCTGTTAAAATTGCTGACTTTGGACGTGGGACCCCAAACCAGATTGGGACAATCCCCTCAGGTCCTTTCTCCAGCTAATTTATAGCAATTTTTGTTGAGACAAGGAGTTACGGTCTGTAAAAGGCTTGCTGTCGGCCTCTCGTAAAACCCCAGCACCCTGTCAGAGAAGGGACGGAGCCTGGGAAGAAAGTTTCAGCAGTGATCAGCTGGTTTCCAGATGGGTGGCCTACTACACACTGCCCAATCCCATGGGTCCAATAAAGCAGCCCTGATTTTGCACTTTAAAAAAACAAAGATACAAACCCTCCTCTACTCTCAGTTAGGGTTTTATAAACACGCTCTCAGTCTCTGTGTCAAATTTATTAAGAAGAAATTCATTCTGTCGTCTCTCCCCTTCTCTCTGTTTGCATGCATGTGGCAGCCCCTTTTGCTCCAGTTTCACACTTTTACATGGGGTGGGGAGACTTGTATCATGATTTACATCCTTCTGGGTTGTTTTCCCATCAGAAGTAAAGAAGGGGGCAAAGAAGTCAGAAAGTTGAGGGATTGGCCTCCAAGGTATAAAACCACCCACATGAGGCAATGTTTGTTCTCAGTCTGGCATAAATTCTCCTCTTGTCTTGTCCTCTCCATTTTACGAAACCAAAAGAGCACATGATTAAAGATGTAAAAGGTTGGTCAGCAATGCTGGTAATCAGAAAAATGGCATACTTCTGACTAAGCGAGGATGCTGTCTCTGAAACAGCACTGAGGCAGAACCAACATGCTACTGCGCAGAGGACCTGGTTCTGCCTCAGCGCAGAAAGTAAACTTACCCTGCACCTACAAACCTTGACTTCAGTTCCCTTTTAAGTAGGGAAATCTCTATCAGCCTCTAGACAACTATTTAATCAGTTACTATGTCTACCTCTCTATATTAATTGTGACATGCATGATTTCTCCTGTATTTAGCCCAAACTCCCCTTTTACTTTCAGCTTGTTACTCTTACTGACATCACTGACTTCTGCAGTGCCAGGATTTCCCACCCGGCATTCCCCTGAAGGAACCAGAGGTGGCTGTTGTGGCTTCTGTGCCTGGCAGATGTCTCAGAGCCAATGTTCAGGCTTTGGGCTTTCCTTATAAAGCTGCAACTTTGAAGCCAATTTTGTTCTTCTCTAAACTCAGACTATAAACATTACTACTTCTAAATAGGAACCATTAGGACTGTTCTCTCAATTGTCCCGTCAAAAGGATGACTCTGATTATAACATGTTCAGAGACTTTCAAAAAGCGCAAAAATAAAAAGCACAATTGTAGAGGGACACTGATCGTCTTCACAAAGAGTGGGTAAATGCTGTATTTAATCAAGATGTAGAACTAAATTTTTGGGCATCATAAATGTCTGCTCACTAAAACACATAGTTATGGGTGATCCCGGAATCTGAGTACTTAGACTTGGTCTTTGTACTGAGGAAATCAGTGGAAACTATGCTAAGGAACAGACTTAATTGCTTGGGTAAATATGGGATAATGGTACCACTGATCCCTTAGAGCTCTATGAAGGATTCACTGACTGTAAGGATGATCTAGCTGATATCGTTTAAATGTTGGAGGGGGGGTTAAAAAGAAAAACTTTCAAGAAGGTCAGTCCCTTACGAAAGATTCCTAATGTCACAGTGTGAGAAGGAACAACCTCTTGTAGATTAGTAACTGGTTAAAAGAAAGGAAACTAATTTCTTACAGCAGAACAGGGTTGCTAAGACACTGTTCCAAAGGCCTGTCCTGGCATCATTCCGGTGCAACTCATCCATAACAATGCAGGAAAGGGGCGATTAGGACAATGATATTTGCAATTGATTCCCAAATCATTCAAGACTGTCAAATGTAAAACCGAGGGTGAAGAGGTGTAGCGAGATCTCAACAAACTGATTGACAGAGTATGGAAGCACCAGATTGAATTACGTTTCAATAACAACAAAGTAATGCACATGTGGAGAAACCCAAACTCCATAAACCCTTTGACATGTCTGGGTTAGGTATTACCACTGACAAACAGAGATTTAGAAATCCCTGGGCATAGTGCACTGAAGACATCAACTCAGTACTTGTCCTTGGCCAAAAAAAAATATTATATAATGCTAGAAATTGTTAGAAAATGAACAGAGAACAGAATAGAAAACTTCCTTTTGCCTGGACGTGAGCCTTGACCACTGCCTGCTGTGCTGTTGATTCCCTCTAAAAGGATAGAAGAGACCCAGGAAACATACGGCAAATGGCGGTAAGGATGAAGAGAAAAGCGCTTCCATGTAAGGCGAGACTGAAGAGATGGGGCTTTTCAGCTGGAGACAACTAAGGGGAGATGTAGCAGAGATCTGTAATGAATTGGCAAATGTGATTTACCAGTTGACCAGGCAAAGCTGGGGGAACATTCTTAAGCTTAAATTAAACGTCTGCTTAAGTATGTGGCTCAGGCAAGGCTCTCAGGCATCTCAAAACTGCAATTCTTATTTGAGAAAAAAACCCCTTTGCAAAACAGTGAGACCTCTGTCCATGTGAAGACAGAACAAGGTCTTTGGGAGGAACCCTGAAAAGCATTCAGTCCTGTGAGACAGATTACAACCAACTGGCAATGGCGATTTCGAGGTCAAAACCAAATCATCACCCAAGTAATTAGCTTTGTCTCTATAATGTAAAGCTTCTCTGTAGTAGCCACATCTTCAGCGAGAGACAATTCATAGGTCCCCATCATTTCTCTGATAAATCCCATACAAAAAAATCCAGATTTGCTTGCCATGACTTGCAGCCTCCCTGAAGGCTATGACCGATTTCCCGTGGACTTCAGCACGGGCAGGATTTCACTCTCAGACATGACCAAATCTTTAAATAAAAACAAAGTGTCCCAAAAACAATTATAGCATTTTCCATCAACACAAAACTCATCAACTTCAGCAGCACTGACGGTCTTTGTTAGAACAATGAATTTTCAGTGGGAGCCTACAGGAACCTCACAGTGTGGGATCAGGGTTATTAGTACCTTTTTATAGGTACAAAATTCCGTCATTAGGTGCATTGAAAACTAAAGCTCCTTTGCAAAGGATTAATGCTTCACACCCACTGTTAATAAGCTTTCACTGCTGAGGTTCAGGACAGCCACGAAATGCTATTATCAATCTTTCCCATGCAGCTCTGCCCATCTGCAGTATTTGGTACAGATTTTAAAGCACAGTAGACTCCAGTTTTCCAGGGAGCAGCCATCGCTCCCGTGCTCCCTCTGGAGTGACTACTGGAAGCCAAAAGCATTTAAGTAAAGCTAGATAAAATCAGCAGCGCCCAATGTGGGTTCTTTCTGGTTTCCTGCAAGTAAACAGACATGTTTACAAGGGGCTGTACATTCACATCAATCATAAGGTGACTTTGTTTACAGTAGAGGAATTTCCTGCAGGCTTTTGCTGTCCTGGTTTCTTTCTCTTTGTATTTACTTTTGTTCAAATGCAATTTAAAAAAAGCCATAGGTACTCCACCTCAATTCAAAATGTGACACTGAAATCTGAAGCAAGCTATAATTCATGCCCAGATTTAGTTGGTTTTTTTCTTGTTTGTTTGTTTAAGCTAACAACACCTCTGCATTAAAAAGCCACTTTTCTCTACCCGTCCAATTCATCTACACCTGGCAAGAAAGCAGCTTTGATTTGTCTCCCCATAAGGAACTGCTTTTCTCATCAAGCCCACAAAACAGCAGAAGCTCACCTGACACAGGGATTTGGCTTTTACTTCAGGCATCTAAGAGACAGATCCCTCAGAGGAATTAAAGTCAAAATGTTATTGAATGCAACTGAAAGACTGGCATTAATATCAGCTGAGCAGCCGGAATTAAAGAGTTCTGCTGCTATGAATCCTATGAATCAGAGTGAAGCATTTCTCCACCCCTTGACTGAATAAAAATTTAGTTCAGTGGGGATATAATTTGAAGAACCACTGCAGACTTTGGCTGCAAAATTCAGAATTTGCACAGAGAACTGTCTTTCAATAGCAAGTTCCTCACTTTCTATGAAAGAAGTCCCAAAAACTCTAAAGACAGAACATCTGTACTGGAGCTTTTTATCTGTACTCACCCAGAAATGGACACAGCCAAAATATGAATAAAAGGAGCTGCATGATCACTTCTGCATGACACAGAGCTAACATCCTGCGGTGAGCCACGGGGCAGGAGGGATGCTACAATCCTCTTCTCTTCACTGTTGTTCTCTGATCTCTCCGTAAAGCCCCAGCTGTGCCCAGAGAAGCAGGCCTGCTCCTCCTGATGGATGGAGATGAGTGGGGCATGCAGCAACAAGAAGTTACATGGTTCTTGGCTGCAGTGACAAAGCGCAACGCACAGGGCTTTGGCAGGCTGGCAGCAACCTGCAATTGCTGTGCCGTCTGTGCTGATAACTCAGGTGTTCTGGGATACACATATACTTTGCTAAAAAGTCATGAACGAAAACCTCAGTCATACTTAAGCTACTGGGTACAGGTAAGAGTGAGCCACAGCACGCAGACATACAACTCGCCCAACATGATGGCACAGATCTTACAGTTGCACCATCAGCCCCTGAACTTACATCTCACTCCAGCCTTCACTGCCTAAGCTGTTTGCTCTCCGTTCTGCTGCATGATGTGACCATGCATTAGGTCACTTTGCTTTATTATCCCTGAGTGTAAGTGACCATTAACAGGTCAAACAGAGGAAGTGCCAGGAAAAGGTGCTCCTTTAACATAAAAGCTTTAGGAGTGAAGGCTTGTTTAAACCACAAAAGCTACAAAAGATGGAAGAGCAAGAATGGGAAGTGCAGATCCAGAGATTTGCCAAGAAGAAAGTAGATCACTATTTCTGAGCGGCAGAAGAGGGAAGTATCACCCCCATTTGCCCTCTCAGGTAAGAGAAGCTCAGCTGCAGAAATGGGAGCAGGGCCCACATGAATATAAGACTTCGGAAACTACTGGAAAGAAATTCCTAATGTACAAGCCATGATTCAGTATAAAAATCAGCCTAGTACAGACTCTCTTTGTTAGCATCTGTTAGCAAGAATGTCAGCTAATCAATACATTTTTATTGCCAGATAGCTACAGGGCTGGAAGAGACGCTATTTCTGACATTATTTTCAGTGTTCTTCTTGCAACTTGTATTACTGGAAGCAGTTTTCCTTCACCTTGTGTGGCATCGTTACTCATCTTCACCAGTGTTTATCTAGCTCCGTAAATCTGCAAATGCCCATCCAAGGAGCTGCGTCCCTCTGGACAGCCTACCAAGCTCACACACCTAACCCTCTCCTCCCCATCACGTCATCCTGCCAGACTGTCACTCGCAGCTGGGTTGGGATTTGGCACTTCATGGTGGCGAGCACCCCCGTAGTTGACTTGCACTGTCCCCACAGAGCAGTTCCCCTGCTGTAGGCAATGAGAAGGAACAGCTGGGACTTGGCAATACACAACAAACAAATCTTCCCAATCCTGTAATCCAATTTACAAAGCAGCACCTCGTACCACACTTGTGCATCGCATATGAATAGAGCCATAAGCCATATCTGTTAGCAGCCCTTGCTGCAACCATAGACTTCTACAGAGCTATTTGGCACATTGGAGAATACACGTTAGCAAGCCTGGAACTGCCTCCTGGAAACTTCCCAGCCTCTCTTCTTGCTTCTCCAGACAAACACCTCTTCTCCATTCCCAGGAATCTGTGTATTTTCCTCTCCCATGCACTGGCCCTGGGTTCCTCAGTGCTTTGTGCTTTTGAGGAATCCCAGCTGTGCACACACAGGGCAGAGATTAACCAGCAAGTGGTGCTAAGCCCCACGTGCTTTTCTGTACCACAAGCACTGCTTCCCAGAAGGATGTGTAGCACAGAGAACAGGGCACTCTGAACCAATGGGGGAACCTTGGAATCTCCTCCTGCCCCTGACCTCTTGGCTTTTGGCAAGTCACTCATCTCTCAGGATCCTGTCCTGCACCTTAGCTATTGAACTACCTGAAAGAGCGCAGTTAAGGCACGAGCTCCAAGCTTATGTCTCCGCTCTGCTTTTCAGATTTCCTTTGGGATTATGGCCAAGTCACAGTCCTTGTGAACTTGTGCCCCAACCTGGACGTGGCAATTCCACCTCCTGCATGGAAAAGCATGCGGTCTCGTGATACTGCAGTGGGAGCAGGAGGAGACAACCCCAAAATTTTTTCAAAGATGCCCATTGCCAATGTACAAGCTACAGAGGGCAAGGTCTGTCTCTTCCCACATGCTGGTAAAACCAAGCACCCACTGTGCCACATCACTTTGCAGTAGTGCACTGTACTCAATAAACAGTAACATATTGGTGTATGGGCCAGGGTGTATCCAAGCTTGCAAAACATACTCAGCAGAATAAGTATCAAGTATGTAGGACATAGTATCTCCAGGTTACTGTCTGAAGGGAATAAAATTAAGGGTAAATTAAGCTACTCTCATTTCCAATCAACTGAATAAGGCAATATCAATTAAAGGAGGGGACACAGAGACAACAGTACCATGCACGCTTTGGGAAACACATCAATATCAAAAGTATCTTGGAATAACATACTTAAGAGAATTAATTTAATTCTGAATACTGTCTTGCCTCAGGACCAGCTTCTATTTGTCCCAAGACATGTTGAAACAATAAAGAACATTTTCTCACCAAGCCCCTGCAAAAAATTTTCTCCTAAGGCTTTAAAAAATTGGCAAAAAGCCTTCTGCAACAAAAATGGAAATCCTCCTTGTCGCATAATCATCACACTGCCTCAAAAGGTTCATACACATATTGGTAACTTAGAAGAACTTACATGTTTAAAATGAGATCCTCTTCTGGTAAAGACAAGTGACCACTCTCCCTTTAGCTTTAGAAAGGGACAACACCAGGCAAAACTTCTCAGAGTATCTTCTCAGAATAAAGAGTAAACATGATTTCTGTAAGTACTCAGACACTATACACTGATGAAGCATGTGCTGTACTTGTCAGGTAGGTTGTGATATGTTTGTTTAGCTGCAGGACAATGAGATTTTGGGGCTTCTAGGTGCTAATACAACCCAAAGGATCATCAGGTATTTTGACGATTTAGAAATAACCAGGACATCAGAATAAACACACAAATGTTTGGCATTTACCTTACATTAACCAACCTAACAGGTCATCTAAATATATCTGAATGTACATAAAGCTGATCAAAATGGGGAGGCTTTACAAAACGAAGAGATACTTTGAATCACGTCTGGCTGCAGCTTTAAATTCTTTGAAGGAAAGTGGCTGAAGTGTAAGAAAAGAGGCTTACTTCTGTGAACCTTGTTAGATCAGTATCTGCCACACAGAAGATACTGAGGGAGAATAAACACGTCCCGAGCATCCCATGTGCCCTGATATTCTGGATGGAAACACTAGGTGGTAGCCTGACATTCATCAGACTTTAGATGGAAAAACGTGAGTTCCAGCAAGTTCTTTTTTAAATGACTGTTTTGCTGTGGAGGAGACCATAATGGCTGTTTGGCAATATATAGGGACATTATGGAGTAGCATAGGTTAAAAGGACTTAAAATGGATCTCTTTGGTAGTGTCTGTCACAGCTAGCTCGAGCCAACAGGCGGTGGGAGGAGGAGGAGGAGGAGGAAAGTGAATTTCAGTATATCAAAAAAAGACCCTGAAGTTATTACCATCCTGAGGCATCACTGGTACAGAGTGGGCTCACAGCAGGAAAAGAAAAAGCAGCAGAGTGCAATGACTCCTCTTGCACTGTGTGCTCAACACCTACACATACAACACAGTAAAAGTACCTGCATGGTTTGCAGCCTCCTGGAGGCACCTTGCATGCAAAGAGGAGGTAGTTAATCTATCCTGTAGACATGTACAACGTGCACATGGAACTGGGGTAATAGGGAAGAAAAGTGATTGAACCCAAAGCAACGCAGTCACTGGGGAATGACTTCCTTGTCTTTGCACCATGTGTGAGGATAAAAAAAGTCTTTTCTTCCCCTTACTCATAAGTAACCTAGTGATCTTCGGTTAATTATTTCATCAGAAAAGGCACAACCTGGGCCAGGAAGATAAATGAGCTACAACTGGGGGTGGTTTTCATCTTTAAATCACAGTGGGCAGCAGTAGACACCTAAGTACTCGGTCTTTCTCATCCCTGTAAGAGAAGGGTTTCTACAACTTTTTAAGAAAAGCAGAAGAATCCTCAGTGTTCTGGTCTCCCTGACGTTGTTCACGGTGAATATTTGCATAGCAAATGCTGCATACCTGAAATTTCCTTACCCAGGCTGCGCGCATGCTCACACCTGACAGCAGCTCTGCTGTATTTGCTGCCACAGAAATTGCTTCACAAATATCAGATACAGCAGCAACTCAGCTATCATTCTGTTACAAGGAATCTAATCAATTCACATGTTTTTACTTAAGCTAATGTAAAAATTATTCAAGTGTTCTTCCTTTCCCTACCCTGCTACTGACTAAAGGTCATGACAAGCTTCCCAGACTTCCCATCCCTCCCCATCTAGTAAAACCATTTGTCTAATGCACTGGTGTATCTGGTACAACCATTTGTGCCATCCTTCAGCATCAATTCAGAAAAGTGTTTCAGCACATGATTAAGGCCCTCTGAGGACAATGCCAAAGCTAAGCACATGCCCAAGCACACTGCTGAGCTGTCAGGCTCTGAATGAGGATCGTGACCCCCTCCACCCAATGGGCAAAGTCTTCTGCCTCAGAGTTTGGTGACTGCTGCAGCTTTAATCTGTTGGAAACTCCTAGGGCTGGTGCATCCTTCTCTCAAGGCATGGGTGCCAAGCAGTAAGCAGGCACCACGGCAGAGCAGTGCTGATGAGTATACAAGAGTAGCATGAGCAGCTAGAGACAAAACTCATTAAGAATCATGTCATAGAATGAAATATAGGTAGCAAGAGACAACACAGCTAACAGGAAATGTTCTAAAGGCTCCTAAGTATCAAGAGATGAGGAAAGAAAGCGCTGGTGGCCTGCTCACCTGGAAAGTCAGGGCTGTGATCCCTGAGCTCAGAAGCAAGACTGGAAGTGGAACAGGGAACAACCAGTCCAGGGCTCTTCTGTCCCTCATGTCCAGGTTGTCCTCCTGCCCCGTAGGCAAGCTGATGTGGCACAAAGGTGCAGTGGGGTGCAATTCGGAGGCAGTGTTGGACTCCTGGGGGAGAGTGGTTGCCCCTGCACAGGAGAGGGTCGCTCATGTGCTGTCTGGCTCTGGGATCCCCCCTAGAGCTCTGCTTGCCCTGGGGGACTAATCAAGTCTAGGATTTGAACAGATGTCTCTGGGCATCACACGCAATTCTCTCTGTGTCTGGGTGGCATGCCCTAGGGAGAGCATGCATCTGCAAACACACTGCCCCAGGTGGCAAATAGAACCTCCTGATGTTAAGCTGTGACTGAAGAGAGATTCTCTTCATGCAAAGCCATGTGCCATCCAAAACCAACCCAACTGTCCTTCATTTTGATCTTTACCAGGAATTATTAGCACCCCTCCAGGAGAAAATCCACCTCCTGTATTCTGTTTCCAGCTGGCTCCAATTCACTCATGTTCTGAATGTCCCACTGGATTCTTCTAACATTTTATAAGGTGGCAGCTTAAATTCCTGTAATCCGTGGCCCCAACTACGGCTATTAGAATACAGTATGAAAAACAATATTTGGGGACAAGGGAGCCAAACTTTGAAAAAGCAGCCTTTAAATATGACTGCAGCTTCAGAAATGAGAGTGTGTAGATGTCCAGAGATCAGGCTGCTCTCATGTAAACCAGGTCACTTACACACCGAATCTCCTGATCTGATCACATCTGTTGAAGCTTGAAAGCGGTGGGGAGAAGGGGAACGCGTAGAGCTAAGCAAAGCCTCAATTTGCAATACTGCAGTGTATATTTACCTTGAATATGTCTTAAGCGAGAGAAAAATCTAATGGAATGCTCAGGAAATGGTAAAAAGTGGCACAATTTCTCTCTATAAATCCACATTAACAAGGTGTTTGCCCCAAGAAAATGGAGGATTCCCTGCTCTGTAAATGCTGGTTTCTAATAGTAATTGGGCAGCTAGAAGATGGGGGGCTGATGCAAGAATCATTTGATGAAATCTGGTGCCCCTTTTTTATGTTGGGGGTAGCTGACATGGCCGGCTGGCTGGTGACTTACCTCTCCCTTCCCTAAGCATCTCCACAAACAGGCTTTTAAACAGCTCTAGGTTAATAAATTAACAAATTTTATCTCAATTCATAATCTCTCCAAATTGGAGGGGAGTGACAAGAGGGGGAAAGTTTAAGTCTGGATGAAGATCCAAGTATTACATACTGAGTGTAATATAACAGAACTGCGTGAAGAACTAGATAAAGATAATAGTGAACTAATAATTAATAACAGATCTGCCATACCCTAAGCAACAATATATCATCTGCCAGTAATGTCAGTTTTAAATGTCATATATACAAACCTCTTCAGCATGTTAGGTTTTGATTCCTTCATTTACCATCATGTTCCAACACAGTTGTCCCAAATACTGTCTTGTCGGATTGGAAACCACAATTTTAAAGTGCAAGTCATGACTATCCTGATGGATATAATGATTCTCAGCAGCACTTGGCATTACAGCCAAGGTCATTTTTTCACCAGCTAGTAAGGGATCCTTAGTGACCTGTAAGTGCAAGTCCATTACAAACCTGTAGGTCTTAAATGAGCTAACAGCACATAACCGTCTCCAGCCTTTTTGGGTAAGTGTGAAGATGCCTCTTAGATCAGATCCTCAAGATAGCCTGCAGATACTGATGCATTCAGGTTTGAAATTCATGCCAAAACAACCCTAAATAAAAATGTTGTGAAAAAATCTACTCTCAGGGTGTCTAGTTGGGAAATGAGTGTGCCAAAATCATTTGAGTCATTTTGCTGGGAACACAGCTTTTTAGAAATCACAGGCTCATCTAAGGGGTGCATGTGGGACTCTCAACAGAAACACTCTTAATTATCAAACAGTAGAGACCTGGCAAATGCTTCATGTAAGATGAACCTGAGAGCATATCTCCAATTTTTTTTTTTTTTGTTGGGAGTAACATGATACAGTGGTTTTAAGGGACACATTTCCCGTAAGTATCCTGGATTGCACCTTTATATTCTAGTGCATGGTTATTGCATGAGCAGTATTGTATGTGCAGCTCTACCCATCCGGGTGCAAAACCTGCACCGGCTATATTTGGAGGCAGAGTAGGAAGCCAGTGGCATCTCCCCTCCTTCCCCCCACAAGATGCCCCTTTATAGCCCAGCAGTCACCAAGTATTAGACCATGCCTTTAACCAGTCACTCATCTTGACTCAAGTGTTTGTAAGGGTTCCCATTAGTCCATTTTCCTGTGTTTCACACCTCCAGCATTTGAGCTCCCATTAAACTGAACCAAGGAGACATTCAAACATTGCAGATCATCTCAGGATACTTTATAATTGGAAATCAGCCTCAGGCTACAACAGTTATTGAGATTCTAGCTCCCTTCAGATGCAAGTATACAGTGTATCTCCCACAAATCACTTCAATTACAAATTAATATTCCATTATTTCCAAAAGCCACAGAGCACAATGGGGCTTCCACTGAGAAAAAAAAAAAAAAAAGGCAAGAAATGGAAGACATGGCCCTAACCACATGTAAAATCCAATTAAAGAGTTGTTCTGTTCAGTGGAAAGCTATTTTTATAAATAATTAGGTTGCCCCCTATACATTTTATAATTAGTTGCTTGCCTTTATTTCACAAAATAATTTTCTCACGCACTGGCTTAAAGGTTGCCCTACTCTGGTCTAACGTGAGCTGGCAAAAGATAAACATGAGCTGCCTGCAAGATAAGTCTAGAGAGGAACACACTCCATAGTACAATCTTCCATTGCATCTGTTCACTTCATACGAACAACTGCTGCAATCCAGTATTTCACATTTATGCGTTTCATACATCAGTGGTAAGCAATTAGGCAAAGCAGTCCCAATCCTGCAAAGAGCTCACCAGCTGAACCGTGCGTGTGTGGGACGATCAGCTGCCAGTCTGAACCCGCATGGATTTTGTTACCTGTTGCCCCTGTGCAACACAGTAATCAATATTAAGGGATTACACTCTAAGAACATGAGTGGGGTTCAGTTTTCTCTAAGTGACCCTAGCACATGCTCAACGTGTTTGCATGAGGAGATCAAGTGAAAGATCCATTAGACAATAAAACAGCACAAGCCCACGTTCCTGTGGGCTGAAATCAAGGGCACATTTTCAAGCTCTGAGTAGGCTAAAGAAACCTGATGCCATCTGAAACAGCCCTCAGTCAGGGTGTGCTGGCTGGAGAGAAAATTCTCAATATCTTCTTATCCTGCTTTGTACCTTGCTGGGTTTTTGCGGTGTCTCAACAAAAAAGCTAAGCAGCATCCCAGAAAGTGGGATGCGAAGTGACACACAATGTTTTCTTTATGAAATGCTTCATGTATATGCCTCCAGTAGCTTTTTCATAGAAGCTAAGGCTATTCCTGGGGAGAGGCACAGTGAAATCAATCTGTGTCTGGAAAAGCTGATATGCTCCTTACTTGTTGTAACCTGAAGCCATTCCCTTCTTCCAACCCTACCCCGACTTTTTCTTTTTTTTTCTTTTTTTTTTTTTTAATTACTGGTACATATTTGAGACCTAAGCCAAAATTATATTAGAAGGAATCCTGCTGTAGCTTTGCCGATTCTTTGAACAGGTCCTTTGACAGCAATAAACACCCATGCCGATAGCAGAGTATAAGGCAATTTCAAATCAGGCCATAAAGCAGCAAAACCAGATGAATGTTGAAAAAAACTACCTAATGTAAGTGCCTGTGGTGACCTACTACTGCAGTGTAACACCAGATGTTCTGATAACTCCTGCTGGTCAAGGAGACTAGTGTGCTTTAAAAACACTCATGAGCTAAAGACTGCAGCATCCCATGGAAGCAGGGAGGTATCCTTCACTCCACTCTGCAGCCTGTGGGGCTGGGAACTCTGATCCCAGCAGGAGCACAGGATGCTCATCCAGGAAGCCATTGACAGCACTGGGATGGAGCCTGCAACTCCCAGCCTTTCCCTAACCAGGAATGCCATCCTTCCTTGAAGGTGAAGGAAGGAAATAGACAAAGATATGCTGATAGGCTGATCTGAGGACAAATGCTCTCTAAATTTCCACATTAGACAGTGATGATAAAGACTAAATCGCTTCTATACTGAATACACAAGAAGACTAATAATGCATTTTCTTTTAATAAATATTTAAAGCATAGTCACATAATGTAAAACCCAAGCATTCAATTTTATGATTTAGTCCCCAGACCCATGAGATTAATATTAAAATAGCATAACTTGGTGGGTTGTGATATTTTTTTAAACTTGCACCCTGATTTCTGAGGCTTGAGTCCTGTTTTCCAGATTATTACTTTTTCCTTTGACAAGGAGGGCTAGAAACTGCACTGGTTTTTGAAAGCTGAGATTCTCCCTTAATTACATGCATGGCTCTAGGAAATACACCAAATATCACATAACTTGGCATTCTTTCCGTGTTTCATGTTCAAAGCACTTTGCAAACCTCAGTTAATGAATCCTGCAAGCACCGGTGTATTTGGAGACAGTCAAAAATTATTGCTCTGAGCAGGACTTGGGACCCTGACAAGGCTCACTGGAGATCAGGCCCTAAGCAAGCTGTCCCAGGGTCATTGGAGGACTCATTACTGGGATTGCAGCTTTGATTTCCTCTTGTCCTGAAAGCACACTTCTCTTATTAAAGATATTAGGACTCAAACAGAGCCTCATCCACTCCAGAGCATCTGTTTACACAGTCCAGGTAATTTTTACTCATTTATGTTACTGACCTACCCTTCTGGCCAACCGTGCAATAATAAAGCAGCATACAACATTAATAAAAACAATGCACAAAAAAGGTTTTTAAATTGAAATACCACACACCTCCAAGACATGGCAAGTAGCAAAGCACAAAATGGCAGCTCATGTTTCCACACCTGCCTTTCTTCTCCATCCACCCACCCAAAATTTTAACAGCAGTGTTTGTTTGCAGAAAGAAAAATTAAAAAGCTAATGGATAAGAGATGCACACTGGGGATTCAGAGGGCCCTGGTCCAGGGAGAAGGAAGGTCTCATTACACCTGGAGAGCCCTTTTTCCTTTCACTGCTAAATCCCACTCTTGGTAGTCCCTTCTGGAAGGCTTTCTGAGATTGGCAGTGTTTGCACTGCTTTGAAATGCAAGTCTCCCCTACTTTGTTTGTTTTTTGAATGGTTTGAAAGGGAGGAGCAGACGTCCTTGGCTACTAAAGCTGAGCTTTCCCAAAACACAAGCTGCTGCTCTTTGTTTGCTTCTCGTTAATTAGCTGTGTGTCTAATTAGTGACAGGTTCCCTTTGGCTTTCCTGAAACCAAAGCCGCTCCATGTCAGTAGAGGTCCATCGGGGGACTTGTCAGTGCCCGAATGGTTTCCAGCTGCTCCGTGGCCCTCCACACAAGCGCACGTGCATGCACACCGACACTTACCCGCTTCAGCCGACTGACTGCTGATAGCCCTGCCAATGGAGGTACAAGTCACTTTATCTGCACTGAGCCCTTGACGTCAGCCAGGTCCAATCTGTAATATCCTAATTCACATCACATCTTAATTCACCATAGAGACAGATTCACAGCAGGATAGAAAACAAAGTCTCGGCTTCTGACCCTTTGCTCTACTCCACTTTCTCTTCCCAGCATTTTGCTCTGGCACTTTGGTCCAGGTTCACCTCTCAGTTACTGTAGTCCAACAACACTAATTTCACCCAAGGGTGAAAACTACTTTTCAGCTGCACAGAGTATCACTCAGCTTTCAGGGCACTCACCGTAGGATACTGTTATTACAGTTTGTTTATTTAAACTGAGGTGAGCTTGGCCTGTTACCAGCTTTGAATTCACCTTTTTGGGGACTCATTGAAAAATCCCTTCAGCTGTACATGCTGGTGTGAGAAAGAGGAAGGACACAGACTTGCGCCATCCCAGGGGACCACTGAGACTGTTCCTCCCCCATGCATATGCTTCCTGCTCTTCTCTGCTCACTTCCCCCCTACGGGTTTCCATCAGCAGGTCCCTAAAGAGAGGGGAGTTTATTTAATTCCCTACTGATGTCAGATCCTGTTGGTGCCAGAATGATTGATGGGCAAGACCCATGACTGACGGGAAGATGCGCTTTCAATTAGCTGTGTGGGCTGTTTCCCTCTCTCTGCCCTCGCTCCCCACCGTCCCTCTGGGGCAGTGCCCTTGTTGCAGGGTTTCTCTTTGTACCAGTGTTCTGTATTCCCTACCCTGTCTTACATCAGCAGCACCATTTTAAACAAACATGGCTTATTTTAAACTGGGCAAAGCTGAAAATGGAACTCTCTGCCTTGCGCATAAAACAACTCCCAAAGCCATCAACCCCGAGCCACCAGAGAAGACATTTCTCCCAAGAAAGACACAGGTTCGCAGCATTTGATTCAAAACCTCTCTAAAACCCAGGGTCGGTGGTACCCAGCAGATCACAGCCCCAGGGAGTCACAGAACCAGGAGAAAAGAAAGAACCGTCCTCACATGCTTCTGACTTCTGTTTTGCAATAGCCAATCTAAGACTGGACTACACACACAAACTGGGATTACTCTTAAGAAGCACTACCAAGTGCGAAGGAGATGAGAATTCATCCTTTTTGGTTTGTTGTTTCTGCAGAATATGTAATATCCTAGATCTTGCACTCATTCCTGTGTAACAAATCCAACCCCTAGCACAGCCACTTGTGCAAACAGGATGGCATGAGAACATCAAAAGAGCGTTTTCACTACCTCCCCTTGGCATGCATTTGAGCCTGAAAAATTAAAACACCTGAACCAAAACACTTTTGCAATTGTAAAAAAATCAAGACAGCTTTCAGCATTTAAAATGATGATGGTTAAACAAAAGCATCCTATATGGTCTTGTGTTAAACTGCGATTAAAAAAATTTACTCACAGGATCCTGGTGTAGAGCGTGTACACTAAAGCATGCGTTAGTGAATCCATGAAGTCTCTCCCACAGCAAGTATCCAAAGGACAACCTGCTTTGGAGACATTATGTCCTGGGAAGTATTTACCTTGTAAAAGGCACTTTCTATAGCAGAATCTGACTCTCATTTAGGAGTGAAACACAATTTTCAGAAAGGTAATATACTAGTGTTTCTTTCCAGGTTGCACTAGAAGTAATACAGTTTCCTGGAAATATTTTCCTGCACCAAGATTTTCCATGAAGAAGAAACAGTACAGTCCAAACATTGACTCCAGCCCAGAAGACTGAAACCACTTTCCTGTGTCAGAGTTTTAGCAATAGCCAGATGTGGATGAACAGCAGGTGCCAACAGAAAGTATCAGCTCTGAGCTCACATGCTCTTCACCGGCCAAATCCAAAGCATGAAGCTAGGTTATTATTTAACTTTCCAGAGTATAAGCGATCTAGTCAGTGACAACTGTGTGGAGATGAAAGAAATCAGGGCAGTAATGAAGAACTATACTATTCTGGGACAATTGACTCCAGAAACAAAACCAGCAAGCCAAGAGTTGAAGAGACATATAGACAGACTTTGCTGGGGACGTATTGAAGATATGAATACGTAAGGCCTGCTATCCTGATCAAACAAAGCTGTTTTGAGGAACTTATATGAAATTAAATCATGGCCAGAGAAACTTACCTTAACATAAAACACCTGTGATTGGTTTTCTGTGCCCCACCCCTCCACCCACAAACACACTCCTGGTTTGATCCACAGCCAGTAGATCTATACAGACCACATCACAAAGCTCATTACTCCCAACCCACTGGCTGTATATATTTCCAGAAGCACTGTTGTCTACTGGAGTTTACAGAAGCATCTTTAATTCAATTCTGGAAAAGCACATCTTGAGATGCCCAGTATTTATATATAATTAACAAATTTGAGATAAACACTTCTGTACTGCCTGGTACAAAGATTCCTTACTTACACAAGTTAAACAGCGTGCCAGTATTAACAGTGATTAAATACAGTCATGAATTCATCTGTCATTTCCAACACTGAGCCAAATCTTCCTTCTTTTAGTCAGACGACATAACTCAAAAGTCAATTATATTATGCTTGTACTGTTTGAGGAAGAACACTCCAGAAGACTGGAAAGAAATAGCCTCTAATAGAGATCTTTTCCCACATTTCCACATACAAAAAGAAACCTCCAAGGAATGGCTCTATTGTGGCCTTCCAGCCCCTGTTGCTTTTCTAGTTCAAGCTAGAAGCCGCCACAGTGCATAGAAATTAATGAAAAAGAGATCAAGCACCTGAAAGATTTGGTTTGGGATTTAGGTGACATGTATGGGCAGATGCATGAGACTGTTCTGTACGACTCATTGCTCATCCTTGATCAACTACAATTAGGAAAGCAACAGATGGAATTAAAATGGGACAGAAAACCATGAAGGATCAAAAGCTGAGACATCAGTCAGCCTGAGCCCAACGTCAGCTACAGCACGTGAACCTGGAATAAGTCTTCTAAAAATCAGTACCATTCTTCCAGACTTACATACATGAAATGGAGATTAGAAGGTAGTTCTGACAATAAATCAGAAGGCGTGCAATATCATCACTAGTTTCACTGCAGCTGGTGTACTGAAACACATGCCTCTGACAGGGAGATGCTATAAACAACTGAAGCCTGATAGTCAGAGCTGGTTTGGACACCGAAGGCTGGACTGCTTCATTTGGATCCCACACTGAGGGGTAGCAAGGTTGTCTACACACTGCCTGCCAAGCAGTTTGAAGTGAAAAGGAAATCTGGATTCACTTTCCACCGTTCTTCTGTTGGGAAAATAATTTGCAGGGAAAAAAAAAAGAAAATTTATTTCTTTTTAGCTTTCTATCAACTTCCCTTGCAATTAACACATGTTAGATCTAGTGCAAAGGAGGACGAGGGAAAAGGGAAATAGGGTTGTCTTTGCAGAAGCAGCTTAATTATGTGTAGTTTGGAGCCAGATCCTACATTAAAAAAGACATACAACAGCGAGTTCAGCAGGCCATGAGGGAAGTAAGAGTTCTACATGTAACAAAAACAAGGATAAAGGAATGTCTTTTTAGATACCACATGCTTTTAAACCCAGGGCAAGAAGGTTATAGGAATACCATTAGTGCCAAGCAGTGCAGCACGTCTGGCTTCAAAGCTGCCCTTGCAGCACTGCACGTGTTTTTTCACCTGCGTCTGTAGAAAAGAGCAGTAAACAGTTCTAGCAGAGCTGTGGTGGTAGATTTGGGATGGAGTTTGAAAAAGTCAAGTGAAGGTTTAGTAAGAAGGGCTCATACAGCCAGTGCTAACTCTTAAATTGCCTAGCTCTTGATCTAATGTAAATTCACAGGGGGAAATGCAGATCTGCATTCTGATCCGGGGATGCGTTCCCCATAAAACATCTCCAGACCACCTGAAGCATGAAGCAAAGGAAAGGCAGAGGGATCTGCTCCAGCCACTGCTCCTGTCAATAACATTTGCTTTGGCCGCTGGCAGCAGAGACGAGCAGGGGACAGCCGTGTCTGTGTGTACGAGCCCCGTGGGCAGGAGATGGGATTTGAAGAATCCTTTTGTGGGAGCAGCACCTGGAGCTGTTTCCCCAGACTGGCCGGCTGGAGCGAGCAAGCGGAGAGAGGATCCAGCTGGGAGAGGTTTCTATCCAAACCGCAGGGAAATCTGCCCCAGAGCTCGCCGTCCCTTTTTCCTTGCCCGCCGGCCAGTGGAAACAACAGCGCAAGTGCATCCCAAGGCCTCTCTCCGGGTTACTGGTGCCCTCTGCCGACCAGCGGCAGGAGGATTAGCCTGATGGCAGCAGCAGGGGGGAGAGGGTCCCCAGGCCCCTGCCAGCCTGCGTCGGAAGGCCTCAAACAGAATGTACAGCTCATCCCTTGGTGTAGGAGACTCCGTCCCTCTCCCCAGTCTGACCGGGTACCCCACGCAGCCACACATCTGCAAAGGGACGACGTGGTTGCTGTAGAATCACGCACGTGAGATGACTGTGCCGTTCTGAACCTCAGCATCTCTGTCACTCCCAGCCGCTCTCCAGTCAGCAAGGGCAGGGCTGAGCCAAAGGCATTTCAAAAATCACCAGCATCTGTGGGTTTGTTTCCAATGAACAGCCCCCTCAGCACATACTGAGGTGTATCAGCCCCACTGCAACCGCGCAGGGGAAGAGCAGTGCAGCCCAGGAGCACTCCATTCGGTCAGAGTGAAAGAGGGGATTATCTGACTGGGACTAAACAAGTGCCCTGAAAGTTCGAGCGATGTCCAGAGACATAAGAAAACAAGCTACACTACGGCCACTCCGATGGCATTAAGATAAAGGGGCCGATGTCTTAAAAAAAAAGGGCTCATTGCACAGGAGAAGTGAAGGATAAATTGCTCTTATTATTTCCTGCTTGTGTCAGGTGGTGATGCATTAGGAACACGGATCCCTGCTGAGGAGTTCCAGTGAGCCGACCAGCAGGCTGAGAATTTGGGAGGTTCAGCTCCGCAGGGACCCATTGGGCTGCCTTGTCCAACAGCACCCTGCTGCAGCGGCCTATGGGCTTGGGTTTTCACTGCAGGTTGGGTGAAGAGGCAGGCGCTGCCTGGGGACTGCTGCTACGACTGGCAGGGCAGCTTCCCCCACAAGGCCGATGAAGGGGATGTGGGGAGTGGAAAGAGGGTCTCTTTGCTAAAGGTGTGCCAGCCTTTGAACCCTGGACATTTCTTCTGCGGTAGGGAAAGGGCCAGTGCAGCAATATGCCAAGATCAATATGCTTTGCTCACTCTGGCCTGGCTAAACTCAAAATTTATTTTCTCTGACAAAATCAAAGTTATGAAGTTGGTTCTCATTTCCACCAAGGCTTCTTTCTAAAAGGGTTCCTCAGAAAAACAACCTAAAGTAGTTTAAAACAAACAAAAAAACCAACCAAACAACAACCAACTTTATCACAAGGTTGCAGTGCAAATACAACTAGGGTGCAAAGGACATGGGGTATTTGCAAGATGTGCCTTCCTCCAGACACAGCTTCCTGAAGCAAAGGGGATTTGATCTACAGTGCTCAGTACCAAGCCTGTGCAAGACAAAGAAAGTAATCCCCGAACTATTCCTCTGAGGCCCAGAAATGAGATCACGCGTCCTACAGACGGAAAAGCTTACTGAAATTGTACTCAGATTTTAAGAAGGGTTCATGCATCAAAAGCGTTTCTGCTTTTCCTGGCTGTATCAGTTTATCTGAAAAAGGATATTGCCTCTCCCTAGAAACCCAGCCTTCCTTGCCAAGCTTTAGGATAGCGTTATGTGGAAGGAGAGGGACAGGCTAGCTGATGCCTTTTAGTAAAACTGAGATGCAAGGACATGGGGATATTCATCATTCAACGAGCTCAACTTTTGATTTCCATACTTGCAGCACACGGCTGCTCCGTCCCATTCAGTTGGAATTTACTGAACCAGCCATCCAAGGAGTGACTCGGCACTAGGAATGAGGATAGGGTACCTGCTCCATGCAAGCATAGGCTGAAGAAGCATCATTCCCTGCATCCCACACTTTAGATGCCGAAGGGGAGAGCTGGCCTTGGCAACTGCTTTCAGGCTATGGGAACAACTCTGTCAGGTCTCCATTAGAGAAGGCGATGACAGTCGCATTTATACAGGTGACTAGTTTTCACCCATAAGAGACAGGCAGGAGGATGCTTTAATGAAGGGCACACCAAGAAAAAGCAACTTCTCTTGGTTAACCTCAGCCCCCCTGGTCCTTGCCACCCACAGTGAGCTAAGGACGTTCCCTGAGCCAGAACAACCAGTTCAGGTGGCAAGAGCTTGGCTTGCTGTCACAGGGCAAGGGCCAGAGCTTGCAACATGTTATGTTTTATAAAAGCACTTTCCCGCCTGTTTTCCCTTTGGTGGCACTGCAGCACCTCCCCTTCCCAGATGCTCTCTCCTGGACTAGACCTCAATTAGCTCACAGCCTCAGGCTATAAATCAAGTCAATAAAAGGGGCTGTAAAATAAACACGAACAGGTCTTCCCCTTTCCATTCAAACGTACTGAAGTGGCAAAGCCTTCTTCCAAGCGGAGCTTAGACACCCTGTGCTCCACTGGCCTCACAAGAGGGAATCCAATGTGCTCAGATATTAATACAGGTGACCTGGTCACTGGGATGCAGGTAGCACTAAGAAGTGCCCTGTGGCTTGGAGGTCAGCCTCAGGTCACTTCTCCAGAGTTTCCATGGGGTGGACAGGTCTAATTTCCAGCTCACAAGAGCTGGAAATGAAGATTTTAGATATGGAGGTTAAATAAGTAATGTTATGGTTTTTTATTATAAGACTTGGCCTACCAGAACATGAAGGCATACATTTCATCCAACAGACCTACCTGACACCTCAAATAAGGAAGAAAAGTAGATCTTCAGCCTCTGAGCCAAAATCTACTCCAAGGGATGCCCCTGGGGTCAGCAAAGTTGGCTGCATGACACTATCAACACAAAAGACTAAATTCTGCTGTCAAAGCAGCAGCCTTGAGACCTGTGACCACTTCTAAAAATTTGCAGAGGAAGAGAACAGAGGGTCTATAAACCATTGCTATTTGTAGTGCTCTAACACTACCCAGCTTCCAGCTGAAAACAGGGCCGCAGCATGGCTGGTGCTGTAAGCCAAAGTGAGAGAAACACCCTGCTCTGAAGTAGTGAAATCCCTGTTGGCAAGAGGGGGAAAGAAGATAGAGCAAGAAGAGCAGAGCTTTAGCCCAGTTCTCCTCATCTACCCACAACCTTGAATTCTCTCACTGGGCAATGGAGTAGCATACTCCCTCCAAAGGCTATAGAGAACAGCAAGATGACCCAACTTAGGGAAAGTTCTGCCTCCACCTCCTGCAGAGTTCAACCAACTCTACATGCTGCCCAGCAGCACAGCAGTCTCACTCATCTGGTCTATAGAAAAGAAACCAGCTTTACTACCCCACAACGCTGCCAGTTTCCTCCACACTCCAGAGCCCACATCAAACTTTTTTATAGCCTTCAGAGCCATATGGAACCTTGAAATATATTGTCTACCTTCCTGGGTCAATAACACCAAAGTATCAGTAACTCCCCAAATCTTTGCATTACCACACCCTTTGGAAATCTTCCATCTCCCTTGTAGCTCATAATCCAGCCCCAGGGAGTGTCTAACTCATAAACAGACTGTTTGCTAGGAGCTAAATCCCCAGCATATTATCATGAAGGAATGGATGAGGCAACTGCAGCCCATTTTCGCTAGTGGAGGATCCAAAGGCTGTTCAGAAGAACTGAGCTGCTCCTTGCACTAGGGACTGAGTGAGCACACGTGCACACACCTGTAGTGGAACAAGAAGGGTTAAAATCCTTGTGGCCATTCCTTCTGTGTTGATTGTAGGTTTGCAAATAAGTGCTCATTCAGAGAAGCAGGTGAGACATCTTTAAAGTCATGAGATGGATCAGAAGATATAGAAAAAGGAGTTTAAGAGAGGAGGAAAAACGCTGAAGGGGACTGAAATCTTCCTTCAAGTCTTTGTCCCTCCTCTGTAAACAGGGAGCTACAACAATGCTCCTGTAGTTTGTCCAGTTAATTATGGAACAATACGAGGAGGAGGGCTGTGATGGATTGGTGATTTACAAGATAGGGGTGTGAGAGCCAGAGAATGGTAATTACACGAGCACTTCCATGCTGCCTATACAACTGACTGTTTGACTAAGGAAAAGAATCCCTCATATCTGCCTTCCCCTCGCCGATAAGAGCCCAATGCCACACAGCCCTGGGTAAACAGCAGAGCTTGGCTTCACTCAATCTCCAGGGTATTCCTGTTGGCCTTCCCCCCACGCCAGTCCTGGAAAGGCACCTAGGGAGAAGGTGCAGCACTGGCAACTGCTCACCTTCATGGCAGGGAGTGGATGCCCAGGGCAGAGATAAGAATCACTGAAGCAAGGCCACAGGCAAGGGGACAATGGCGAGGCTTGGGCCACAAAGCCATCCATCACATGGGAAACAAAGCTGTTGTCAGCAGGGACCGCCGCATCCTCCAGGCATGTCAGTTGTCGAGTGACTTGGATGACAGGCCCGTCAAGGACTGACGAGGCCTCCAGGGAGACTCTAAGAGAAGAAAGGCCATACAGTGACTGTCGCGATTCCACACTGGTGCCAGGAAAGGCCATACTGCTTCGCAGATTCCTTCCAGCTGAAGAAAGCATAAATCTCTTGATAGTAGGGTCGATTTTTCTTAATGGAAAGATTTCTCCAGTAGCTGAGGATGCGGGACTTCTCCTTGGCATAAGGGAGTACTGCAACTGCATGTATTAAAGCCCTTTACATATTCTGACCAAAAATCCAGGCTCAAAATATTCAGGGAATTTTTTCCCCCCTCTTTTCTCAATAGTGTGAGCCTTTCCCTAGTTAGAGTATTGTAACACTGAGCAGACATAGAAGAAGCCCCACCTGCCTTACAGCCCAGCCGGTCTCTTCCAGCTCTGTGACCAGCAGCTAAGCGATACAAGCTTTGCATCAGTTACTCCATTACAAAATGGAAGAACATTGCAGGGCACTGACTGACTGATGGAAGGGTTGCAAAGGGAGGGAGCTGTGAACTGGTACACATGTCAGTGTTCACTCTCCTTCACACTTTATGCACATCCCACACCATTACTTAAGGCTTGCCTCAGGAATAACTTTTTTGATGAGCCCCTTCAGTGGATACTCTTATTTCAGACTAATCATTGTAGCTCGTTTTGACTTCCTGACCCACTCGAGCCTAATTTCCCCCGTGTAGACAAGCCCTCGCATGAGTTGCTTCTTATATATGTAGTTCCACCAAATCATCCACCTTGAGGGAACAAGCAAATTTCCAGCAGGTCTGGCTTCCACATGAAAGTAATACAAGAACAGCCTTTCTGAGTTCAGTACTGGCCAGAAAACACGAATGAAACACATGTTTCTGATCATTTCGGAAGCTCCAAAAGAAGTTTGATTCAGAGAATGGGCAAGAATTTGAAGGGGAAGAGGGGAAACACGTGTCCTGTTTGAAGTGTAAGGTCTCATTTTTTTATTAAGCCATCTTAGGCACGCTTAACACATGCACATGAAGTGTCAGCCCAGGGCAATGTGCAGAGTAGTTCATGATGCAGATATTAGAAGTTAAGACGTCCCAGAGCTTGGAAACTGCTGAATCCAGCAACATGGTCTGAGGTCATTATGAAGAAAGGTTAAATTGGAGATGAGGGTCTGAACTCAGACTCACAAATACCAAAGCTTACAGTGGGGTACATCTTGAATTATAAGCTCCTTGCTCTCTCCTTCCTTTCTTCTCAATGCCACTCCTGGGAATTTCCTTCTCTGTGTCACGTTTGGTGACTTTTTGCTTATTTTTCTGCAGTCGGGAGAGATGCCACAAACCTGGAGCTGGGCCCTTCCACCCATTAATCAAAAGCTACAAGTGCTCTGCAGGGAGACAAAACCTCTGTGTGTTTTCTCTGATATTTCTGGAGCACGGCATGGAGGGCAGGGGGGCTGGGCCAAGGACCCCTAGTCAGATTAACATTTTATTCAGAGACCTATTAATCAAAGTCAAAAGTGGCGTGAAGCGGCACCAAGGGAGAAAAATAGCTGGACAATCAAGGCCCTTAAAAAAAAACCAACAAAAACAAAACCCAAACCCAATCCCTCTCAGCTTGTCCTGATTTACTGCAACTCACTCCCAGTACTAGATGGGAGAGGGGGGATTTGCAGCCTCTATCCAAACAGGAGTGGACCATACAGGTAAATTCTGGCTTTTTTCATATTAAGCAAACAACTCTCTGTATCCTGCCCCCAACACTAGTCAAAAAGGTCCCTATCTTTCTTTCTGCAGAGCATAACACGCTTTCATGCAAGCTTATACTTTTTAATTATTATTTTTGGAAGACAGCACGATTGGACTTCTTTCTCTTACAAGGAAAGACAGGCTCAGTTAACAGGAACAGGTCTGGCCAGCGTTCTGCTTGATTAGGGCCTTTTGGAAGGGAGCATTTTGCCCCACAGAGGAGGAGATAAATGGCCTTATACAGCATGATACCGACAGCAGCCAGGCACATGTGTCTCGGGAGATGGAACAACCCAGCATTTGTTCTCTCTGGCACCAGCACTAACCCATCACGAGACGAAGCACAGTGATGCAGGTGGTATGAGCCTGAAAACACACAGATGCACTGGGCACAATGCAAAAGGGGTATTTTGTTTTAAGATAAAGATCAGCCAGGGAAGAATTCAATGCTCATCTCTACAGTTTGCCCCAAGAACTCAGCCACTGGAGACCAGCAGGTTTCAGTGAGAGTCCACTCAGTCCTTGACCTCTGTCTACCCTGGCGGTTTGGGGAACCATATCTCAAGGACCGCTGAAACCTTAAGGCACAGAAGGGAATTGGGCCCTATGGCCCAAATGGGTAATGGCATTAAGAACATTATTCTGCAGGGGTTTGACCAGTAGTACCACATAAATTAAAGAAAGCCCAGAGGAAAACCTTGTGCTTTTCTCTGGAAGTGGGGCAAGCCTGCTGGCAGAGAGAGGACAAGGGCTAAGCTGGACCAGTCATGCCAAGCAGTTCCTAGGAAATTATGGCAGCTGCCTTACACAAAGACAGCTCTGCTGCAAGGAAGGAGACACTTGGCTCTTTCTCAGAGGAGATGGGGAAAATTGCATGCGTGCATCCTCCACTCAGGAAGAGCCAAGGCATCTCCAGAAGCTTTGGGTTGGTTTTCTCCCATGGCGAGTTCCTGGCAGCTGCTGACAGCAGGGAGACTTGGGGAACTCGATCCCTTCTCTCTTCCCCAGGCTTCTGCCCCCTCCAATCCCAAAATGTAAGTATATGGAGGAAGAAATGTGTACAGATACACAAGACGCCAGGCAAAGAGAGGCTTGTGGAATGCACAGCCCAATGGATCTAGTTTCCCAGAAAGACTGGCCTGGCCTTAGCAGAAGGTTAATTAACTCTGGCAGCTCAGGGCTGGAAAACGTCCACTTGATGCACTGGAGTGCCTGTCCACGGGTGAAGAGGGGGCCAGGCAAACCATAGGGGCAAAGGTCCATCTGCAGACATGTACGAAAAGCTTGGCTGGGCTTGCGCCTGGGTCCTGCGGGAGGAACACAATAAAGATTTAGCCAACTGCTATAGCCAGAGCAGGGTCTTGTGGGTGCGAGGGGAGAACAACAAAACCACAAAAGAGCTAGAAAAACACAGTCATGCCAGGCGTAGGTGGAGACGCATTATCTTATGGGACAGGCATGCACTCTGCCCTCCCTTCTCTGAGCATCACAAGTGCCTTTGTATCTCAGCCTCCAGGAAAAATGGCTGAAGGCTTGAAGGAGCTTGAAGACACATCCCTCAGTGGATGTTGTGGCTCACAAGCAGGGGAGCTAAGTGCATCACTGTGGCATAGCAGAGAGAAGTGAAGTTACTCCAAGACCACGCAGACCTGATGAAAGCAGGATTTGGCTTCCGTTGCACACTGAAAGAGGACACTGTCCCATATGTCTGTGCACACTTGAGTGAAGCGTGTTTGGGACTGGAGACCTCTGTTGCCACTGCTAGTTCTGCACCTTGCCAGACTGCAGGATACATTTCATTCTGAACAAGACCGAAGTCTCTTCCCAATGCAGCAGCTCCCAACTGCACCACACATCAAAAAATACCCTTGTTCCCTATCGTTCCTGTAACACCCAGGATTTGAATATTTTGAGAATACTCATGGCAGCATTTTACAGCGGCATCTGCCCATCTACGCATGGGGTCTGGAGACAGACACTGCCCCAAGACCCTGGTGTCAGCCTGTAACACCAACTCTTCCAGCCTCAGGCTTACGGGAACCAGGAAGGAACTTGACAATTAACTTAAACCATGAAGAACAGGGTCCCTCTTCTGCAGTGTGCAAATTCTTAAGAAAGCGAGGAAGAGCTACATGCAAGACAGCCACTTTGGGCTGCGCGTCCTTCCCTCCCACTTCCCGGGACGCTGGTGTGAGATGCAGGGGTGTTCAATCCCAGCTTTACTGCTGATGTGCTCTGTGGGTACAGGCACGTCCCAAAACTTTCCCTGCTTCAGTTTCTCCATCTTTGCAATAAGTGTAACAACTGGTGTCCAGCTTGGCAAAGCCTCCTGGGATCTGTTGATGAGAAGTATCTACGAGACACATATTTTTACTAAATATGTTCCCCACGCTTCCTAAAACAGCAGGTTCATCACAAGGTAGGTAAAAGGATAAACAGTGCCTGGAGCTGTTCTAAAGTGTCCCACCACCCAAAAGGTAACAGACCAAATCCTCCATGCTGTGTTAGGATGGAATAAGCAGCAGCTGGGGAGCTTGCAAATCTTCTCAGGGAAGCCTCTGTGTAGCAAAAGGAGGGTGAGACATTAACACAGAATTTCTGTGATTCCTTGGTTTGGTGCTCAAGATAAGTATCGCAGCCTTAAATATTTGAGGGAAATACTAAACCTAAACAAAGTAAAGTAAGGTTCAAACTGAATTGTCTGCAAAGAATAGGGAAGGAAAAGAGAAGGAATAGAGGCCAGGAGGTATTGGACAAGCCAAGGAAAACATTTTGAGAACGCAATGCCACTTAGTGCAGTCAAATGTATTTCAAAAGCAAAGAAACAGTTTTTCAGAAGTTATTGCATAGCCAAGCTGTAGGCAGGAGGTATATCCTTGCCCCTGCTTTGAACCACAGATACACCCTCTCCTCCTGCCCAGCACTTTTCATTCACCAATCTCAAAGCACTTACAGATGTTCAAACTTAGCATACTTCCGAGATTAACTTTCTAGATTGAGTTTCTTGATAACTCTACTCAATAAAACAGACTTCAGCTTTTTCCTTCTGCTCACAAAGTCCCTGTAAATGCTGCTTTACTGTGAAGCTACAGGGTGCCTCATGGCAGCCCACAGGTTCTACTGCTTTTCTCTCCATTGCAAGCTTAGGTGCAGCAGCTCCAATATATTTTATGTTTTATTTTATGTACAGCTTGGCACACACCAACTTGGGTGCAGCAACTCCAACAGAAAAGCCTCCTTTTCCTGCTGTGCTGGACTCTGAACCAGGGCTGGATTAGCCAGAAAGGTAAGAGGGCAGGGCAGGAGGAGCAGAAAGCCAGT
This sequence comes from Dromas ardeola, assembly GCA_013398915.1. Classification (NCBI taxonomy): domain Eukaryota; kingdom Metazoa; phylum Chordata; class Aves; order Charadriiformes; family Dromadidae; genus Dromas; species Dromas ardeola. The sequence goes on along the minus strand of VYZM01016393.1, from coordinate 302,575 downwards.
GTCAAGACAGAAAGGAATGCCAGGATTTCCTTGCCTGAGCCTGTAACCAGATCCTCCCTCCTCTGTTATTCTTGCCACTCATTCTCCATCTGTAGGAATTGCTGAGGATACAACTAGGCCAGCTCAGTAGGCAACAACTGCTTCAGCATTTGCAAACACTCAGTAATCCACCCAGATCAAGCTCCTTGTTGCCAGGAAACTGCCCATCAAGTCTAGACCTTTTTTCTGCGCACTCCTGGTCATTTTCCTGGTGGTGTGCACAGACTTCATCTTGAGGGCTGCTTGATGTCAGCCTGCTTTGAGCATCAGCAACACTGACACTGAACTCCCAGTGAGGTTCTTCCTTCCTAGCTGAGTAAGGAAACCTTTGCCAGGCAGCTCACAACAGCAGATGCGCAGCCAGCATGAATGCTCCCACATGCCTGCCAGGGACTTCTTCATCTTTGCAGCACTCAGCTCAGACTTCCCTTGCTCAGGGAAGCCGAGGGGAAAGACATCTGAGGATGGGTTAGCATTGTCCACCCTGGGCAGCTAGTGAGGAAGCCCCAACTGCCCTCTAGCAACCCTGGTGAATTCCTTGGGGCATCAGTCCAACTCTGCAACTGCCAGGTGGAGAACAGCCCATCTCATTCGATATGGGGAACACTGGCGAATCCCCTCATGACCCAAGAATTCAGAAGTGCTCCAGAGAAGCGTACAAGATCGTGCCCCATACTGTAGTAAGTTATCTGTTCTAATGGGTAGTCATTAAAACCACGGCACAGTTTACACAAGGCTCCTGCGACTCTAACAGCAGGCAGGAGAGCAGTTCCACACAACCTCTCAGCTTTACATGCTTCTTGTCCTGGGCACAGATGTCCACCCCAGTAACAGCCTACTTCAGCACTGAACCCTTACACCCTGCTGGTGCCAATGCAGAGGGCCGCAGGGACTGGGCAGGGTGCAGCCGTTAACTGTGCGGCACCCGAGCTCAGCATCGCATCCCACCCGTCGCCACAGCAGAGCCCAAGGAGACATCACCCAGCATCTCCGGGGCAGCAGCCTGCTCGCAGTGGGCAGGGAGCCCAAGGCCCTTGACTGCACTTATGCCAGGACAAACCTGTGTGGGATTAGCCATCGGTATCCCCACCTGCTCCCTTCCCTTCCACACGAGAAGCTGCCCCCTGCCCTGCCGTACTACCCCAGCAAAAGCTCCTATTTGATATGCACTCTAGCTGCTTCCCGTTAGGAGAGATGTTCCCTCTCTGACTGACTGACATTTCCTTTGAAATAAGAGCAGTGCAGCAGGCGCTGGACTCCCAGTGTGTCAACACGTGTAGCTCGGCACCTCCAGGCGTCCTGGGAGTCCTTCCAGGACCTGCTGGATCGCCGTGGTTAATAAACTCTCACCCTCTGAGGAACAAAAGTCTTCTGCTTTCCAGGGAAGAAACCCCAAATGCTGTCAGTCCTGGACTGCTTCTGTCCAGTGGATCCACTTGCACAACAAAGCAAAAATAAAACCATAACTTAAGCAGGATCCAGCCTCCTGCAGGAAGGGCTGGTTCCAGATGGGACCATAAGCCTCTTCTCCTCAGCAGCAGCAGCCCACTAGCCATGAAGTCACTGGTAGTCCTACTAACAAAGATCATTTACCCCATCCTCATCTTTCTGTTCCTCTGCTGTCTCACCACACACAATGAAAGACACTTCAGCAGACAGACCATCTTCACTATGCAAGATACAAAGCTGGTGGAAACCATTCAGTGAATTATTATTTTAATATGAAACCTCCAATTTGGCAAGACCAAGGAACAGTTGGTATAAGTATCTGCTTTTAAAACATGGATTAAAAATATATCTATATAAATCAGTGGTCTTGTTTAGATGTCTTTTTTCCTGTTCACAAATATTGAAGCTCTAATTTTTGGATTAGAGTAATTTTTCATTTAGAAAGTCAAGTGGGTTCCTAGTAGGCAGGAGGGTGAGCATAAAGATGAATGCACCAGTTGTATGCCCTGGCTTTCAGCTGAATCGTTTCCAAGATAGACTCTTTTCCCCCTGTCTAAGATGGGAAACATCTGAGATAATTTCCCATCCCACATGGATTTCACAATTTCCCATCCCTGGGAACACAGAGTGCCTAGCACATGGGGCCCCACAGACATCTACAGATAAAGGCAAGGCAAGGTAAGAATGCTGGAAACTCAAAGACAAACAGGGATTGAAATTACATGCTAATTTTTCCACAGCTAGTTAACCACTGGAACAAGTTTAGGGGACACAGTGCCCAACTTTCATCCCAATTTCCTCTCATTTTGACAGGACTCAGATGCTTTTGGTAGTTTTAGAAATACTGGCCTTACTGTACATAACTAATGTTACACTACCAAGATGTGCATAATCAAGTGCCCTTGCCTCACAGCTGTGCCTTCCTGCATTGGATCTCATTCAATAAGAGATTCATCTAAGCAGTTCATGCACACAGCCTAGCACATTTCTACACACTCCGAAGGCTCCTTCAGTGAACCCTGGCTTTATTGAAGTCAATGGCAGAACAGAGCAGGGACAGGATTTCACTCCCCATTTCCACTGCCTTCAAGTTACACATGTTTTCAGCAGTTGTATCTCCACATCATTTATTTCCCTGCGTGTCTAGAAGAGAAACTAGGGCACTGTTTTATTGCAACACACAGCGACTTACCCAAAGGGTGACTTCTCCCAGAGTGTAAGCATCACCACATAGTTCAAACCACACTGCACTTATGCGGAGCCTTCTCTCAGATCCACATGTGAAAATATATCTCATGATATATTTTTAAATTACAGACGATGCAATTCCCTCTCTCTCCACCCTTACCTTATGTAAGCATATATCTTTTCCTCCTCGCTGTGTACTTCACTCACTCAACACAGAAACAGAAAACATTAGAGTCCTTTTGTTGCTCAGACCAAGAACCAGCAACAGACATAAAAATCGCTCTATGTGAAGTGCTGTAGGAAACTGCAGAGGAATTTGCACACTGAAATTCAGGCACAGCACTTGGAGGGAGTTTCCCTTCGTTTAGGGGTAGGCAGCACAGAAATGATAATGTCGCTTCTTGCACTTTTGCAAGTCTCAGGCAAAGAGGAAAGGCAGCAAAGGGATCATTAAAATGCCATTCTTGATGGATAGTGGCGGAGGGGATGAGAGTAGAGGAAGTGATTGAGAACAACGACGTCTTGCTTCCAAAGCCTTCTGCACTGGATCATCAAATTAATCAGTTTGATGGGTTTGGTGCAGCTTGGCCGGCAAAGGGCCAAACATGCAAAAGGAGCAAGCTATATTTTATGTACAACTTGAGAAATGCTGACAGCCCTGGGAAGGGTGGGGAAGAGCAGGTACCAACAGAGTAGGCAGCAGCTCAGAGCAGAGCTGAGGATGAGGCAAGAAGGATGACGCCAGCTTTGGTTTGAAGTGAACAGCCAGCCCAGGGTGGAGGCTTTGGACCAGACCTGAAGAGAAGCATTACAAGGCAGAAAAACATGTACAGCTGCTCAGGGAAACCCGCTTCATATGTTTTAACGCAGACAATCTCACTGCAGCACATGGGGATTTATGGAAACTAAATAGGAAGCCCAAGTCCCACTAACTGCCATTTTGTGTCATGTCCCCATGGAACACTGCCATTTTGTGTCATGTCCCCATGGAACAAAGATTTCATGCTTTACCTCCCTTCTCTCTCCCTGCAGGAATCCAGGCAACTGATCTAATATGATTCACCTGAGAAAGGTTTTTTACCTCACAGGTAAAAAACAGCCTGAGGAAAAGCCTTCAGTTCACCAGCAGGTTCATTCACAGAGAGCACAACACAGCACATAAGGAGGCCATTGTTTCTGGAATAAAATCTCCATTTGAGCTCTCTTCTTTGGCCATGATCAATGGGAGGGAATTAAAGTCTCATCCTGGGAAAAAAAATTAGCTTGCTACCACTGCGTTGAAAGATCAGGTAATGGAGATGCAGAGCAAGCGTGGGCAGCCGCAGCATCTCTTGGTAAGCTTGAGAATGCCAGAGGTAAAAGCCCCTGGTGGAAAAAGCTCCCCAAACAGAGGCATAGCCCTTATCTTATCCCGTGAGGGACAACCAAGTTAAGGGCTATTATTTGTAACAGGACTTGTTGGTGTTTCACAGTATGTCAATCCAGACTTCAGCTCCCCACAGCTCCTGCCCAGTGCAGGGGCATTTAAGTTCCCTGGGTACTTAAAGATTTGCCTCTTCAGCCTCTGCATTTTCCGTCCCATGGATGCACAGAACCAACCCCAATAACTTTGAGCTGTTCTGCACCTCTGTCCTACCTAGCCCTGGGGTATTCTCAGAGCACCTACCTCCCACCCATCCTCTAGGCACCTTTCCATCTTCAACAAGCACACCAGTAGAAACCCACTGCTCTCACCACTCAGGGATAACGGGCACGTTCCCCACCACCACCTGCCAAGGGGTGGATTTCAGTCCCCCAGAGCTCATCAGACTGAACACCACAGAGAAATAACACTATTTCCACCACGGCCACAGCAACATGATGCCCGCCCTACCCCCCCACGTTTCAGTTTGATGTTTTGGAATGCCAACAAGAAAAAGACTGTTTAAACTAGTAGTTATGGGTTCAAAAAGCAATGTCTGCTGTTAGGGCAACTACGTTTGGAGCATCATTATCAGTGTCTCTGGGCAGACACACATCACATCTGCTTTCATCCTTTCCCAGGCCCACAGCTCACGTTGATTTTACTAGAAAAAGCAAACAGGAGATTAAAAGCTATTTGCTGCCCTCTTCCGAGCAAACGCAACTTACACCTCGGTATGGGTAACGGCTCTGGAGACGGCCTTTCATTGAACGAGCAGAGCTCTGTTCCCACGCGAAATGAATGAGACTGGTGTGGCGTCAAACAGCTGTGACAGGGCGGGCTAGAGGCGATCATCAGCTGTTACAGACGAGGAGGACAGATCAGTGCTATGCAGCCTAAACCATTAGGTGTCCATAGAGGGCATTCCTGGCATTTTGGTTTTGTAACTCTCAGGTTAATCCTCCTGTGTGGAAATATAAAGGAACACTTCCCAGCATATTCTGTTCTCAATAGTCACAAACATTTCAGGGAAGAAGCAGACCACAAGACATGTAAAGAAATAGGAAAAAAATTACTTGTAGATTTAAGAGGATGATTTGAGGGTTTTTTGGACTAAAACCATTTAAATCTTTTACGTCCTCCAGCAACGCTCTATGCTGTCTTTCCAGGGAACATATACCTTTACCTAGACATACAGTATACATGCACATACTATCTTCAAAACAAACCTTAACACTGCAACCTGCTGCTTTGAAGGCATGTGTCCAAGATAGCTAATCATTCACAGAAACCTGTTAAATTAGACCATGTGCTCTCCATTAAAGCCCTCTAAAATCAGGCTTATAAGCCTGAGGGAGCCTCAGTTTTCATATGCAAATATACAAAAAAAAAAGTAAAAGCCATTTCCAAACATTTCTAAAATAGTTCTTCTCCCATGTACCCTAGGACAGACAAGATGTCCCATGTTGTGGAATCAACACTGTTTTTCTTGGCACTCTCTCTGGGATGCCCTGCGCGCTTCAATCCTGAAGGGAAATGAGTGGGCTGAAGAAGACCAGGTAGCCTCATATTAATGACCATGAAAAATGTCTTTTTCAATTTGAAAGCAATGCAACAAATCCCAGATCAGACTGCCACCAAGGCGTCCGTTGAATGTTCTCAGTTGGGCACATGCACAGCATACAGCTGTGATTACGCATGACCTGGATATGCCATACTTCTGCAGGACTTTCCTCCATACGATATCCAAGCACCGCTTAATCTCCAACTGTTGCATAGAATTGGCCTGTCTCAGTGACCAAGTGGGTGCAGTGCAGTGAACGATAACAAGTTGTTCTTTATATGAACAAACGTGATATTTTCATCCCACATATGAAGGTGCAGAAACTATGAAAGTCTATTTAAAATGACATGGATAAATTCCCAGGTGTCACATGAATCCACACAATCTGTAAACAAGCACCTACAACAATCTTCAAGCAAAGCACAACCACTATCACCGTAAGGTACAGGGACTGAAAAACTGGTTCTCTGTTTTGGGATTTTGGGATAAAATTCTCTAGGCTCCAAAATCAGCTTGCTTTTCTTTCAAGACTTCTTTTACTCTGCAAAGCATGCAAGAGTCACCAAGCAGACATCTGAAAGACAGGGCATTTGAAAAAAGGAAGAACCAGTGTGCCTTCCCCATTTAGTCCTTCATTTAGGAAGTGCTGACCCACTCGATAGACACCTCAGGTTTGGAACGCTGCATGATGGAAGCTGCAAACACACTTTGGTTTGGTTTCCCAGGGTTTTTCAGACCAGTATATCTCAGAGAAAAGAGCTGCTTGGAAGCACCCTGAACCCTTGGCAATGCAGCAGCCTGTCCAGCAGGCCCGGCAGCCCAATCCTGCATGCCCAGGTGTTGGATTGGCCTTGATACTAGGAAGTGATTTGCAAAGCAGCTTAATAGCTTGCATTTATCTTTGCCATATTTCACCACTGCTTCCCCTTTGAAGCCACTGTGCAGCCTTGGACAGTGCCTCCTTTCAGAAAGCAAGCAGTTCTCCCCTCAGCAGCAGATCCTCCACAGGCCAGCAGAGCAGGAAAGCATCTGTGACGTACAGCGCTCTGAGCCAGGAGAAGCCAAGACATGCAGGCTCTAGATTTATGGATTAGACATGCTGCCATGGCATACAAATCACTCTGTGCTCAATGCAATTCATTATCACACTGCTATGGCTGGTCACATTCTTCACAGGTGCAAATGATGCCAAAAAGGCTTTTTACCTTTCATATGCCAAGACTTAATGATGCAGAGTCAGGACCCCTCCTGCCTCCCCGGGGAAGTGAAACCAAAGTCAGAGTCAGCAGTTATTCTGTCTACACCGAGTCCTGACGGTTTTCCAGCACCCCACGGCAGTGCTGACAGCAGGCAGCTACGCAGTCACAGGGCTGGGATCCTGCCTGCTCCCAGTCCAGCCTCTCCCAGCAGCTGAGCCCATGTCCAGAGCACTGCCAGTACCTGCCTGTGTGCACTAATGACATCTTCTAACACAGATAAATTCAGCTAAAAATCTGCAGGCAAAAAAAAGGGATTCATTCAGCCACACGAGCATACTGCAATAGTATTGGGAAAGCAGAGGGCCTTTTACACCCCTTGCGTGTATCAGTAAAGGAAAAGGACTTCAACAACAGGCATAAACTAGCTAAAATAACAGTATAATTGACCTAAAGAAACAAGAAGAAAGAGGTAAAGGGAAGACAAGGGGTTGTGCTACCTCCTTATACATCTGCATCTTTATTCTGGGAAAAAGGACACTGGGGAAGAACAAGCCAGAAGACAGGCTTTCTATTCCTAAAAATCAGAGATTTGAAAGTGTTAGGGGGCTTCATGGAGCGTCAATTTGGTTATCTCCACCGAGTAGGCTCCAGGCCGGAGCTGTGTCCCCCTTGGAGGCTGCAGTCACTGGTGATATCGCAGGGGATATCCCAGCCCCTGGAGAGAGGTGCATTGGCTACGAAGTCCAGCAAGGTCCAATCCCCAGAAGAAAAAAAACCAAATCTGAAGTGGAACTCCCTCTCCTTGGGCACTACACTGCAATGTCCAGTCAGGCAAACACCAGAGAGGGTTGGTTTTGGGGGGACATGGCTCAGAGAGAGGAAATGGAGGGAAGAGACCCCCCGAGGCAGAGCCGTCACTTACCTCACGTCAGGCTGGCCCAGGCACACACAGCATGGTGGGTGTCCTCCTGAGCCTTCGACGTCATCCACCACACTGCACGCCGGACCCCCCTCGGCACAGCATGGGGGATTCGTATTGCACACAGGACCCCATCCTCCCACCACGACCTCCACCCCGGCACCAGGGGCTTGTTCCACTGCAACAGTTCACACTTTTGGGGCTAGCACGGACCCCTGAGGTGAGCCGAGGTGAGGCAACCCGAGGCAGAGAAGCTCCAGAACCCTCCTTTTCTCCTCAGGCAGCGCCCATGAGCGCCCAGGCCAGCTCCTTCCTCCTCCTCACAGGTTTCCCTCATCAGCCTGGTGCCCGAGGGCGCGGGCAGCTGAGGGCGCTCAGCGCCAATGGGGCCGATAGGGGGCGTTCGGCGACCGTTAGCGACCGTTGGCGCCGGTTAGCGCCGGCGCGAGGCAGCGCCCCCTGCCGGCCCCCCCCCGCCCCGCCGGCGGTGCGCGC
>VYZM01016393.1:245728-294175 GCA_013398915.1 Dromas ardeola | reverse complement strand
GGCGGCCGCCGAGGGCCAGCCCGGCGGGGCGCTGGCGGCGAGGTCCGCCCCGCCGCCCGCGCTCGCTCTGCTCCCACAGAGCGGGAGAGCGCGAGGTGCCTCGTGCGGAATGGGAAAATAAACCATTTACATCATCACGCAGCATTACTTTATTTCAGTTCTGCCTCCTTCCAAAACTACCGAAGGGACATCGTAACCAGCAGTGGGGCTTGCAGTTGGAGCCCCTCAGAGCGGATCCCTTGTGCCAGGTGCCGAACACGCGCGGCCAGGAAGGGCCTCTGCCCCCAACGGCTCTTGGCTTTAGTGAATTCCTCATAAACACTCAGGGCCCCAGCCTGACTCAGCACATGTTGAAGTCAGTATTAAAACTCTAAGTAGATTAAAAGAATGAAGGTAGGGTAAGTGGGTAGGCTTCTAAGCATTGCCTCCCTCCCCCAGAAGAACACTGGAAAAGACGCATGAGGCAAGAAGAAGCATCCTTTCCCTTTACTGATGGGAAACTGAGGCAGGAGGAGGCTATGTCACTTGTCCAGAGTTACTAAGGCGATCTGTGGCAGCACCAATGAAACTGGATTTCTCCATTCTCCTAGTCCAGTCCCTTAACTGCTCACTATCCACCTCTGCCCTCACCTGACCCAATGCAACCAGAAGCATTGTGGAAAGTACAGCTCAAATACTCCAGCTTAGGAGGGACCGTGGGCCCTATGAGCTTATGAGCAGTTTGAGTCAGTTCTGGTTGCTGTAGTTGACCATTTCCTTAGTCTACCAAACCAGAACCGCTCCCAGCTCAGCAAAGCAATCAAGATCGTGCTAAAGAGTTTAAAGCGTTAAAAAACACAAGATCAGGTCTTTGGAAATACAGCAAGTGTCTGATCAAGTCAAGTCCTGCTTCGGACTGCAGTCAGGATCAGATGCTGCACTGAATTGTCCCCTCTGGATATCACAAGCCACGTGCCCTTGGCACAGCATTGCCCAAGGGGAGGAGGGTCCTCAGTCTTGTGATGTTAATCACTGTTGTAGGGACTTCTTGAAGAAGATACCCAGGTGTCCACATTCTGGTGCAGTTCTCGGGTGGTGCTCCGGGCTTCAGCGGTCATTCTCCGAAATTTCTGCAGGTAGACAATGATGAAGATAACCAAGATACCCTGGAGGAAAAGGAGGATGAAGAGACAGATCTGCGAGAGGAGAGCCAGGCTGCAATACCAGTTCTGGCACGTGGAGATGACCTCGTCTTCTGTCAGATAGGCAATGATGCGGTCCTGCAGGTGAGCTGGGGAGGCACATCTCACATCCCTGTACATGGTCCGGTTCTGCTGCCACTGGAGCCAGGAGCGCAAGTAGAGGATGTCACAGTTGCATTCCCAAGGGTTGCCCTGCAGGTAGACTACTTGGAGGCTCTTTAGGTTGTCAAAGAGCCCATTGGGAATAGAGGTGAGCCTGTTGTAACCAAGGTGGATAATTTCAGCAGAAGGGCGGAAAGTAACTGGTAGTTTTGCTACAGTTAGGCCTTTTGATGTGCAGTCAATAATGTTGGTGGCACACTTGCATGGCACAGGGCATATGGGCATCACGAGTGGGAGGAAGCCCAGGAGGGACAGGAAGAGAATTCCACTGTTCATCTTCACCTGCAAACACTCCTTTGATGAGACTGGATGAGGTGGAAACCAGGCAGGTAGGCACCACACACGCTAGGACTGACGCCACAGCCCAGGTCTTTGTTGGTTTGTTCTGAGGATGAGTTTCTAAAGTTGGGTGAATTTGGTGTCCTTCACAGGAGATGCGAGAGGTCTGAAAAGAACAGAGTTAAAAGAGGTGTGCAAATTCTTGGTCTCTCATTACAGGAGAGGAAATATTCCTGGTCTTCCAACCCTAGATTTGAGGAGGGATATGAACAGATGGCTACTGGGAGGCTTAGCTGCAGCCATCAAATTCATTTTCACTAGTCCTCAGAAGCGTACAAGAGCTGCTTGTATTTTCAGCATTACTGGAGGCGCATTACTAGGGTAGCTAAGAAAATCTATGTCAAGGAATCAAAAATTAGAATATGAAACTGCTCGTACCTTATCATATAGCTCTGAATTATATCTGTAAGCAAAGCTTTGTTCATGCAAGCTGCAAAAGGAGATTCAGAAGTAAATTCACTGTTACCACAAGTAAAAAAAGCCTTTCCAGTGGTGGATAAAGTGGTGATAAACAGTCCTTGGCCAGCAGAGAGGGTGCTGACCACCGAGGGTGGAGTTTTCCATGTTAGACATTGCTCCAGCAGGTGAATTATCTGCTTCTGGAGCTGTGACCATGCTGGGAGACATGTGTCAATGAGCTGTCTTTGTATTGCAGTCTCATGCCACTGCTGAACACATCAGCTGCTATAACTTCTTTAGGAGAACAACCCCACATACCTGCAACAAGGCAGTGCTTTTCTGTGCAATCTGTCAACCAAATAAAAAGAAATTAAAAAATAAGAGAAGGTAGCTTTGTTGACTTACCTGAATAGTTCAATCCTTGCTTTCTTGCTGGCTTTACAACACAAGAGGAAGGTCTTAAGGCTGTCCAGCCAGTGCTAGAGTGTTTGCAGCTGCATAGCCGAGCTCCCGGATAATCCCCTTGCAGCTGGCAGGCACGATAAGGGTCAGGCTCATCCCAGGGACACCTCCCACATGGGACCTTCCTGCAAGTTTGCTGCATGTCACCGGAAGCTGAGGCTTCATTGGGCAAGTCTTCCAAGAAGTGGGAGCTGACGCTGCTCGCAAGAACATGTTTGCAGGGAGAGATGCTGGCAGTACCGGTAACTGTGATTCTGGGACCACATGCTCAGTCCAACAGGATCACAAACTGTCAATTGCAAAGTAGTAACTCAAAATGCATTTCAACCTGGAAGGTGACATTACTGGTCTGTACCACACTCCCTGAGCACTGTGGCCTTTGGTTTCCCATCTCATCAGGAAGACTGTATTTGGCGGAGTGGTGAGACCTAGCACTTTGCAGCATGCTGAGCCCGAGGCTTCCCTTGAAGCAGTGACACAAATCTACTCCTAATTAGCAGTGGAAGATCTGCGGAAAGAAATGGACTTCCAGTGACCACACAGGCGTCAATAGTTGAGCCAAGGAGAAAGACCCTCCAGGCACTTGCATCCTCTCATGATTGTTACAGGGCTAAAATATAACTCCTGGTGTTTCACCACCTACATCAAAATAAGCTAGTTAGATTCACAGCAAGGATGACAGATTGTTAAAGACAGTGCTCCGAGGGTCTGCTCTCTGGATAGCCAGGTGAGTTGGCAGCTCTTGACGAGTGCAGCTTGCAGTTACTGAGAAAGACTGACCACATTCTTTATTCAGAAGTTGCACTACACAAATATTTGAACAGATATCCAAGGGTCAGAACTACATTTAGGTAGAATCCTGTCTTCGCAAGGCACCTTCACAGACAATTCTGCCACCAGCCTGACTCTAGGCATTGGCTCTGCTCCTTCGGATAAGGCCACCAGAATTACATTGGGAAACTGTTGCCCCATTGGGCCCACTCTCCACTACCTTGTATTGTGCACATCATACAGAGCAGAAATAATGAACGCCCCAAATGTGCTGATATTAAGAGAATTTAGGGTGTAAACAACAGCAGAATTTGACCCTAACCAAGGAAAAATATCTCTAATGCTCTAAACAAAGCATTTAAGCTTGAAATTTCTGGTAAGTTGGAGCAGATCATTCCAGTTGTTTCACTGTGGCAGGCTGGCAGAGTGGGAAAGAGATCTTCGGCTAACAAACAAATCCAGTTTTTCCTGCAGGGCCTGCTTCCCACTTGGGAGCAGCTTGACTACCGCAGGGTAAGTTTGCGCAGCAAACTTCCATCGTCTCATGCATTTGGTGCTGTGTTTATTCACAGGCAGGAGTTCAGGTGTGCATGGAGCTGACCCAGAGCAGACCCACTCTGGCCCCGTGTGCCGCATGGACTCAGCAACGCTCCTTCGGCTACTTACAAAATGCATTTCCTGGGACTGGATCCTGCCCAGCTGCCCATTGCTGTTTAGACACCGCTCCCAGGGGAAGCTTAAAGATAGAAGAACTTCAAGATCATCTTGTCTAGCTTCTGACACAAACAGGCCAGAAATCCCGTGCAGGAAGCCCTGCCTGGAGCCTGCTCTGACAGAACTAGATAAAAGGAGAAACCGCATCAGTTTTGCTCCCTCCTGCCCATATGTATCACCAATGCTGCTCAAGGGGACTGGAAATTAAACAGAAAGAGGTTGTGTTTTTGAATGTATTTATTTCACTGATCAATTCAGGTAGTAAACATTATTAATAATAATAACAATAATCATTTAATAAAATGGATATGTTTTAAAAGGTTTCGGTTTTCTTTGTTCACAATGACAAAATGTTCAAACAGAAATTTACAAAAAAATATATATTATAATAACCCAACAGATGGACAGGAAACAAAGAGCCTAGGAATGGAGCAGGGGGTGAGGAAGTCGCGTGGCAGTGGCAAGCCAGCGTTAAAGCACAGCAGGGTTTGTGAGGAGGGGCAGGGAACGCCATCGCAGAGGACGAAGAGTGGGACCCCTCCTTCTCTGGGGGGAGGCATGCGGGGAGGCGGCAAGGGCTGCACAGGCAGGACCAGCACGGCAGCGGCACATGAGGAGTTCACGCCACTCTCCCTCCCCAGTCACGCAGCAGGTCTGAGATCTCATATTCCGAGCTGTTACACCGACAGCTGCAGCTGCAGCCCGGGACAGCTCTGCGGAGCGGGACACCACCCCTGCAGCGACTCACGCAGCAGGGCAAAGCTTGGCAGAGGCAGGGGAATGTGCCTGGGGTGCAGGGGTCGCATATGAGGCTGTGGAGGGTTGCGTGAGGGGAGGTGTTAAATTGCTTTCCTATCACACTTCTCACTGCCAGAGCCAAATGGCCAAGCTACATTTGTTCAGGAGTCTGTTCTCTGCTTACTGTGCAGCTCAATGCAGCAGTTCAAAACACTCCTCCTTTAATAAACAGATGCCACCTTCCAGGACAGAGTCTGAATCCCTGGTGCCCCCAAAGTCACTCTCTAATCACCTTCCGGGCAGCCCCCAAGCTCTGGCGCTCTGCGCAGGGACCCTCCCACACGGGAGGTGATTTCAGCAGCACCACTGCCCCTCCGTAAAGCTCTCTCTGGTGCCTCACTCCTGGGCATGTTTTTCTAAGTGCAACTTGAACCATCTTTGCCAGCTGGCAGCCGAGGGCTTCAGCTCTCTGTGGAGGACAGACTTGTGACTATCGACTTGATGTAGGAGCCATGTGCTCTGAGCTGATGGAGCCTTCCTCACCCAGAGGGACAGGGGCAGGTTCGCCCTCAGCAATCCTGCCTGTCACCAGAGTGCCCTGTGCTCCCGCCAGCGCACAGCACTTCCCACACAGCCCAGGATAAAAGCTCGATGTCCATGCTAAGGGTAAAGGTCCTTTATCTTCTAGGAATGAATGTGTTTGAAAGAGGAACATCTCTAGCTGGACAGGGCTCATTTGCAACAGAACATCCTCCTCACAGACAAGACTTGTGTTAGAAAAGAGAGGGGACAGGTACTGCAAGGTGTGTCCCGTTATGCTAGCACAGATCAAGCTGAGAACTCAGCAGACCTCCTGCTACGGACAGCAGCAAACCAGCCCCGGAAAACCTGGAGGAAGCTCCTGTTTCAGGCTGCTCCACTGCTCAAGCAAGCACATTGCACAATGAAAGGTTGTATTTTCTCCTTAAGCCCTTGGTCCTGCATGTTATTGAAGACAAGCTGAACCCTTCCCCTCTCCTAGGCTGGCACAGCCACTGTCACTTATGAGCCCAATGCAGGGGAGAATGAAAGAAACAAAAAAACAAAACCAAAACCTTGTTGGACACTGCTCTTGCCCAGCTTGCACATTTCTGCCAAGGGGATTCCCCCTCGATTTGTCCTTCCACACTGCCAGGGTCTCTCCCCTGCCTCTGCAGCCCACGTTCTGGCTAAGCAGAGGCTCTGCACAGTGAATAACTGGAACCAGCCAACCTACTCACCACTTGGACAAGCCCTGATGAGGACTCTAAAGCCCCAAGGAGGGAATCTGACAAACGCAGTGCCTAATAACAGAATTTAGGGCCTGGCTATCCCTGGCCAACACTGTGCTTCCTACTCAGGGAGATCTACTGGGGAGAGCCAGCGATGGAGGAGAAGATACAAAAGGGAAAGGGGACAGAGGAATCGGGCCAGGAGTCAGAGGAGCAGAAGGGCCCAGCCCACAGCAGCACTCCCTGGAGTCGGAGGGAAGAGCCAAGCATCTCCCCCTCCAACAGCCCCGACTCCCTGCGAGCACGGCAGTGCTGCTGGTGAGACCTGCCCTGTCAGGCACATCACGCTCCGGGGCTCTGCTCTGGCTGGGCTGAAGTTAAAAATACTGCAGGAAGCAAGAACAGGACAGAAGCTGCTGCCCAAAGAGTGCTCTTATCTCTGCCCAGCAGATCCACCAGCCTTCCCAGCACTGAGACAGGAAAAGCCTCAGACTGGGGAGGGGAGAAGGGCTGAGTCCCAGGGTAAGGGCAGGGGAGCAAGGGCCAGGTCTGCTGGGCTGCGCTCAGCTCCATGCAGGGACACTCCTGCACCCACCACGGTGACCCAAGACCTGCCTGGGGAGAAGGCTTGCAGGTCTCTGGTACAAGCCTACAAAAACTGTCCCTTTCCGCAGGAGAAGGTCAGAGCCAGCAATGAGCTTGTGGGACCGCAAAGCCTGGGGGTAAGACACAGCTCTCATTTGGGGGTGGATTTCAACGTTTCTACCCCCTCCAAAGCAGTCCCAGCCAAGCACTCTGGCTGCCACGGGGCTTGTCAGAGCAGACACTGGAGACACACTGCAGCTGGAGGACCAGAGCTAAACCATGAGACACCAGCAGGCCCCGGGGTTCCTCTACCAACACCTCCAGCCTGCCGTGGGAGGAAACCATGGCTGGGAAAGTGCTCGCTCCCATCATCTCCTCCTTGCAGGCAACAGTCAACAACTCATCCTCTCTGCCAGAAAGATTTAACTAAGAGCAGTCGAAGCCATTTTCTTCTAATTGACCTCGAGAGACTCAGTCCCTTGCTGCTCAGTGCAAAGACCCTGGAGTTTCTTGATAGGAAAACCAAAACCAACCAACTAAACAAAAAAACTCAGAAAAACCCGAGCAGGAAACCATCAGGACCCCGAGCAGGTCAGCGCACAGAGAAACCCCCAGACCCAGCTCTCTGGGCCAGAGCTGGCCCCAGGGAGAGGAGCCCGAGCAGCACAGGTCAAACTCACGGGAGGGTACGGCTGCCTTTACAATGCTTGTGCTGGCCCCAGACAAGGGGAACGGGGAGGGGGCACAGCACCTCAAGTGGGGGTAAACATTTACGTGCATTGACACAGAAAGTCTTCAAGTTTGTACACCAGAGAAACCAGGACTTTAAATACCAGAGCATTCCCAAACAAGAGATTAGTACACGGGAAAGGGAGATCTTTTTCTTTTCTTTTTTTCTTTTTTAGGATGCCTTAGAGACTTCCCAGGCTATTCTCTTTAAAAAAAAAAAAGAAAAAAGAAAAGAAAGAATAATTATTAAAAAACAAATACACATCAGTAAACTGTTAAGTGAACAGCCTCCTCCACAATCCAGCTGACCGCAAAGCCAGCATTGCTGCTAATAAATTAGGGAGTGTGGGTGCAGCTCTTGCCCATGAGTCTCTATACAATGGGAAACCTTTTCTAAACGTCCACAGCTCATGCCAGGCCTCAGATGGTCACTGGGGGATTCCCTCTGCCCTCCGAGTACCTGCCTCTCACTGATCCTGCATCTGCTGCTGCATCTTCTGCAGCATCTCTTGCATCCGCCGTAACTGCATGAGACAGAGAAGAGACAGTCAAAACAGGATCTGTTGTGGCCAGGAGCTGGCGATCTGTATGGGGGGCAGACAAAGGGACCCCTCAGAGAGTATGAACTCCCACCTGAGCACAGGGGCAGCTGTGCCTGGGGTGGAATGGAGCCACGTTTCCCTGACAGAGGAAGCCAAAGCTTTCACATCCTGTCCTCCACACCAGGAGCCCATGATGGTGGGAGACAGGAGTGAAAGCCACAGGACAGCCTCTATGGGGCAATCCTGGAGAAATTCCTCAGATTCCAGCTCGAACACCAAGAAGGCCCAGGCAGAAATGGGTCTCACCTCCTCATCCTTCATTTTGATCAGCTTCTCTGTCTCAGTGTCCGGTGTTGGGAGAGGCAGGATAGGAATCGGGCTTTCTATCCTGTTGTCCTGAGTCAGCTTGCTAGAGAGACGGAGAGAGGGAAGAAACGCAGTCAGTCATGATTCAGACTGGCTGGTTTCGGTGTCACCCTGCGATGGCTGTCACTCACAATGGCAGATCTCCCAGCCATGCGGCAGCATGCACCCAGCCAGGTGCAGGGGCTGTGGGGCAATCTAGCCCAGAGGTGTGGGATGCACTTGGATGCAGAATGAGACCAAAGCCAATAAAAGTTTTCAAACCAGACGCTTGTGGGTAGCTAACAGAGAAAACCTGACCCAGGCTTACACTGACAGCAAACACAGAAAGGGCCGACATTTCTGACCACCTTTTGTAACTGCGTTGGTGAGCTTAGCAGAGACATTTACAGACCATTTATCTGGTCTCCTTTGGCTCATCTGTGCATGTGCCTACACATACACACAGCATCAACACAAACTATCAGCATACCTAAGGCACCACATGCTCACCATGCTCCTTTTTTTTCCAGGAAGATAAAACCAGAGGAGCAGTTTAATCGCTGGAAGTCTGATAACAAAGCCTGCCCTCACACTCGGGAGGTGGGAGACATGAGAGACAAGAGGCAGCAGCACTGCGATGAGGGCTGGGGGCGCACACGAGGGCAGGCAGGGGACAGAGGAAGGAGGTGACTTTCTTCCAAAAGTCAGAGGAGCTCTCTGTGGGTGGGGAGGGGGCGGTAGTGCCCAAAGACACCTGGGATGAAACTGGGAATTCAAGATGCCGCTTGCAGGCGTTCACCACTTGGAGTCACCGTTGGCTCGTTATTGAGTCAATTCCAGCCCTGGAGCTTGGGATCTCCTCCCAAAACGTCTCTCTAGAGAAGGACCCTTATCCCACTGCTAAAAATGGCCACGCTCTGGTTTTACAAGACTTGTTCACTGGCAAGGAACTAGCCGTGGCTTGAGAAACAGTACCAAACTTGCGTTTTGCTTAAGCTGAGCAATTGCTTTTTCATTGTGGTCTTCTTTTAATAGATACACAGCCTGCCTAAATAGCAGCTGTGACACTTCTCACAGATCTCTAGCATTTAACATAGTTATTTTCGGACTCTGTATTCTCAGTGTTCAAAAAGACAGGCTCATCTGCGATGCAAAAGTACTGAGATACACTGTGTGTGAACAGAATGTGCCAACCTGCACGTCTGCACACACACAGGACTGTTCCCTGGTGAAGTGCAGCCATTTCTGCCCTGCAACGTGGCAGCACGGAGCGATCCCGCCAGTTCAGGCAGGAAGCAAAGGGGGTGGTTTATACTTAAACCTAAAATTTGTCACCAGTATTTCAGTCCTGGAAGGATGAAGGTAAAAAAGAGGTTTCAAATGAGAAGCCCGTGAGTGTTCTCCCTTCTATTTTCTAGCATTGTGACTAAAACCACAGAGAATCAAACACAACAGGAAGACAATGCAGAGAAATCTTTGGAGACGTGTTAAGAGCCTTGGTAATTGCCTGGGCTCTGTTGCCCAAGAAGCATCCCAAGGGTCATGCTGTCATTTGGACACAGCTGCAGACTGCAGAACGCCTTGCTCTTTGGCAATGCACACAGCGATCACCCAGCAGAGAGACGGTTTATCCCCTGTTGCGTTAGGCTGGATGTATTCCACCCAGTGCTAGGAGCAGCTCTTCAAAACAATCTCTAGGCCTACTTCCCAAGATCTGCATGGGGAATCCTCAGACAGGAACAGAGATTCTCAGAAGCATCCCCACCATGGGTTCAGGCTGTGGCAGACATGCTTGGATTTGCTATTGTACTTCCCAGTGCCATTCCCAAAGCTGCAGCCCAGCACGTCCCCAGCAGACCCACAGCCTCCTGACTGACGAGCTGTTCTGAGAGCAACCCCAGCTGCCCAGAGTGAGACACCCCTGCCACCTCCGCTTGAAGCAGTGGGCACCCACCTGGTCATTTGCTGGATGCACTGAGCTCGGTAGTTCTCATAGTGGACATCGCAAGTGACGTCCTTCAGGTCGTGCATGTGTGTCCGGATCAGCATGTTCCGCAGCTTCACAAAGTCGCAGTGTGCCTGGTTTTCCACTGCAGAAGCAACAACAGGAGAGAGCCTGGATGTCACACCAGCGCTCTCCAGGGAGCCCCTTCTCACCTCCCGGCTCCAGGCTGGACTAAAACTTCCCCCAGGTCTCCTTCCTCATCCTCCCCTCACTCTCCCCTGCCACTGCCTGGGGCTCTCCCCTGGTCCTGGCACAGACCTCGATGATGCTCTGCGCTTCTCGACGTGAGGCCAGGCTGCTGAGGTCACTGGCTTCCCAGGACTTTTTCTGGGTAAGAGGATTAATTAAGCACCTCAGCAGAGCCTTGAAAGAGGATGCTGCTCCCAGGTACATGGGATGCTCGTTGTTACAACCACAGTGAGCGGAGCCAGTGCTGGAGGCAAACTGCTCATCTCCTCAGAATTTAGGACTATTGAAAGGCCCCCATAGGCAAAATCAACCCCAGAGGGATAAAGCCATGAGCAGGCAATGGTCTGGAGAACTGGAAGAACTGATGTTACCAAGGGGAGCCAGGCACCAGGCAGCACTGTGGGACTGCGGGGAAGCTTGTGCTCAGCAGCAGCATGCTTGCCATGGTGATCTCCATTCACCTCTCTGCAGGGCCGGGGGAAGCCGTCTGTGTCAGGCCCAGGGTTTCACAAAGTTGATGCCACTGCCAAATGCCAGCGCCCCGACAGGCACAACCCCTCCGGAGCCAGCAAGAGAGCAGAGCCAGCAGCGGGGCAGCCCAAGCAGCCGCACCAGCCCATGAGTGCACACACAGGCTTTTGAGATCTAAAGTTGCAAGACCCTAAAGCAATGTGCCAGCATGGGAGAGGCAGCAATGGCAGCAAAAGACATTCGAAGGTTGTTCTGCCCGCAGGCTTTATGAAATTCCTCCCTTTAGAAAGGAAGATGGAGACAAACACATTGTGCATCCAGCACAACCTCCAGCCTGGCAACCCCAGCACAAACAGGAGCGGCAGCATGCAGGATGGTTTGCAATTCAGTTTGGCTGAGGGCAATGGCTTCTCCCCAGAAACTAAACTGGCAATGCCCAGCCTCTGCCCTTAATAAGAAGCCACGTCCTAGTGCACTCTTCCATTCACACCGGAGCCTCTCTTCTTCGGTCTGCCATGGCTTCAGAGGCAGGATGACTACCAGACCCCCATAACAGACCTCCTGAGCCAGTCCCAGCGCCTCTGTCTCTACCCTGCCTTGTGCCCTGCCATGTGCCAAAGGCGGCTCAGTCAGTCGCGGCTGTGCAGAGGGCAGGTCCCCCTGCCATCCCTGTTGTAAGTGCCCACCTGTCCTTCCCCCGTCCCTGCCTGCCCCTCGCTCATGGTGCCAGCCCCCAGGTACCACACTTACCTTCCACGATGCCCCAGGGGTACAGCCGTCCACGGACTCGCTGGCCTTTTGCCTCCACCACAGTGTTACTGCCGATGACGGCAAAGGGAGCGCTCTCCTGGAATGAGAGGCACCGCTGAGCCCAGCTCAGCCCAGGGCTGCCCACAGATCCCTCCTCCAAGGGCCAAGCTCAGGCAGAGTGAAACAGGAGGAGGAAGGTGCTGGTAGGAGGGGCACAGAGACATCCACCTCTGCCACAGCACAGGACCCACAACCCAGTTGCAGAGAAAAGCCTAAGGCACCGGGATCCGCAGGCAGCCTAATTCCCAGCTGTCCTGAGGGAAGCTGTGTCTCTGCAGGTGCCTGCATCCCTTCTCTGAGGGGAAGCTCTACAAGGATGCCAGAGCAGAGTGGCTGGGACACAAAGCAAGTGGCACAATGTAGGCCAAGATCTTGTCCGGGCAGGGATGTACAGGCTGTGCTCCTCTCTGCTCAGAACGGAGTCAAAGCCCATTGCACCTCTCTGGCAGGAGAAACCAGGCCATACTGCACGCACACACAGGGCTGGCTCAGCTTGGGAGAGGGTCAGGCCTGGGCTGCTGGCACCTCCAGCCAGGCCTGTGTGATCGTGTTGTCTCCCCCCATGCAACTAATGTGTCACAGTGGTGCCTCATCACTCACAAATCGCTCCTCCTTGCTGACAGCATCACTCAGAAATAGGTGCTGTCAAACGCTGTACAACCCAGCCTCCATCCTAAACATACATGCTGGGGTGGACCGAGGAAAGACTGACACTGCCTGGTGGGAGAGCAGAAGTGCCATGTCTTCATGCCACACTTGACTTCATGGCACGAGCAAGGACATCAGCACCTTCTCCAGGCCATCTACCATGTGAGCCAAGGTAGGCTGTCCCCTGGGTATCACTAGCACAGGCCTTTGGCACACAGAGGGCAGCTCTGGCTCCTTTTGAAGCAACCAACATTCCCATGAGCCAGACTTGCCAGTCCCCCACTGAGCAGGTCCCTTACCTTC
This sequence comes from Dromas ardeola, assembly GCA_013398915.1. Classification (NCBI taxonomy): domain Eukaryota; kingdom Metazoa; phylum Chordata; class Aves; order Charadriiformes; family Dromadidae; genus Dromas; species Dromas ardeola. The sequence continues at coordinate 281,532 of VYZM01016393.1, read as the reverse complement.
AGCTCTCTGTCTTGCTGCTTGAACTCCTCATCTTCATCAGAGTCACACTCGGGAAACTGGTACACCTTAATGCCAAATTTATCAATCTCTTCCCGGATCTGTGTCCATGCAAGACAAACCAAAGGGATGCAACACTGAACAATACGGAAATGCTGGGTTTATTTCCTGTTTGTGCTACCACGTGTTTGCTATAGCCTACAGATGACGGAAGGATCTGATGTTTCTTCTAGAGCTGGCCTCTCTGCTGACACCACTCCCTGCTCGCAGCAGAGCACTGCTGCAATTTGATTGGCAGGTACCGTGTGTAGATATATACACACACGCGCGCGCTATATGTATCTATATAGATATATCTATCTATCTCCCCTCCATACTGAGCCCATGCCTACCACCTCATCAGGTACTCCCCTGTAGAGAAAGGGCATCTCACCCTCTCTTTTAGCTTCCGGATCTCGGAGGGGATCAGGCAGTCGGCTTTGGCAATCAGGGGCACAATGTTGACCTTCTCATGCAGAGCCTTCATGAACTCGACATCCACAGGCCTCAGTCTGCAGCAGGGATGAGGAGGGACATGGTTAGCAAGGACACACTGGGCAGCTCCCACTCTAGCCTCTCCCACCCACCCGGCACGAAGGGAAAAGGACAGCACTGTCACAAGAGCCTGGGACAGCCCTCGGCTAGGGCTGTATCCTCAGGAAAGCTGTCTCAGATTTTAGCTGGTGAATGTCTCACACAGGCACAGGCTGGTTATTCCTACCTTTCCTACCCATCAGCCAGGCTTAGCTAGATAGGAAGATACAAGTCTGTGTGGCATTATTTCTCCTGATTTCCAAAACAGGCTGTGAGGCCTGAGGGAGATCCGCTCTGCCGGATCACAGGCAGTCTGTTGTGCCAGCGAGGGGGAGGAAGGTGGTGTGATGCTCAGCTGAGGGAGAGCAGCCGGACGGCTCTTCTCCTGTGCCAACAGCCCTGCCAATGTACGAGCCACTACAGGGCAATCCTGGGGCACAAGGGTCTCCCCTCCAGGCTGAGACATACCCCAGGCCCGAAGTGGGGGCTCTCACCCGTGCCCGAAGGGCGAGATGAAGTAGAGGCAGCAATGCACTCGGTTGTCCTGGATGTTCTTCCTGTTCAGGCCGCTCTCATCACGGAAATACTGTTCAAACTGCTGGTCGATGTAGTCAGTGATGGGCTTCCAGCTGGGAAGGGAAATCAATCAAAAGAAAATCATGTGTTTAACAAGACAGTGTCTCCTAGGGACTATGAGGCAGCATTGTCCCCTTCCTGCTGCCAGATGCCCTTCCTGTGAAGCACCCACAGAAAACAGACATGGCCAAGGACTAGGAGGAAGGCAGCGGTGGCCTGCTCACCACTCAGTGTTGTTAACAGCGTCTCCAAAGCCTGGTGTGTCCACTATGGTCAGCTTCAGCTTGACACCCTTCTCCTCAATGTCCACTGTGTGCTTGACGATCTCCACTGTCTGGTTGATTCTCTCTTTGAACGGGAATACATGAGTTAAAGCCAGGCCGTAACGCTGGGGATCCCCGCTCACACCCACAACAAGCCGGCTCCCTCCTTATCACTGAGCACAGGGAGTAACATGGGTTTCAAAAAACCCTGATCGTCCTCTAAGGAGCCTCAAGGGAGTGGTACTGTGGGGGGCCAGCAGCAGGCAGACAGACTCTGAGAAGACACAGAAACCTCTGAGGAGCTTGTAGCCCAGCTGTTCTGAATGTTTTGTCCACTCATTTGGTAAGGGGAAACGCTACCACACTCCAGCATCCAAGAACAAAAGACAAATCTCAACATCTCAACCCAAAGGGCTAGTGCTGCTCTGCAGCCTCGCCTCCCCTTCAGAGGACAGAAGAGCCCCACAGCCGAACCCTTCTTGCTGGAATAGCAGTGCCTCTGGAGCCAGCAAAGGAGAGCTGAGCAACAACAGGGCCGGGAGCCGTACAGCCACGCCTGCAGCTGCTGCTGAAGCAAGGAACTGAAGTACTAGTCCTTAGGACAGCCTAGATCCACAGGCTCAAGAACCGTTCACCCCCCTTTGTCCCCAACTTACCCTCTGCGTTGAGGAGCTTTCTGTCTTTGTAGAGGTCTGTCAGGAACAGGCTATTCACCAGCGTGGATTTGCCCAGACCCGACTCTCCTAATTGACAGAGCGCAAAGGGGAGGAGGGAAAAGCAAGCAACATGACCCACTAATTGACTTACAAATGAAACTCTGAACAAGGCTTTGAATCCTGAGCCAGAGGAAGTGAGAGAGATGAGCTGTCAGAAGCTGTTCATGGGCATTACATTTTTCCAGCAGTGGGAGGACTTTTGCTGCAAGATGTCTTAATCCTTGTTCAAATGTGATTTCCCAGCTCCTCCATCCCCCCTCCCCTTGCCTTCCCTCGGTCCCCGGCCGGCCCTGCCTTCGCCACCCAGACCAGCCACTCTGCTGGAGGAGAAGCTGCTCTCCGTGCTTGCTCGAGCAGGCTGAGAGCGGTCAGGGACGGCGGTTCCTCCTGGGGAAACAGTGGGACTGCACCACAGGCTGAGAGCAGAGCGAGGTCTGAGACAAGGACCAGAACAGAGCGAGGGGAGGATCCAGGCGCCAAGGGAGCACCTACAGGAAGTGAGGAGAGCTGGTCCCCTCCATCCACCCACCGTGTGGCCCAGCCACCTCCACCCACGGGCAGCCTCACCTGCGACCATCAGGGTGAAGTCAAAGCCCTTCTTCACAGATTTCCGGTGGACCTGGTTCGGCAGAGTGGCAAAGCCCACGTACTGCTTCTCATGGTCCTGCGGGGCAGAGGCGGACGGGACCAGGTCAGGGTGTGCCACCCCTCCTGCTCCAGCCTCACACAGCGACAGGGAGCTGGGCTCAAAAAGCGCCTGGGCAGAGCCGAGGGGTGGAGGAAAGGTGGGTCCCTGCCCTGGCAGTGGTGTAGGACAGGGCACGCACGTCCTCTAGGCTCAGGGACTTCTGCCCTTCCCACAGGTGCGCACGGAGGGCCACCTCCTCCCAGCCCCAGCCCTGCTGGGCGGCTCTCACCAGCCAACGCGGCAGTTCACAGCAGCCTCCCAGCACGGAGAGCACAAGGGAAAAGGCACATCCCACCGTTTCCACCAGAGAGCACATCTGGGGCTGGGACTGAGACACAACCCTCCTAACTCTTTGCTTCTCCTGCACAGTCACAGGCTCCCTTCACAGAAGGGTCACCAAAGTCACCCCTCCCCAGGTCTGTCAGAGCCACTTCTGCATCTCTCCCTCCAGAGAAGCATGCGGTACACGATGGATTGCTCTCTGTAATTAGCACCCCACGGCTTGTGGTGTCCTGAGCCACGTCTAGAGGAAGGCACGGTGCCTTGGCTTCTGTTTGACCTGAGACAGGATTATTTCTTGCTGTGTCACAGCCACTCCTGGCTGAGTAAGAGGAAATCCTGCATAATCTCTACTGTTATTTCTGAAGAGACGGAAGTTCAAGGAGCACGGCAGTCAGAAGATGCAAAAGTATTGAGAACACAGGTGAGACGCTTTTGGTGAGGGTAATACATATGGTATTACTGGAGCGTTACCTCAGCACCCCCCAGACACAGTCCGCGCTCTCTTACCACGTAAAAGCCGCAGCCCCCCCAAGCATGGCACACGCTCTCTACAAGCGCACTAAGTGCACGCGAGGAGTGACATGACCAACGGTGCGTTTCACAAGCGCACGGCATGCATGCTGCAGCCAGGAGCAAACACGCAGCCCGTGCTGCATCGGGGGCGCACACCCTGCTCGCGCGGGTACGTCCCCACAGGCGAACACGGCCCGTCTGCAGGACTCACAGACCTGCTCCAGCTCCTGCCCTCGCGCCGGGCTCAGCACACGGGCCGGTGCTGACAGCTCGGGCGGCTGTGGGCCACAGCCCGGCCCCTCCATCCATCCAGCCTCCAGCAGAGCACCCCTGGGCCCACACAGCCCGCACCCCCACGGCACCGCATTCCCCTCCCCAGGCCCCATCGCAGAGGGAGGGTGGGCACAGACCCTGGCAAACACCTCCCTTCTTACATACTTTCCAAGCTAGACCCAAGGGGAAGCAGCCGTTCACAAATGCCTGAGTTAGAGACATCATAGACTCTACTTTTCAACATCACTTAAAATAAACATACCCTTGGGATTCACACCACAGGCAAATCCACAGAGCCAGGAGTTCCTCAAAACCGGCCCCAGCTCCCACCTGGCCACGGACGCCTTCAAGCACATGGCTGTCCTCCCCCCGCAGCTCTCTGGCACGGGTTCTCCAGGCACAGCAAGGAAGACCCCTGTTCCTACGTTCAACTGTCTCCACTCCTGGGGTACACACTCAAAGAAACGCAAATGACAATCCAGGGTGCGGAGTTTAGGGCAATGCTGACTCGCACCTATTTCCCTACTGCTCCTGAGCAGCCCCGTACAGTGCCTGGCTGCACGTCCACACGTGTGGGCATCCTCGGGCATCCTCGGCCAGGCAGACTGCAAAGTGCCCATGGGGACGTACAGCAGGGAGGCCGCAGAGTCTCCTCCTCCCAATTTATAGCTGCTTTGGAGCTGCCCATTCAGGAGAGACAGACATGGCTGATGGCCATCGTGGCCCATGGACTCTGTTCTTTAGCACAGTCACTGCCTTCCAGAAACTTAGCTTTGGTTTGTGTCTCAGACTTGGTCACGTTAGCCCTGACAGACAGAGTGACCGCGCGCTCTGGCCTCCCTCACCTCACCCCCTTGCTAACGTGGCTGAAGCGATGCTGCTTCACCACCCCACAGTCTGGAAAGGCAGGAAGGGACAGAACAAATGAAATTAGAGAGAAGTGGGGAGAATTAGAGCACCCAAAGCGCTCCGCTGGCAGCTCTAATGGCTGAGCTAAAGGCAGGGGCAGCCCAGAGCAGCGGTGCAGCGAGCAGCAGCCAGAGCCCAGGGGGAGAAGTGCTGGCAGCTCTGACCAGCTGCATGTGACAAAGCAATGCCTGCCTGGGGGATGCGGCCAACCACCACCCAAAGAGCTCAGTAAAGGGTAAGCACGGGGTGCGCAAACCAGGGCAAGAAATGGGATAATAGCAAGATCAAGAAAACAAGGATAAGAAGGCTGTTTCCAGCCTGTGTCGCTTAGTGCCGGGGCTGCCTCCGGCTGCTTTGCTTCCCGGTGACACACATCCACGAACTCAACCAAAGCGCACACGTAACAGCCCGCGCCTTGCAGTGCAAGGACCACTGTTGCTCAGCGAGCGGCAGAAATACACAACATCTTCCCCTGGGCTTCTCATAGAGCCAAGCTTTGGGTCAGAGCAGGAAGAGACCTGCCCTGACCTTTACCAGAATTTGGAAAGACAACAAGCACCTGCTCTCTCCGATGACTTGACATGTGAAACAGTACTAGGAACGTGCTAATAAAACCATAGCTGAGGCTTGGGGTGTGTTTCTCTTCTTTTCTTTGTTTTTTAACCTCGATGACTAAGGGCTGATGATGGAGACACCAGGGAGCTGAGCTCTGGTGCAACTCCGCTTACTTCAGCCAAGTGTAACTGGCTGAACTTGATCTCTCGTTTCTGTTCAGCCCAACCAAGAAAGCGTGGATTTACTGTACCTCTGGTTACCTCCCGTAGCTCGTTGGAATCACAACATTTGAAATGAGCAAATCCCGGCTGGTGCAGGACACTGCCCTTTACCCATGGCTCATGCCATGGAGCTGAGCGCAACACCGAGAGGAGAGCTTCCCTCGCAGTGGGAGGCAGCCAGAGTCACCACGGGAGAAGCTCTGTCCCCAGCCGTGCCTCCCTTCGACCAGCCACGGACGGACGGCAGAGCCCTGCCGGGAGCCGGTGCGCAACATGTCTCCCAAGGGCAAAGGCAAGAGATGCAGCGGAAATTGTGGGGAGGGATGCCCTTCTTCTAACAGACTTCTCTCAGGAACAACAGTGTGGTCCCTCCACCATGGCCAGCCTAGACCCACAGCTCCTCATCTTGGCTTTGAGACACCCAACATGTGCTCCCATCCCAGCCACGTTTGGGCACTGCGACAGGCACGTGCCACCATCTCCGCTAGTGTGACAACATCAACATCACACTTAAGGATGCCTTGCTCAAAGCTCTACACCACCCACCATCTTCGTTAGGACCCAACATGCACACTTATCTACAGAGCAGCAATGCACGGGATGGAGCGCACTGAAGTGGGGTAGAGGGCTCCAAGGGCTACTGAAGGAGGCAGGTGGCTTTCTGGGTTGTGAAAAGCTAAAATCCATTAATTAGACGAGAGACTTGGACTGAGGGAGTTCCTGGAGACATCACAGCCTGCTCCGCATGCTCCTGACCCTGGCGAGCCAGCTCCCATCGAGCTGACCCAGGCTGGCACAGCCGGTCTCTGGACCGTGCTCCCCTCGCAGCCCCAGCTGCCAGAGAGGCCCTGGCCAGCCCAGCCCGCGGCGCTCAGCAGGAGGAGCCCCTCTCCCACCGCCTCCTCCACCTGCTGCCTTTGTTCCCACTGGCGTCCCACTCCCACGCGCCTGGGAACGTGCCCCACACACTGCAGCGGAGGCCACCAAGAGATGTGGCCGACCTTTGGGGCCCCGCTACAAACCAAAGCACCCCAGGGCAAGCAAAACACGTCTGTTCTCTCTCGGCACATGCTCACTGGTCACCCGACAGCACAGCAACATGCCGCGTCCCCACATCCACCACCACCTGGCCGAGGTGGCCCAGGCTCTCCCTGGGAGTTCAAGCCAAGGAACAAAGCACTGGTGGGTTCAAGTCCTGTTCCTGTCAGGGGCAGAAATATCCGGGATCTATTGCACAGAGGAGAAGCCATTCCCGGTACCGAGGTGCCCGTGGTGCTGTCTGTACCTCCAAGGCAGGGTACACAGCGCGGCCTCCATCGCTCCTGCCATTCCCGATTCCCTCCTCACCTCCCTGGTGGACGTGCTGTTTAAACCAATCCAGATCTTGTGTGACTTCACCATTCAGCCTGGGGATAAATGGGGCCTTGCTGGGTATATTCAAAAGGGCTAAAATGAAATACCATGGGACCACAGAAAATTTGAAGAATAGCCCTTACCCCAGGTCTGGAGCAAAGCCCAGAAACGACGGAGCTCGTGCCCCTACATCCACCTCTTTGGGGGGGTCCCTCTGGGTGCTACAGCCTCCAGCCCCTTCTCGGGCAGCCCTTCCTCCAGCCGTTCCCCCCTGGCCAGGCACGGCCGCCACATCCACGTCTGCACGAACCAGCACAGCCCAGCCCCAGAGGAGAAGCAGACCCTTCGCTTCCTTTAATTGCCAGAAAGCTGCACAAATTCATAACGCGAACAGCCCCCGGGGCATCTCCCGAGTACATCAGCTGCCTTGGGCCTGGGGCTGAGCATGGCAGTATCAGCAAAACCACTCGCCCACCACCATCTGCTGCCGCAGAAGGAAAACCGGCAAGCAAAGCACAGCATTAACATGATAGCACAGACCAGGCTGTGTTTGGGCATACACGCAGTGCTGCCTCCTGCCCCGAGCCCCGCCAAGCACACACACGCCATTCAGAGAGGGAATCACTGCATCGAATAACCACACAAAAACATGTCGTGCATCTCCCAGCTGTCCAACGCGCCCCTCGGCCCTGCTCCCGGGGGCTGCTCCCTCCTCTCTGTCCCCACCATCTCCCCCTTACCAGCGTCTTTCCGCTCCTCTGTTCCTCAGAGCCCCCATCTCCTGCTGCACATGTCTGCTCGGGCACCATCCTCCCCGTCCTGTCCCTGCTGCTCCCCAGCTCGCACGGCGCTATAAATACAGCCCCGTACCTTCAGCTTGGCCGGGTGGCTTCGCTGTGCCTGCGTCCGGGGAGAAAGCAGCCGCTCCACTAACCGCTCCTGGATAATGATCGAATCCATATCCACGGCCGGCAGGACGGACAGCCACCGCAGGACAAGAAAAAAAATCCCCAACCCATGTGTTCCCTCCCAGCCTTCGCTAAATCCATGCGGCAGCCCCCCCGCCCACGCATGCACACACACGCAGGGCTGGCTCGGCTGGCCTCGGCACGGCGGCCGGGCGAGGCGAGGTGAGGAGGAGAGAGGAGAGGCGAGAAGAGAGGAGGAGAGGCGAGGAGAGGCGAGGAGAGGCGAGTGAGCTCCCACGGCAGCTGCCTGGGATTTCCTGCCTGTGCTGCGGGAGGAGCCTGCCAGCAAGGACAGGACAAAAGCCACCGCGGCCGCAATGTCTCTCGCTCTGCCAGTGTCCCGCGGGGAGGCTGTGCACGCACCGGATGCTGTCCCAGCCACGAGGCTGACTCCTTCTGTCAGATGGGCTTATTCAGATGGAGGATTTCTTAAATATCCTGGCTGATGCAGCCAAGGCAAAGGTTTGCTGCAAAGAAACCTGTTCTTGGTGAAAATGTGGTGCTTCCGGTTGTGAGTGCAAAGGTCTACAGGGTCCAGAAAGCTCCCAAAAAGCTGGGTCCAAACTTAACCCCCCGCGCCTAGGCCTGGTTAACGTGGATCTGCCTCCGCGTGGTGCTGGTCCATGCATTGTATAGCCCAGGCTGTATTGCAGCCTCACCTCTGAATCCAACTGGAACAGCAGCTGATGCATTCTGGACCTTACAGCAACCATTTCAGCTTTGAAGACATTTCAAAATAAAGAAGTGTCTGTGTGTTTGTTAAGCACAAGTACCCAGCCCAGCAACGGCCTGGCATGCACAGAAAAGACTTTCAAAGCTCAAGTTTGGATGCTGAACCAGCCCTGCTCCCCAGCTTGCCTATGCAGCCAGAGAAACTGAAGGGGAATTTATCTGAAACAGACAAAAGGTGATCGTCTGGTGTAATCCCATGATTCCAGAAACTGAGGGGTAATATCACAGAACATATAATGAAGTCACACAAGATGGCAACACTGGTGGTGCTGGAGGAACCTGCCACTTGCCGCACGGGTTCCTGAGCAGCTTTCTGCTCGCAAACAGGGGAGGACGCCGACTGCTGCCATGCTCCTGCCTTGCTCCCAGCCACAGCTCCCGCTGCTGCTCTGGGAACTGCAGGTCTCCGCCGGCGGCACCAGAGAGCACCTGGTCAGCAGGGTCTGTCCTGGTCACCTCAGGGCACAACCCAGGGCCTCCACCGCGCACCCTGAGCGTGGCCCACACTGGGTTCTGCTATAAAGTACCACGTCATAGAGTGCACCCTCAGCAAGGTTGCTGACGACACCAAGCTGCGTGGGGCGGCTGACACGCTGCAGGGAAGGGAGGCCATCCAGAGGGACCTTGACAGGCTGGAGAGGTGGGCCCATGCCAACCTCATGGAGTTCAACAAGACCAAGTGCAAAGTCCTCCATCTGGGTCGGGGCAATCCCGAGCACCGATAGAGGCTGGGCAGTGACTGGCTTGAGAGCAGCCCTGAAGAAAAGGACGTGGGGGCACTGGTGGACGAGAGGCTCAACGTGAGCCGTCAGTGTGCACTTGCAGCCCAGAAAGCCAATCGTATCCTGGGCTGCATCAAGAGAAGTGTGGCCAGCAGGTCGAGGGAGGTGATTCTCCCCCTCTACTCCACTCTCGTGAGAGCCCACCTGGAGTACTGCGTCCAGTTCGGGAGCCCCTACTACAAGAAAGATAGGGACGTGCTGGAACGTGTCCAGAGAAGGGCCATGAGGATGCTCAGAGGGCTGGAGCACCTCTCCTGCGAGGACAGACTGAGAGAGTTGGGGTTGTTCAGTCTGGAGAAAAGAAGGCTCTGAGGAGACCTTATTGTGGCCTACCAGTATCTTAAGGGGGCCTACAAGAAAGCTGGGGAGGGACTTTTTAGGATGTCGGGTAATGGCAGGACTAGGGGGAACGGATTAAAAGTAGAGATGGGTCGATTCAGAATGGACGTTAGGAAGAAGTTCTTCACCATGAGGGTGGTGAGACACTGGAACAGGTTGCCCAGAGAGGTGGTGGAAGCCCCATCCCTGGAAGTTTTTAAGGCCAGGCTGGATGGGGCTCTCAGCAACCTGATCTAGTGGGAGATGTCCCTGCCCATGGCAGGGGGGTTGGAACTAGATGATCTTTAAGGTCCCTTCCAACCCTGACAATTCTATGATTCTATAAGGTCTCCAGTGGCCTCAGGTCTGAGGGCAGCTGCGAGAGTGGAAAGGTCTTAGAAACACACCACACGCTGGAAAAAAAGGAAAGAAGAAGGAAAAAGAGCAGCGTTTTACCTATGCTGCCATCCTGCAAGCTGAGGGATGGCCACCTCAGAAGTTGCAGGCATGTGGTCCTAAAGGCTGAGAAAAATAAATGGAGGAGAACTGGGAAACACTCCCAGAGCAGAAAAACTCCGGTCATACGGCAGCTGTCATATTGCATGCATGAAGCCCTTTTCCAAACCACTTTGGTCTGCCAGCAGCATCCTTAAACTACAGCCATTGGGTTTTGTTCCCAACCATTTCTGCATGTAACAGTCAAGCAGAGGCCCTGGAGTCAGATCCAGGTGTGACAAGAACTGCCACCTCTCAGAACACGTCCCCCTTGGGTGGCTCTGCCCCTGCTTTGCAGAATTGCTCATTCCTCAGGGAGAGGATAATCCCACAACATCCTCCCAGCCCAGGGGTAGGTCAGGCCACACTCATGACACTCTTTTTTTCTCCTAGATTCACAATACCTAACCCCTGCTTTCCTGACTGGAGGACTCCACCACTGGGGTCTGCAGGTTGCACATGACTGAGGAGCAATGAAAGTATCACACTGGTCTGCACTGGACAGACCAAAGATGCATCCAAACGTACTTGAGATAACGCAGAGGTTTCACCAGTCCTTCCACACCATAAACCCCAATAGCTGCACGCAAACCCTCTCCATCCCTCATGAATTCTCATGGCTTGGTGAACCCTTGTCTGGGGACCACAGGACACATGGCCACCAACCACAAGCATCTTCCCTGGGTACATGGAGACATGCTGAGTCCCCACGAGCCCACTGCACCAAATCAGAGCATTCTTCTGAGCTGGGCTCACAGACGAAGTCAACAATGATTTGGTTGCAACAAAGCCACAGTGTTGTTCATGGCCCCAGGAGCCGTGCTGACAGTGCAGACAGGAACAAGGAGCTACTGTGTCCTGAGCGCCTTGAGCTCTCACACATCACACTCGCTCTCAGGACGGGCAGCCAGGAGGAAGTCCAGCCAGGAGGCCATGCCTGGGAATGCAGACAGCAGATTAGGAAAAGAAACCCAGAAGGGTAGGTCTTGGCTACGGAGAGCACCTAAAGACTATGTGGTCAACACTGTGGCTTTCAAAATGCTGAAGGAAGGTCAATTGGTCCCATACTCAGCCTTCTCTGACTCTCCTACAGATGCTCATCTTGGCTCCTCTCCTACCCAGTCACCAAACCAAAAATGATGGGCCACGGAGAGGACACGTTTGTGTCCCTCGGATGGAATGCCTGACACACCCAGAGCCATTGGCTCAGGTTGGTCCATGTGCAAGCTTCCCAAGGACAGCCAAGCCAGCCTTATTTTGCTCCTGACCTTCCTGATTGTCCCCTCCCTTTCCACACAGCCCCTGGAAACGCCCAGCGTAAACCCTGGCCTGCTCCTCCAAATAGAAATGTGATGTACAACCCACAAGGCTTGGGCTCCCCTGCTCTATCACCAGCAGAGCTGTGCACGCACCCTGATGTTCCTGCTGACCTGACCCAAGAGAAAATGCCTTGCTGATCTAAACTCTGATGATTAATTTAACGTTGAACTTGCAAACAAGGCTCTAAGTGGTTACTGGGAGCATCAGAGCCCTGGCACTTCAGCCAGGCTTCATCCTTTGATGCTCAGAAGCAAGAAGCCAGACCAGCGCTGCAGAAATCCTAAAGCACTGGATTAATCTCCTGTACGTACAGTGCCACAAGCACAAGCAACACAGCAACCAGATCTCCTGTCTTTTCTTTTACCTACCCCGCAGGTCAAGCTTTAATTTCCGCTCAAGGATCACTGCTGCTTTGTCACATAATCCCTCCAGAAATCTATCAAATTCCATTTAAAAGGTATTTGTGCTCCCTGCTTCCACTTGAAGTACCTCACGCGTCCCAAGAGGCACTGTGTGACTCACGCGATGCCTCCACTTCAGCTCTGAAGAAGGACCAATGACCATAAATTGCCTCTCACTTACTTAAACTCGTGAATCCCTCTGGAGCAAGTTCACAGCTCTTGTCTCACCCAGCTCCTCTGCTCCTCATTTAGGATAATCTGCAAAACGTAACAAATTGGGCAGATGTGGAGCTGGCTGGGACTCTTCCAGGGACCGCAGGGCTGCTCTCCCCTCTGCAGAAGCCCAGGAGGAGCCGCTTCCAGGCAGCCCTTCCCTGTGCCGTACCCACACGTTCCACGCGAGGGAGAAGCCGCCCGCAGAAGAGCGGCTCCCGCGGGTCGGGGCTCTCCCACGGTGGCTCCCCCTGACCAGGGCCAGGCAGAAACCAACGTGCAGATCAAACGCCCAACCCTCGCTGCTTCCGCTTCACCAAGGGTCGCAGGCACTGGCACTTGTAATTGCGAGCGTGTTCAAAACTGTAGCAAAGGACAGAGCTTTCCAAATTTAGGCTGTTCAGGCAGGAGAAACCAGGCGGCGCAGGAAGGTCTGCAGCAGCCTCTCAGCACCACCACTGCTCATCCTTCCCTCTGCTTCATCCCCCAGCTCTGCAGCACAAATCAGGCTTAAATAGATTCCCTGCCTCTCATCTCAGAGCCACAGCTGGGAAAAGCAGAGAGAGGCAGAGCAGAGCCCTGCCAGCCCTGGGAAGCTGGGAACAGGAACGCTTGGGAGACAAACAGGTACACATTGCTCCACAGCATGGAAACTGGCTGGGCTAGGAGCCCTTTGGAGGGAGAGGGTGGAAAATAATGGTGATTTATCCTCAGAAATGGAAGGGCACTGCTTCTCCAGCTCCAGCTTCTCCATCCAAATGACAAGAGCATCAGCAGTTTTGGAAGCTCCTGATGCACGTTAACATACACGAACAGAAAGAGGGTGGGGACGGGATCCTACAGAAGGTCCACTTTAAAGTTACAGGTAGTGGTCCCAATCCTGCGATCCTTACTCACCGAGTAGTCCCATTGGAATAGAGACGACTGCTCACGTGAGTAAGGGATGCAGGATCAGGCCTGTCTACCAAAGAGGCTGAATTCCGAACCGGAGAGAACATCACGGCCCCGAGCATCCCGAGACACTCAGCCTGGTCCAGCGGGGGCGAGTCCGAGAGCATCACCGGGAAGGACAGTTCGGGCTGGGGCACCACACCTGCAAACGGCACACCGAGCAGGGACCGCAGCCAGCAAGGCAGCGGACAAATAAGGCTGGAAAAGGGATGCTCCTGGTTCATCCCCGGTACACCCATCTGATGGATAGTCCCAGCTGTGCAAGGAGGTTTTTCGTAACCCTGCCATCCTCCCAGCAGGCTCCTGAGAACAATACTGGGAAAACACAAGCCAACTGTATTGGGACAGCTCCCAACCTGTCCCGATCTCCCAGCTACAATTAACATAACTTGAGGAGTAGCTGATGCCCACAAGAGAGGAGAATGAGCCCGCTCTTAGATCACTAGATCATTTTTAATTCCATTAGTTAAGGGGAAAAAAGGCAGCTCTCTAAGGCAACCTTCAGTCCTAGGAGACACCAAGGAGAGGAGAGCCAGCCCCAGCCTGTGTAGGGAATAACCCCAAAAAGCTCTGGAGAATGCTCCCTTCAAGGCCAGACGGACCGCTGCTTCCCACGGCAAGGAGGCAGAGCACCTCCTCCTTCCTCGGGGACCTCCTGCAGGTCTCCATCTAGCGCTCAGACCCCAGGTCCAGCCTCTCACCCCTCTCCCTCTGTCAGCTGCCCCCACGCAGTCGCTCTGCGGAACACAAAGCACCGTCCCTGCGCAGGCTCGTCGAGGTGGCAGAGGCGCACGGGGACCTCCCTCACCTTGGCCTTGCACCACCAGCCCACCTGAGGGAGAGGAGCCCGCTGAGAGGGCGCCAGGCGTTTACCCTCCTCCCTTGGCCTCTGCACAGCTCTGCTCCGGCTCCAGCTCCACCAGGGCACGACACGGCCATACCTCGCTGCAAAGTGCTGCCCCTCGGAGCCCCGCACGGGCCAGCGTCCCCAGCAAACCCAGCTACGTGGCTGCCAGCCTTACCCGGCTCCCCGTGACACGTGCTCGGCCATCTGCCATCCCAGAGGGGACCCTCAGGAGCCCCTTTCCCAGACCCGCCACACGAGCAATCTGCGCAAACCTCGCTGCACACATCAGCCTGCCCGGGGCTGGGCCCCGCGTCGGGACTAGTGTCTGTCTTTGCAGATGGATAATTAGATTCCATTTCCTTTTTTCTCCTGATGGTTTCTCTGGCTGGCAGTTACCCTGCAGCCCTGCACGATCCAGCAGCATTAGTCAGAGGGAAATTCTGCTCCCTTCCTCCCCTGGATGTTGCTCTTGGGTCAATATAAACAGCAGAGCGAGCTGCGCAACAGTTCAAGTGTTTCGTTGCAGAAGCATTTGTCCTTTTCACTCTGGCACACACGGCTCTCCCTCCCACACCTGCACCCTGCCCCTTCTCCCGACTGACACAGAAAATGCACAGGATTAAAACGAGTGCGACATTGTTGGCAGTGGGAAGCAGTGAGCTGCCCCGGGGTTGCAGCACACCTCAATTTATGAGCAGTGGTGCAAAACACTCCTTTTGGGTAGGGCCTAAAGAAGTACATCTGATTATCAGCAATGGTGTGAGATGCTCTCAGAAAAAGGTAACGCTCCCCTGCAGGAAACCTAAGGAAGAGATGGAGCAACGATGAAATCGGGATAAATCAACACAGGGCTGCCTGTGTCACAGGAGCGTGTGCCCAGACGAAGTACCGGCAGAGGTCCCCACTGGGCGTACAGCTGTCTGTACAGGTGTCCATCCTTCTCCCCTGCCACCAAGCAGTGGCTGGCTGGGAAGCGGTACTGGTACCTGAAGCCCTGACCGGCCAGGCAGACAGGAAGCCTGGCAGGCTGCTGCACGAAAGAAGACGACAAGGTGAGGGCTGCAAGGCAGCAAACGGCTGTGCTAGTCCCACACTGTCAAAATTTCGTACAGCCTGAGGCTCGGGAGGTCGGGCTAACGGAGAGAGGCTGGGGACCAGGACTGTTCCCCAGTTCCCAGTGGCGGTGCGGCCATCCAGCGTTCACACCAGCTCCTTGTACCCTGTCAGCGCAGACACCGAGGCCACGGCTGTGGAGGATGCCATCAGAATAACCAAAACGGGAACAAAGGGATGCTCTCCAACACCCTTCTCTCCCCGCTCCCCCACCTCCTCGCTCCAGCAAACACCAAGCCTGGCTGCACTTTTGCCTCACAACTCACACCTCTGCGCCCTGCAGTGCGACTGCAGGTTCACGTTTTGTTATATGCTGTGATGACGGGAGAAAACTTCAAGTCATGGAAAATCTAAATCAAATTGTGCTGTCTGTCAAAGGGAATTTAAACAAAGTTTCTTCCAAGCTTAAGAGTAACCATCAGTGACTGCTGAGTGTTGCTGCTTCTTATCAGAGATGCTGACCAGCAGGGAAAAAATGAGAATAAGTAGTCTGAGTTTGTAATTAAACCAAGCAAAAGGCCCTCTTGGATGGAGAATATCTGGCTCAGAGTCTTAGAAGAGATTGTGCTGGATGCCAGAAAGCTACCCATGCCCTTCCGTAACGCAGGTGGGATATGCAAGGTCTGGAACTCACGGTAAGGATGTCCGTGTGGATTATTTACCAAGACTGATGGACACGGACAGGTCCTGATGGCTCTGTGGTACCCAGATGAAGACCCTGCCTGAGGCTGCTGCAGGAGACACCGCAGCTCGCCAGGCTGGGAGCTCAGCTCAGCGTCACGGTGCTCTGCAAAGGTGACAACAGGCACCGCAGCACAGAGCCTCCAGCCAGCATGTCCCGCCAGCGCAGCAGCCCCGGTCTGCTTCGGTCTGGCCCCAAACTTCATTAGCAGTTTTGCAGCAGTGAGAGATTCCTGCTAACCGCTGAGATGACGCCATCTGCTTCCACTTACGTGCTGGCTCGCAGGAGCGGCGACAGAGCAAAGGACTCCAGAGAGACTTTGCTCTCCTGCACACAGGGACCGCACGGCCAGCCGGCTGGGACAGCCACCCCCCGAATTCCCCTCCCCTGAGCGACCCAGCATCTCCCTTCTGTGCAGAGCACACACCTGGGGGGCATGCAGCCCCCGGCTCTGGCTCTGCTATCAAGCTCTGTCATACACCCACCACAGGCTACTTCCCTGCGGGCAGGGAGAACTTGCTCCCAGCAGCCAGCACAACCACGCTGACGTACTGCTGCGTGTGGCATCGCAGCAGAGGAGGGCTTGACTAAGCTGTTCCCACATCTCTTGGTCTGCCCTCTACAAAGCTAAAAAGAATCCGCCACTGATAAGCCAGGGTCCCAAAATTAACAGCTACCAGGCCCTCTTCCTTTCTACATCAGCATCCTGCAGAGATCACGCTGTGCGGAGAATCTTTACCTAATCTTTACCTAAACTTATCTTTACCTAAACTCCTTTTCCATGTATTCATTTTTATGTACGTGCTGCTTGGGGCAACCACGTACCCACCTGCCCCAAAAAGGGGCAGGAGGTGCCAGTGGTGCCCGCGCAGTCCCAGCACAAAAGCACAGAGCAGAGATAAAAACGTCAGCGTGAAGCATGGGAGTGTCTAGGTGGCTTCTGAAAATAGTAGCAGGAGGAGGAAAGGGAGAAAAACGGGGGACACCCTGTGTGGGGAGGGCTAAGGCAGCGTTGGCCCTGTCCGGCAGCTAAACTGCGGGAGGACTCTGCCACCTCGTTTTACCGGTCACACCTGCCCTGGGAGGGAAAGCAGTCCTCTTGCTCAACGGGAGGTTTCATGCTTTGAAACAGATTGCTTAATTCTTGGCAATTTGTGTTCGGCAACTACCCTTTTCCTGTGGTTGCTGCTTCCTCTCTGAGCACACACTGTTTTGCAGAGCCAGAACAGACATTATGCTCCTCCCAGGCTGCCCCCGGGGCCCTGCAATTGCCCTCAGCAATTCCTCCCTTTGGAAGAGCTGGTGCCTGTACTGGATACACAACCATGGCAGAGAGCGGCAGAACGTGCTCTAAGTTCTCCTTTCCTTCCCAACAAAATCTTCATAGTCTCGCTTGGAGAGAGCAGAACTGAGTTTTCCTGGAGAACAGTGCTCTTAGGTGAGAAAGGATGAAATATCAGGACATACCATGAACAAAAGCAGCAGCAGTAGCACGCTGTGATACCGCAGTAGCAGCGACCAGCTGGACAAAACTGCCACAAAATCACAAGCCTAGAGCATCCTCCACAGCTTCACGGAGGGCATCCTCCCACCCATGATCTTGTCCTACTGCCCCAATCCCATCATCACTGGCCTCTCGGCCCGTCTGTGGTTTGACGTACCCCACCACCAACCACGGCACCCTGGGGAGGGCAGCTCTGGGCCACCCTGCAGGCACCTCCCGCGGCATGGCCACGCTCGGCTCCGCTGCAGCATTGCTGCTGCAACCAGAGACGGGAGAGCAGCAGGGGAGAGGAACCCCAGGAGACAGACCTCAAGTCCGTCCTCAATAGCCAGAAAAGACGGCCTTCTCTAAAGCGCATCCTCCTGTAACCAGCGTGTCCAGTGTAACAGCCCAGCACAGGAGCGTCCCTCACTTCTCCAGCCTGGCTTTGTTGTCACATACTGCCAAGCAGTCCCACTCAGCCCTGCTCTGCCAAACTCTTCCCAAGTGTCGCTTCTCCTCAAAGCCCCAGATACAGCGATATTGCCATCCTGGTCCGTTACAGCCCTGTCCCAGTCAGCCTGAGGCCACTCCGGGGGGCTTTATGCCTTGCAGGGAACACACGCAGCCTGGACACACGGCACAGAGCAGCCATGCTGCTGAGCAGGGCACCCAGGAGACTCCTGCCTCCTGCAGCTACTCAGCCCACCGGGCAGAGCCGTGCTCGGCCAAGCGGGACCTGCCACAAAGACCTACCACAGTGCTGGAAGAGGCAGCGACCCGCCAGCAGGCTGCCGTCAGCGCTGGCTGGGGGGAGGCCTGAGCAGCACAGCGGGGCTGGGCAGGGAGCCCCGCACCAGCATCCCAGCTCCAGAGCTGACAAACCTCCCGCTGAAGGCAGCGCCTGCTACAAAGGCTCATTTGTTCCCAACACATGAGCCCATTCCAGGCTGCCGCCCGGACACATCTTCTTTATTGTGCCCTCCTGACTCGGGCAACAGGCAGGGCCCGGGGTTCAATGGCCCCTTTCTGGGCTGCTGCTGGGGCTCACATACAGGAGGCCGCAGATGGCAGGGGACTGCCAAAGTCCCCAGCCCTGCCAAGCAGCAAGCCCTGGCACCACTGACAGCAGCACAAGCCTCCCCCGGGGCTCTGCTGACCCAAACCCTTCTCTCAGGCATTGCAGAGCTCCTCTGTCACCCAGCTGGCCACAGTCACCTGCCACTGCGCTCCAGTGCCACGGGCACAGCTGCAGGATGCTGAGCAGAGGAGACAAAAGGGACATTTTTGTGCAAAATCCCTGCTTGTCCATGCACTTTCAGATTGTTCCATCACATACAGGTACGGAGACAACTTGAAGGAGGAAAACAGGACTGTGAACTCTTGTCCTCACCGTGACACAGTCACGATGAGATCTGTTTCCAGTCCAGAAGAGGGGCAGGAGGGCTGGGGAAGTCTCTTTCTAGATCCCACAAATGGTTAAACTCTCCCTCTTTACCAGTGGTGGGAGAAGATTTATCTCCAAGCAAGAGTCTTGATACCACCTGGGATGGGGCCAAGAGAAAAGCAAATTCCTCCACTGAACTTATCCCCCTCCAATGCTGCCTACCCAGCTACAGGGAGTTTCCTCCACAGCCACAGGGACATGAGAAAAGACGGCTTTTATTTTCCCACCCATAGCCCGCCACAGCCCAGCATCTCTTCAGCCTGAGCTCGAGCCAGAAGACAGCTAGGCTTAAAGGGAAGTGGCTGGACTCCCCCACACAGCTTGCAAGACGGCGCTTGGAAGCTGTCCTTACTGGAGCACATGGTCATTTACTGAAGTGGAGAGCTGCGCCTGGCGCCAGCTCCAGCAGACGGGATAGAGCTGGGCTTGCTGGACACCGGCAGAGCCCAGGGACGCCAGGCTCCAACAGTGCAAGAGAAAACCTTGGCCATCTCAGAGCAGCAGACATCAAGGGAGGAAGAAGGACCCTTTGCCATGTCAGGAAGGAGAACAGGAGAATTCTCTGGTAGTTTCTGTAAGCAGCACCTGCCTGTGATCTCCCGAGCTCCCCACCACCGCCTGAGATCCGGAGCTGACACCCCAGCTGGCTCCCACCCCATGCTCCAGATGCTCCGTGCTCCCACTGACATCTCCGCTCCTGGAAAGCAAAGTCTCCAGGAGGGCTCTGATCCCCTTTTCCACTGATCCACAGGGCCCTTGGATACAAAGATCCCAGCAGGGATCCTTCAGCACCTTCCTGTACCAACACACGATGGCACTGAGCACGTCCTCCAGCCGGGCACGGCTCAGCACCTTGCAGGACAGGCCTGAACTTCTCATCAGGAAACGGCTCCAATACGTGCCATTTCCAGAAAGGCCTCTTGTTCAGCTGTGGTTTTTGGACTCTGCTTTGTCATCTTCTCCTTCCTACTTCTCCCCCACTCTAGCATGTAGAAAGATGAGAACAGAAAGATTAAAAAACCCCACCACCATCCCCACTCGCACAGCCTGGCAGCGGGGCAGCCGTGCCACAGCCCAGCACCCAGGTGCACCCTTTCCTCAAGCAGACGCACCAGGCTGGTTCCCAACACAGCTGCTGCTCCTCCGGGGGGCTGTTCCCCCCACCAGCACAAAAGGGGCCACATCGCACCCCTGTCCCTTCCCCTCACAGCCACTGGAGAGAGCAGCACAACAGCTCAGACATCACCAAACATCCTTAAATCCTGGTAACTGGGGCGAGACGCCACGACCTCGCAGGGCTGGAGCTGTGTCTTACCAACACCCACACTCAGGGGGCTGGCAGACGGCAGGAGCTCTGGGGGCCAGGTCCTGCCTGGTGCAAGCCAAGAGCACTCTGCTGAGTAGGGAGCACAGGGCTCTCCGGCAGCCCCAGCCCCTCTCCTGCGTCGTTCAAAGAGCAGCGTAAGCTGTGGCCGCGGCTCCAAATGCTGCTCCACCTCGGACCTGGAGACGGATGAGGTCACCTCCAGTCTGAAATCATTTCCATTCTCAAGCTGCTCGCAAGACTGTGCCGCAGATTAAAACAGAGCAGGATGGGTGGGGAGGGAAACCCAAATCAACGGAGCATGTTCCCCATTAAGAACTCAACACTTCATCAATTTCTGCCTCCCCATCAGCTGCCATCCGAACCCTCCACCCTCCCTCCTTCCCCTGCAAGAACAAACCTGGCAGGAACGGCTTTGAGTGAACAGCAGGGTAGGGCACAAGCCGCACGGGACTGCGCTCGTCCCCCAGCTCCCCAGCTCCAGCCCAAGCAGAGAGTGGGGACGCATCCCAGCCTGGTGCTGTCAGACGAGCTCAGCCACACCGATCACCTTCTGCCCCGCTCCAACTGCTGGGCTTCAAATGCCTGCACTGCACAGACACACGGACACAGTGTTGGAAATGGTTTGTACTGGCAGCTGATCCTACCCACACAGCACCAAGCACCAACACCACAGCCCTGGGGCCTCTCCGGCACAGCCCCATTCTCCACTGCCCAGCTGGCCATACTGGCCAAGGTGGCGGCAGAATTCTCCCACCTGGATCAGGCGATACGTAACCCAGCGCCTGAGGAACCAGGCTGAGCAAGGAGGATGGAAATTCAGGTCACCAGCACAAGGGAGACCTAAAGAAAAGAGCCTTGCAATGACCACACTTGGCCAGGAGAAACCAGACTGACAGTTTAGTGGCATCATTTTAAAAACACATTGACCACAGATGAATCAGCGTCTCACTCTTGGAAGCACTAAACTGACCACAGTATCCAACAGTGCCTCAAGCAGTAACGGCCAAGACACATCACTGTCACACTGTTCCCTCCAACGTGGTCATGGTTTCTTCCCCTCACCCCAGATTCTGCTCTGCACAGGAAGGCACTGAGGTTTTGTGGGTCTTTCCCAGAATTCCCAGTCTCTTTGCAACAGCAGCCATTGGACAAGGCCATTTTGTCAGCAAATACAGCTACTGTGACCCATACACTGTTTGGGCCCAATCCAACTGCTGCTCACGTACATGGCCTTGGCCCCATGTGTGCCACAGCAGCAACCGGCCACAGCAGCCCTGGGCATGAGACCTTCTCAGCACCGCGGGGTAACGGGAGCTATTGCAAATGGACAGAGAATCCAGGGGCAGAGTACGCTTGTGTGCACAGCTATGGATCACATGCCACGTACTTCTAGGACTTCCGACAAGCAGATGAAAACCTGGAACTCAGGACCACGTGCGCTGCCCATCCTGTACTGGTTTCTCTGGATCCCATGACGCCCCTGAAGAGCAGGAGAAGCACAGCACAACTGCTTCTCCCAAAGCACTCTGCTCCCCCGCCTCCCTCCAGAGGCCAGCCCTGGATACCAACCAGCCAAAAACACGATGAAAGCAAGAGCTTTCTTCCGTGTCAGCTTCAGCCCTTCTCAGAGCAGTGAGCACCAGAGAAAGGAACCACTTTTAAATCCTGGCTCCAGGCACAGAGACCTGGGCTGCACCGGCGGTTCCACTTCAGCACAGACAGGGAATAAACAGGCTGCAGAAGGGACATGTTTCGGCAGAGGAAGCAGCAGGCTGTTCCCACCTGGCTGCATTTCCACCAGCTTCCTTCTGCCAGTTCTGGCCCCACACCTGTAACTTGGTAAGATGCCAGCAGAAGCCATCAACACAGTGAGGACCCACTGGGGAAGCCAACCTCCAACAGACAGGATGCCTTGTCGGGGAGATGAGGAGCCCCAGACCTCCTCCAGGGCAGTGCCTGCTGGCTCCCAGGTTGTGCTCTGCACCCGGACACCCTGAGGGCTCCGAGGCAGGTTCTCTGTCCCCCAAACCCCCACCAACACTGTCTGCAGGACACTCCTGCTTGCAATAAGCTCCACGCTTTCCCAGTACTCCCCAGCTCCTTGTGTGCAGGAGGGGACACCCATTTTGCCTGCAAACAGCTGTACATGAATAATCCTGCACTGAGAGCAGGCAGGCACTAATGCTCCCACAGAGATTTCAAAGATGATGGTGGTTTTCTGCTGTTTTTTTTTTTTTCTTAATTGCTCAATATACAGGTAAAAGCCACTCAGCCTGAAAGCAAAGGCTTTGCTCAGGGCAGCTTAGTGAGAATCAGACTGTTCCGTACTTGAGGAACTCACAGAGAAGAGACAGGTAAACGCACAAAACCACATCCTGTATTTCCCAAAACTGTAGGCTGGAAAGGTCCACTCAGGGCCTGTCGAATGTCCTGGACAGCAAGATCTGAGGATGTGGAAGAGATACTGCAAACTCATTAGTATAATAAGGGCAACAGAAAGTAGCCAAATTCAAGAAAAACCCCTCTCTTCCCAGGCAAACCAGGCTTCCTCTGTGCAAAGGAATTCCACAGATGTAAGGACACCAGTGCCCTGGCAGAGTTAGAGATGACGAAGGTTGTATTTTCCTTTTCCAGTAATACTTAGATTTAACTATATAAACTGTTCCCCTGGGAACAGATCCTGTTTCGCTGTTTACACGAGAGCCTTAGAGTTGGATTTTAACAGTGAAAGCACCCACCCCCAAACTGCAGGGAGCCCCGTCAATACAGATGTTCTTGCTATAGCAAACAGCCGCTGCGTCGCGCTTCTCGGATTCGTTGCCCCGCCGCCCTTGATACCATTGGCACGTCCAGCGAGAGCAGGCACAGGAGGAGCTCAAGCAGGCAAGAATGGCCCCAAACATCAACACTGCAAAGGCAAGAAGAGCTGTGCAACAGCAAAGCCTGCTGTGACGAGTCTAGGTGGAGTGGAGAGAGGCACAGGGGATGCAGAAGCATCGCCCAGCTCTGCAGCCCTGGGTTTGTCATCCAGGGAGCGGACTGGATTCAGCTACACACTCGCGGAGATCACACCCCCACCTGCAGAGAGTGAACCGGAGCACAAAGGTGACCCTGGCCCCAAGCGTACGGATCATGCCATCACAAGCGTACGGATCGGTGGGGAAGCAGCACAGCTGGTGTGACAAACTGTGACTACCCACCAGCCAGCTGCTGCTGAGTACGCACAGGAGGGTTTAAGAGTTTGGAGGAGGATAAAGAGGACAATTTTCAGAAGAAACAAGGTGGGACGAGACGTTAAGAACACTCATCCGCAATGGCGCATCTCAGCCAAACAACGTCCCTAAAAAAGCAGCAGCATTGTAGAAGTTTCAGTTCCAATACAGAAACCAAAATGTTAGCTGTGTCTATCACTGCTGAGCACTGCCGCAATCGTTTCAAAGCCATTCCCACAGGGCTACGGCTCTTACTGATTTTTCTGAGACAAAAATGAAAGGGCCATTCAGAGCAGCCTGGAAACTACCTCCTGCAGTATTTTCCCAGTTATTTTCCTTCGCCAACCCCTTTCCTGGCCCTAATCCGTGGAGCACAGCACATGAAAGGCAATATAAGCCTGGGACCAGGTGTGCGGATTGCTCAGCGGTGGCAGCAGCCCGCTCATGGGAGATGGCGGCAGCTCCAGCTACCCGGCAGCGGATGAACAGCGGCAGGGCTGCTCACCAGAGCCAAATTTATGGAAGTACAGGAGGTGCCCAGCTCCTCTCACTTTCAAAGGACTTGGGCACTTTCATCCGTATTTAAACAAAGCTGGCCCTTGGTTCATGTAACTTCAAACTGCCTAAAAAAATTGCCTTTAAAATAACTATATTGTACAATGGCCTTTGTGGAAAAGCTGATGTTTCATCCTATTGTCTCTCTTCTCCACACCACCAACCCAGAGCAGAGGAACGCGTCAGCTCCTTGGTTAATCCGGAATATGCCGACCATCTCAGAGGCGCTGCAAGTGGGATCGCTTCATCCGGGGCAGGGAGGGCGGGCCACTGTGGGCTGGCACCACGCGGAACTGCGGGGCTGTGGCCCAGGAGAGGGCTTCACAGATCCCACCACCATGCAAACCCAACCACCCTGCCATCGTGCCACGAGGCCCCAGGGAGCTTAGCACCAGCAAGATCAGAGCTGCCGTTATCATCTTCCCAAAGCGGGGGTGGGGGGGGGTTTACAACCCAATTCTGCCATTTCGGCAAATTTCACCAGTGCTAGTTCAGTATAAAATACTGCGGCCAGACCAGGCAACCCAGTTTGACTAGGACAGACCTGGAATGCTGGTATTGTCCTGACAAAGTCTCAGGGATGGTATTTTCTACCAGATTTGAGAGGGTCATTTTTCCGTTCTCCTCATCAAAAACCACAGCCTCAGGAACAAACCTGAGCATCCAGCTGGATTGCCTCTTGCAGAAGGTTATTGAAGCACACACGTTCCGAATCATATTGCCCCACTTCTCCTAAAATCCTTTCCACCTCAAGGCAACAATTTCTCTCCCCTCAAAAACTGAGTGAGAAAGCAATCACAAAAGGTTAGTGCCCCAAGCTGAATCACTAATGTCCCTGCATCGGCGACACAGCCAACCACACAGAACAAGCCGGGCTCTTGATAACATCTGGACTTTGCAGATAACATTGCAGTGACACTGGTCTTGCTGCTATTTCAGTCTTCATTTCCACTATAAAGTTTATCCAATCACAGTCATCAATATAATCTCTACTTGCCCTCTAGCAAAACTGTTAACAGCGACTCATTAATACAGTTCTGATCTGAAGGAACAGATAATTGTAAACTCCTCGCTCTTGTGGATTTTTTAGTGGCATTACTGATTTCTTTCTGGGCTGCACCTGAAAATAGCAAGAACGGTAAAGTGCACAAAATAGAAGATGGCAGATGTTAACACAGCAGGTGCTGGAAGAGCAGAGTTCATGAAAATGTCACCTTTGAAATTATTATAATGGCTTTCTGGAAGGCAGAGGCATGAAACTGGACTAAAGAAGATATTAGACAAGACACAAAGTCATCTGACTGTGAACGCTGCGGTTGTTGGACACACGAGGTGTAGCAATACCCAACGTTAGAAAGAACTTGGAAGCAATGGAGTGGAAAAATTGCATTTGCTAGATTGCGCTTTCCTAGGAGGCAACCCAAAGGAAATGGAAACAGCCACACAGGTAAGAAGAGCGGGGCAGGACGACGAACACTCAGCTCCATCAGCAGGGTAATGGAGAGCCAGCACCCCACGCAATGTCAGCTCAAGTGACAGCCACCGCAGGCCACGAGTCACTCGTCACTCACAGCCCTTTAACAAGAGCGGGGTACAAAATCAGATCAGAGAGCCATCAACAGCTCCCGGGACCTGCAGCACAGCCTGAAGGACAACCTTTCTAGTTTTAATTGAAGCGTCCAAGCTGACCCCCTCCAAGCAGACCCCAGGCCCAATGGCAAATGCAGAACGGGGAGGGATGTTCTCGGGCTCCCAGCCTGGGCTCTGAATTGCCAGGCCACACAGCGATCCCTTGGGGTTTGTTTTCTGGGATTTATTCTCCAGTCATGTCAAGGACGGAGGAGGTCTGGTTTTATGTGCACAAAGGGAACATGCTCCCCCACCTCCACACCTCTGGAACAGACTATTCCCACTGTACGTGATCAAATCAACAGCATCAGCGCAAATTCATGGCCCAGCTTTAAGAAATTCTGATATGACTCTCTCCTGATGTAATTTTGCTGCAAGTGGGGAAATCAGTTTTTCTTTTCAGGCTCATTTATAGACCATTGCCTTACGAATACGAAGCAAGACCTGCTTTGCTCCACTGGAGAAAACACACGCTGGCCTATTACTGCAGGATGCCAGCCAAGAGGTGGGTGGATGCCCTATTTTTTTTTTTTTTTAAATAAGAAAGAAAAATAGTTATTTGTCATGAAGGAAAAGCCCTAAACCCCTAGGGGACAGGCTCTGAGTGCCCAATACAGATGGATTCACTGGAGCCACAAATCAGCTCAGCCCTCGGGCATGTGCAGGGTGTGTGCAGGAGCCAGAGCAGGGGTCTCACCCAGACATTTCCTGGACCTCCACCGTCATTGATGTCATGACAGATGGGACCTGAGTCCTCCAACACGCCCAGCTCTGCCTCGCAGGGACACACTTCAGTGCCAAACACGCCCGAGTGCCAGACGCAGCACAGGAACAGCACACGGGAAGGAGCATTCACACACTTTGCAAAGAAACAGAAGATGGTTCGTTAGGCTTTCAGGCTAACAAGCCCCATGATGTCCCTCGTTCGCAATCCCATGCACACACTGCACTGCTGCTACATGAAGGGCAGCTCCAGTAACACCATCACTTGTTTACCAGGAGAACAATTCTGCTATTGACTGACACCTGCCCATGACAGCGCGGCCACGGGAGCAGCAGGGAGATGTTCAGATGACACTGGCCATTCAAACCAGGCAGCAAAACGCCTGGCACTGGCCAGAGTCTCCCAGCAGCTGCTGAGGAGCAGCCCTACCACCTCAAACAGAAAGGCTTTCACTGGCATTCATGAGAGCTGCTGAAAATAATGCCACCACACAGCTATGAGATGTTGGAGGACCAGCCCGTTGGAGGACCAGCAGGCTGAACAGAGCAGGCACTGAGGAAGAGGAGTGCTGGGCTCCATCCAGTCACCACTGGTTTATTTAAATTGCTGTGAAGTCAGATGCTGTGAGCTGAGCGTGGTGGGGCCAGGCAGGTGAGGCTTATCCAAGTGACTGCCCCACTCCTGCTGCACAGCGATGGTGAGCAGGATCCCAAGCAGATAACGTGACCTCGGACTTTCTCGCCTCTGTGGGCCTGGTCTGAGCTCCCAAAGTGTCAGCCCCGGCGCTGCTGGCAGACTAGAGCAGATCCAGAGCCCTCGGCTGCTCAGCGGACCTGGAGTCCTTCCCAGGCACGTGCCTGGAGTAACTGCCCGGAAAAAGCACCAAGTTCTGTTAAATAACTGTCCTCTCCAATATCCACTTCCCTCAGAAATGCACGCTCTGCCAAGGGCTCCTTCCGAGGGGAGGAGGGCTCTTCTAACTACGCGGACGAACGGCAAAGGTTTTACTCTCAGGAGTGAGACTTGAGCAGTTTCCCTCCCGCACGCTCCAGCTCAGGGCTCCAGAGCTCCACTCTGGCTGCGTCGCAGAAACCATCGACGCAGAGCGGGGACTGTGAGCGCAGCCGCCAGGGAGGAGAGATGGGCTCAGGCAGCATCTCCCTCACTGTCCTGCTGCCACGCTCCTGCTCATCTGGTACTGGGCGGTCACAGCAGCACGGCTTCGCTGCAGGCCAGCCGCATCTCTCACAGTTTAACCCCCACTGCCTTGATCCAGCCCGCTGCCGACAGAACGGCAAATACCAGCTGCTGAAGGCGGTGATGCTCCTGCCATTCCTGTCTGATCCTGGCTGGCACCAGCTCCTCCGAGGAGCCAGAACCTCTCAGAATCTGCAGGATCCTAAAAGCCATAAACCTCCCTGACATTCTTTATGTCAGGCCTTGGGCAGAGGGAAGTTACCATTGCTCCAGACGGGCATTTCCAATACTGCTTATCTACACTTCCAGGACTTCACATCCCTTAATACCCAATGCAGAGGCTCAGGAGAGCTTTAAACTAAAAAGGAAGCACAGCCAAGGGGACAACGTAGGTAGGAGAGGCAGAGAGCAGATGCCTTTGTGACTCATTTCACCTGAATATATAATTAATGTAGTATGTAATTTATTTGAAAATAAAAGTGGATGTAAGACTGCAGGATCCAAAGAGACTCCATGTGTCTATGTATCATGGCAAGAATGAGCTCAGTGTGGCGGGCAGGATTAGAATAATTCCCACACTGAGGAAATAGCCAGGAGACATTACAAAAGGCTGAAAGCAAAGTGACTTGCCTGGGAAGGGATCTTAAAAATAACTGCAATACAAACTAAAGCAGTAAAAGGCCTGGCCTGCGCTCCCCTGTGTGTTCACACAGCTCCAGGCACCAGGGGTCTGCAAGGAAAAATGACACATAGTCACTGGAGCCCTGACCACATCTGTGCCGCCATGGGCTCTGCCTCCCAGAAGCAGAAGGAAGACGTTAAGCCCTTGGAGCCTCTTTTCCCACAAGCTAATTGAGTGGATCGTTTTTTCCCCCTCCCTTCCTGCTGCACTGAGAATGTCCAGAGGTCAGTGGGCCGGGCTCGCTCCCCATGGCGAGTCTCCAGGAGCCAGCGCTCATGATCCTGTGGTTTATTTGCTCAGCCCGCACTCCCGGCTCCCCAGCCAAAGTCACTCCAGGAGAACGGCACCCGCCGCCCCGGGCCGGGTGAAGCGGAGACGGGCCATCCCAGCCCCATACACACACCCTGGACACGCTCGATAACAAGCTTCAAAACAAACAGGGTGCTCCCAAAGTTCCCAGGAAAAGCAAACGGCTGAGCGGAACAAAGCTGGCAAGCAAAGGACTCGGCTCTCCTGCCCGTGTCCCCAAGCAGTCGCCGTGCAGCCCCTGCCATGGCAGACAGGGACGGCTCAGCCCCACGCTGCTCCTCTCCCCATCGGCCAACTTCAGGGCGAGCACGTGGGTCCCGGCACCGGCCGTCACTGCTGCCAGCTACTGCCACGGTGCAGAAAACCAGACCCAACTGCAGAGGTGAGTGAAAAAATGGAGTTAACTCCTATTAAGTGCTTCCCACCTCTGGCTGACTGACAGCTACACTGGTTCATACCCCGCACAGTCCCGAGCTCGCGTGAGCCACAGCCCGAGATCCTCCAGCAGCCGCACTGCTGGGCGTCAGCCCTGAGCCCCCCCCAGCCCTCACCGCCACAGCACCAGGCCCGTGCAATCTGAAGGCTGCGCAGCTGCATCCAGAGAGGTTCCTGCCCTCTCGAGCATCCCCGCGCTGTGCTGTGCTGCCCTGCACGCGGCAGCTACACCCCTCTGCCAGAGCTCAGCTTCAGCCTCAACTTCTCCTTCTTTTTCTTTTTTTTTTTTTGACTTCAGGAGTGGACAGTTGTACTAAAGCCTGGAACAAAACAATTCTCCTCCACCTGTTGGCATTACACCCTCGCAGATGCTTGCGCAGGGTTTCAGTTCCTCTTCAGCTCTTGGCCAACACTTCGCCAGGCTTTGCTCATCAGCAGGCCAGTCCCTGAGCCCTCCAGCGCACCCTGCTCCAGCACAGGGGGGGCTGTGACGATGCCGGGGGTACTGGCCCCACGGGGAGGGCTGGCAGCGACAGGGTAAGGGACGGCACTGCAGCCTGGAGCTGAATGTCAGGAAGCCATAACAGATTCCAATTACTGCACTGGAAGTAACACTCACACAAGAGAGAAGGAATTAACCTGTTTGGCCCTCTGAACAGAAAGGACTCTTAACTGGAGCCAGGAGGGACAGAAAATCTCTCGCTTTCTGCATCCCAGCCCCTCCGGCAGCATTGCACACACAAACCCTCCCTCTGGGCACCCGCGGTGCCACCTTCCACTACTCATTTTTAACAACGTTCCTGGGATACCAAGTCGGGGATGAGCAGCAGCACACAGGCTGATGGGGAGCATGCGTTCTGGGACCTGCTCCCAGCTTTTCTGATGCACCACACACAAATCCAGCTCCTGAACACCCTTGTGGGAACGAGATGACTCCAAACCTCTTCACAGCTCCAGGGACAATTCTCTGGGAGAAAAGGAATGTGTAACAGCAGACAAACATTTTTTCCTGCGCTTCGAGGCTAACCACACTGTAGACATACACACGCGCACACACACAGACCAAATCCAGCCCATGTGGGAATTATTCCAGTATGAATCAATTTGCATATGCTTCACAAGAATCTGAAGTCACACAATGTATTAGAGATGCCACACGTTTCTTTCATGACTACTAGAGGATTATCACTCTTTCAGGGAAATCTCTGCCTTGGGCAAGAAGGGGACAAAGTCTTACTGTTGGTTAGGCAAGAAAGCTGTGCAGGTAAGCAGAGGAGGTGCCGCCAGTTCGTGCTCTGCTGTCCAGGAAAGAAGTAACACAGAAGCCACTTGAACTGGAAGAGGAGAGGAACTCTCTTGGCTTAGCCAAGAGAAATCCCGGCAAGAAGTGCCTGAAGTATTGAAGACTCTCCAGAGCTCTCCAGGCACGGTTTCGGCACAGGTGGGCAGCAGCTGCAGCGTGGCCATAGGAGCCACCGCTGTGGGCAGCGCAGTGTCCCCAGACTGCTAGGGAAATCCCTGGGAATCAATATTTAAAGCTAATTTGGCAAAGCTCTAAAGATACACAGCAGGGACCCAACCTGGCCTGGCACAGCGAGAAACCAGCTGGCTGAACGTGGAATCTCCCCTGGATTTCCATGATGTCCATTTTTTTGGGTATTTAATGAACTTAAGAGTGAAGCTGAGGGTGGGCGAAACGGGCTCGAGAAGACATTGAATTCCAGCAGCTGTTTCTCTCTCTGGACTCGTCTTTCCTCAACTTTTGCAGGGAACTGTCATAACCCTCTTACATTTATTGCTAGAACAATCAAATTGAAGTGTGTGTGAAGATCATTTCTGAGAGCGTTAAGCGGTTGTAAGAGCCTCCCTGACTTTGGAGACTAGAAGCATCCCGGGACTGGGTTTCTCCTTCGTTCAGATGGCAGCAACATTGCCACCTCTGCAGCTGCGAGCTGCCTTTTGTAACGCCCCAGCAGGCTGTGACCCAGCAGCTGAGCAAGTGCCACAAGCATCTTGTGGGGCTAAGTGAAGGCTGCTCCTCCTTCGTTAGCATCAGCAAGGATCAGGCCACAACATCTGTCACACTTACACACTTGGCTAACGTGCCCAAAACAGCCCTGCACAGTTCACACGAGAGCGGCAGAACGCTGGACTCGCACACGAGTAGCTGAGCAGTTCGTGGAAATTCAAAGGACAAAAACCCCTGCGCTGGAAGCACTTCTTCTTTTCATAAACTGCAGCTTGCTGCTCGCACTGAGAGGGCCGAGCCTCTCCCCTGCCCTGCACTAACGACCGTTTTAACCGATTTGGAGCATAAATAATTGAAGAGAGACATCAGCAGCAGCAGGAGGCAGATCTTGTGCCCAGCTCTCCAGCAGTTCTGTTTCACCGTGCAGAGCCCATGTGCTGACCTCCTTTTACAGACCTTTTCCAAGATGCCAAGCAGAAGGAAGGGAAGAAAAAAAACCCCAAAAACCAAAAAGAAGTCCAAGTGCCCAGGATGGACCTCCCTCCCCAGCCCAGAACAGCCCGTCGGTGCGACATGGGCCTCCTGCAGCAGGGGTGTTTAGACAGATGCAGAGCAGACGGACAGGCAGGGCCCAACCTCTCGACCTGCTGCGGTCCCACCCAGCCCCTGGCACGCCGTTCTGAGCACTGAGCCTTTGCCCAGTTCGGAGGGCAAGGGACCAACGTTGTCTTTTGAAACAGGCCAAAAAAAATTAAAGAACCACACAAGGCTTTTTACAGAGAAGGAAAAGCTTCCCCTCCTATGCTACGTCTGGCCAAGATACACTGGGACATCAGAAAAACAAGCAGAGATGTGCTCCTTTAAGAGTGTTTCCAGTATTTACCTCCAGATTCTGTGACTAATCTGCTACTCCCTTTCTGGTAGACGCATCTCGAGAGCCAGAATGCAAGACCAGGGTTGGAAAACACAGGGGTTGGAAGAGACGTTACCATGGGGAGTCAAAGAGGAACAGCCTCACCCAGGGCGCTCCGTGACACAGCGAGACTATCCAGCTGTGGGGAAATAGCCCACTCGCCAGCTGCAAACATAACTTTGCTTTCTCCTGGCAAAAAACCCCTCCCCACAACCACGCTGTCTGAATCGATACAGAGCACGACAGACAGCGCAGGAACACAGAGTCACATTGCCACTCCCAATGACTCAAAGCATCACGACTATAAAATAAACGGTTTAATTGTGAGAAAATTAAAAAAGAAAGTCAGTGGTACTCTGTTTGCCTTCCAGGTTCTGCACAAGCACGGGCACAAGAAAGAACTTTCCCCTAGTCACAAGGTTAGGAGAACTGTTAATTTAAGGAAAACAGATGAAAGATGGTGATCCTGCAACCCTATAACACAGGTGGGAATCCTCCAAGCTGCTCCAGCACAGACTTTGCGGGGATTCCGTAAAGACCCAGTTGTCTTTGTACAATTGTACAAGGGAACCTGCCACTCACACAATACTTCTCATCACGTATTTCACAACACTCAGCTCATCAATTTTTACCACAAGGATCCCTACACAGAAATCGAAGGTCACATTAAGGTCCTTCTCAGCCAGCTCAAGACACAGGAATCTCCACTCCTCCCTCCTCCTAATCCGCTCTTTGTCATCAGCAGCTGCCTGCACTGGGGTGGTCACCAGTGGGTGAATGGCAGCACCTAGGAACACCTCGGGTACCTCTGCACTACGCGGAGCACAGCCTGTTTGGGGGTTACGCTTTTCTTGTAAGTCCAAGGAGAAGGGGGCTCAGCACACATGGACAGGGAATTCCGGTAGGGGAAGCTGGGGTTGAAGGTTGACCTTCAAGTGATGCTCTGTGTTGGCATGGCTGCCATTTTAGACGGAAGACGTCTCTGCTCTTGGCACATCTACTGTTCCAGGAACGATGGAAATCTCTGCTTCTTTCTTTTTTTTTTTTTAAGAAGAAAGTAAAGGAGTTTGAATATAAGTTTTTAAGATATAAACCCCAGATTCTCAAAAACTGAGACACAAATTCAATGAATTCAGGAGTTTGCAATGCCTGGAATCGCACTGAAACCATTTCTCCAGCCAGACTACCTTTTGCACAGCATCTTCCCTATACACAGCACCCCCTCATACATATTTTTACTGACAAGCAGACCACTTCAAAATACGCTGAAGTGGAAAAAAGGACCAAGGTGAATGCAAAAGGCACAGCCCTGTAATTCAAACCCACTGAAAGAACTGGATCCACCAGATAGTCTCTGCTCCCACACCCAAACAACTTTGCAAGTTGATGGGGTGGGGAGAGATCAACTTGGGAAGGAGAGGTTCTCATCCTCCTGATTTAAAAAGAAACAATGACTTCAAAGAACATGAGAGACATGGGCCTGAGTGAGCAGGAGCCAATTCAGAACCACAGCAAGGTAACACCCCAAGCACATGCCAACACCACCAGCTAGGAGGGATGTTCTGCAGGAGCATGCCAGGAGACTCCAGTTGAACTAGGTATTTGGGAGGTTTCACCCGTACTCCTCCCACAGCAACACCTCGGGCTTTGGCAGAGCGACCATCGCTGCACTTGCCCTGTTTGGTTCTCAAGTCAATGCTCTTTCGACAAATTGCTAGGTGTCCCTTACACAGGCCCTATTCTCCTGCACACGGGACGTTAGTCATGGCTTCATTTGCCTACCCAGCTTCACCACGAGAATCCCTCTCAGCGCTCCAGTGGGAAATACATTGCCAGGAGAGAAACCATCCCTCCTGGAGAGGTGCGGAACCGAGGTATAATGGGACTGAGGAGTTCGCTCTCACCTGGCAGCCTGCTGCAGAGCTTCAGACCAGAAACTGGTTCTCCCTCCTCCAGGGTCTTAAACCACAACCCTTCCCCTTGGGAAGCTGGATGCTCTGCCCATGGAGACCAATATCAAACCTCCACTGCCTTCAGTGGCACAGGAGTTCAGTACCAAACACACCAATTAAGAGGCCATTCCTTGGAAATCAGAGAGATGGGGAATCTACCATTATTTTCTCCTCATACATGGTAGCAATTAGGAATCCAACCTGCAATCAGAGGGGCCCTGGCCCCAGACAATGCATCAGCCCTGGCTGCACGGCGAGGGGAGATGAAGACACATCCTTTGACGCCACATTGTCATCATCCATCCATCACCATCGCCACAACCAAACATTTTTTGGACTCCGCAAGTCATTGATATTACTAAGATTTTACTGAAGGCTACCCTACTTACATGCAATCTATTGTACTGCCCTCTCAGAAGCTCACTTTGTTTCTCAAGTATTTATAAAAAATAGCTTTTATAATAAATTTGGGAAAAGTGGTTCAGGCAGGAATCGCAGCTTTAGTAGACTTTTTAAATTGTCACCTGCTGCCAGATGCAAATTGACTGGAACAAGATGGCTGGCACAGGAAGAAAATCCCAGCTCTCAAAGGATGCTAAATAGAGATCATTTGTGGTTTGGTCCATTCACTTTAATTGTAACACATTGCTTTATATTCACAGCTTGGTCTCCCCTCCACAAGTAACGTGGCTGGCAGAAACTCATCATGAACTGTGCTCTGTCATGCAAGACCCGCTCCGTGTTCTCAGCGTAGGACACGCGGATACACCTGCGCGTTTGAGGACAGACCTCCTCTGCCCTGCAAAAGACCCCGCTCTCCTACCGACAGGAGCTCTGGGTACCGGCCCCAGCCCTCGCTGCCTCTGCAGCACGAGAAGGGCCTCCAGGAGCTATGGTAATACCTACAACAGAGCGCTCTGATCTCCGCCTCGCTTCTTGCCCTGGGCCACAAGCAGAAAGGAGCCTTATACATAACCTGCTTCCCTCTTTATTTAAAAACAAATGAACTAAAGAACGGCACGTTTCTGGGGGGTCACAAAGCTCCTCTCCAGTTCACAGCTTACACCAAATTTTCTATGATTTCAGAACGTGTTCTGGATTGTTTTCCTCCAGAAATAAAACAAGAATTAACAGCAATTACAACAGCAAAAACAACTACAAAATACTAGCAAAACTCTAAGTAGCTTAGGAAAAATGCGCTTGCCGACCCCATTACACTATTACCCCTGGATTCACTCTGTTCCTCTCATCACTGCCATCAGCAGCTCACAGAAACGTACAGGTGTCTTTTCAGGGTGCCCAAGTCTGCATTATCCAGGGAAGCACCACCTCCTGCAGGGCCAGGTGGATGCCCACACTGCTACAAGGCTGGTTTGCTTTGCTGTGCTCCGGAAAGGCTGCGCAGTACCATTGTCTCGGCTGGTAAGGTGTTTGCTGCATATAGATTAGAGCCTCAGAGAAAGGCTGGACCAAAGGCGAGTGCGAGCCAGGCTGGGGATGGGTGGACCTGTTCCCGCGGCAGGGACGTGGGGCACTGCCCTGCTGCGTTCATCATCGCTCCGTCCCCACCTTTGTGAGACAGAAAAGCTCTGCAGACCTTGCCTACATCATGATGACGGCTGCTAACGAACACACAGAACTGCTGATAACCCCATCCCTAGCCATCCAAGCTCGGCAGAAAAGGATTCCTCCTCTTTCAAACACCCTGAGCATCGAGAACAAAAAAACCTGTCGATGTCATCGGATTGCATCACCACCTCCCTCTCTCCCGAACCCGAAGGCATGTCTCCAAATAGCGATTTGCTTCGCAAAGCAGAACAGATGTTCCCTAACGCCCAGTGCTGGCCGCCTGCGAGGTGGTGACCTGCCACCGCGGCTGGCGAGTGGCCGGGCCGGGCCCGTGGCCGCGAGGGGCGATGCCAGACGTGCCCCCCCCGCACCCAAACGCCGGTGCCGGCCCCGCGCTGCCGTTCTCCNCACCCAGAGCCACCGAAAAAAGCCAAACCCGACCCAAAACGCGGGGAGACGGAGCGGGCAAAGCGCCCGCCGCCCGGATGGGGCCGCCGCCCGGGGCTCGGCCGTGGCGGGAGCTCACCTACCTGCTTCTCCTCTGCGGGGGGTCGGCGGGGCCGGGATGCCGGCGGCGGGAGCGGCGGCGGGGAGAGAAAAGCAGAGAGTGAGGCGGGGGGGCCGCGAAGGGCCGCGGGGCGGAGCGGCCGCGCGTCCCCG